>KE524842.1:525757-541327 GCA_000441895.2 Anopheles sinensis | reverse complement strand
AAGTGGACCGACCTCCTCGGTGTTTGCGTGGAAATGGAAACTGCGCTCGAGGAAAGTGATTTGTTTATGAGTGGAAATATCCATTTCAACGGGAAACATATTTTCTACACGCCTCTGGACGCGGGCAACAACGTGGTGGGGCAGGTTAGCCTCAGGACCTTTCCGGTTGAAGCGGAACGAACCACCCAGAGCGGCCCGGTGTTCCATTTGACACCTTCCTGGGTTCCACGTGGTTTGAAATTTCCCTCCTAGGAACGCTGGAAGATAAAACTCGCCAGACCCCGGGGCAGGACGCAACCAAAGGGCAGTAAATAGTGCCGGAAGGGTGGGGACAACGACGACGACGATGACGACAACAGGAAAGGCTTGTCAGAAAAGGAAGTTCAGGAATGAGAAAGTGAGCCTTACGTTAAACGCAACGAAAGCGAGTAAGCTCACACGGGTGTCTGTGTATGTGTGTGTGTGAGGGGGAGGGAGGGGGGTTTGAAGGGAGAAGGGGTTGAAGAAAGGACAAAAACCACCCGCAGTAAAGACTCGTCTTCACAACACCTGCACAAACGAAGGTTAGGTTAGAACTTGACATAAATCTTGGTCGGAGTTGAATAATGTAAAGCACTACTTTTCCTACGAGAGGGCAAGTGGGCGAAGGCATGGTGAGGAGGGGGAGACGGTGAACTAACGGTCAGGCTCATACCGAGTGGTTTTGAGGTTCTCTCGGTCTCGGCAGGTACTGCTGAACCCGGTATGCAATCGTTTTTGCCGTTTGTCGCCCGACCCAAAATTCATTACGGTATCTTTTAATATCTGGTTCGAGGGTCAGGGATGAGGGTGGGGTTATCTATTAGGAGAAGTACGATGAAGATGGAATTGAATATATTTCCCGCAATTAATTTAAACTCTTTTTACAAAACCATTTGTGGCAACATCGAAATGATTGCTGAACATCTATCCTGGGAAATCAAAACAAATTTAAAAAGATTTCCCGAAAATTGTGAGTGAGTAAAGTTCACTAAATTCTATTGAATTAATTTAGATTTAGATTTCTTCTTCTTGGCGTAACGACCTCTTTGGTCATGCCTGCCCTATGAAGGGCTTACAAGACTTTTTACCCTTATGTACGTGGATAGTCACTCCTCTCGTACAGGAGAGATTTAGATTAAGAATCATGAATCTCAGTGCTCCTTTGCTCCAGTTTTGAAGCTCTTGAATCTTAGAATCTTAAGAGAGCAAATTCACAATACACACAATTTTGTCTATTATGTCTATTAGTTTGGTCTCTGAATCCACGAACAGCAAAAAATTATGAAGATTAATGAAAACTTCATTAAGATTCAAGCAATTTTCGAATGGTTTATCAATGTTGTGTGATTCGAAACATCAAAGATTCATGAATCAATTCGGTTTAGTCTTGGGTAAAACATTTTAATGAATTGGTCCAAAAGAATCAGAAGAGATAACTTTATCAATAATGTAATTGATTTCGTTTTAAAATAAAATTTGAGAAAAAAACTCTGAATTTACTCTCGAAAGCACATCACATCTCAAAATGCATCACAAAGGAACGCTAGTACCACGGAAAATATCGATTTCATCGACGCTAGTAAACTTCCACTTGGAGCCCCCCTTTCATACACACAACACACACATTCCTCATTGAAAATTTATATCGATAAACTAGTGCCGTGACTCGCAGTGTTGTGACTTTTTCCCTTCACCACAACGATGACGCATCATGCCAAAAGGCATGGGGGAGGGATGAGGAAAATGATGGAACGGGAATGGCATTCCGAGTAGCGATTACGAGTGGTTTTTGAAAGAGGGAAAAATCCGTTCGGGCAGCCCGGAGGTGTGCGGAAGGAAAGTAAATGGATGTTGGCAGATCCGTGACCAACAACTATCGATTTTTTCTGCGGTCTTTGCGGAGAATAAAGAAGGAAGTCGTCAGATGGTCCGTGCAACAGCTGGTCGAGGCTGGTTTGGTAACGCTGTTGCAAAATTCATGCGCTCGTCGAGTCGAGAACTGGCTGCACCGGCTTGCAGACGAACCCGCCCGTTCGATCAAGGACCTCCATACGGTTCTCTCGTTGGGTTTCATTTGCGTTAAAGAACTGAAACTGGATCGACGCAATGATAGACCTCGGAGCGCTCGGAATCCCAAGTATCGCAAGCACCGGTTGAACGCTTGTTCAAAAGGATACGATTGGGAGAGAGTGAGAGTCCCTCGAGGGATCGGTTACATAATGATGCCGATTCGAAATCAAACACACACACAACGGAAGGTTGGTGACCAGGGATGGGTTGTAGAAACAACAATAAGCAACCATCAACCGTTGTGTTCGCTCGGCAGAGAAACAATCCTCCGTCGAAGATGGGAAACAACCTCATCAATAGAAAACGGTACCCTTTGGAGTGAAAGCGAACGAGGGTCTTCTTGCTCACCCCCAACGGGAGGGGGAAGGATCACAGGATAGTTTTCCCGGATAGGGTTTTCCAGGACGAGCAGCATTTCGACATCGGAGTCACCGTCTGTAACGAGATAAACAAATAACAAACCTTATTATTTATTGAGAAAATATACATCCAATTACAGGGCACACACACACACATACAACCACCGAGGCAACGAAACGGCGCCCTTCGTTCTTCGGAGGATCTTTTGTGCTTCTGTGAAGGCTGAACTTTCGGCGCCTCTCGGGACCTTGCGCTGCTGCAAAGTTGGATAGTGGAGCTTCTTGAAGACGCTCCCCGAGCGAACTGTGCGGAATGTTCGGTCCGTCTTCTTTACAGTTACGTATGAAACATTGGCATTGGCGTGCGCGTACTGTTCGTTGATGGGGGGGAGGATTTAATTATTCACAATAATTAATTTACGTAACAAGAACCCGCACTCGACATCTTTAACACAGGTGAAGGAGGTGCGTGTAAAAGGATGTGCAGTACAACGTCGTCGCAATGCTTTGTTTGTAACGATAAATTTTAAAATAGCTCCAACGCTCAACAAATGTTTAGCGCCTAGATGTATACCATAGTAATTACATGATTCAACTCGTAGAACGTCGTCACACTGTTTTAAATAAATGAAAAGCTGTCTAAAAAAATGTAAACTACTCTCGACGAATGTAGTGAACGACACGTTTAACATGTAAAATAAACTCCAATTCAATGCTACACAAAAGATCAACGATGCCAAACTTCAACTGCCCCGCCGGGATTGTTTCGGAGAGGACTGTTGTAGACTATTATTCGATAAGCAAGTGTAGCGTCCATTTGACAAGGATTCCGACGGTGTCAGAACAAAAGTGGGAAAACTCCATCACACGAACCGTGGCCAGGGAAGCGGCTCCCTCCTCCGGTACATACAGGCAAACCAACAAAAACGGTCCATTTCCATTCTACCGCAAAAGGAGTCCCTCTGCCACAAAACACACACACACACACACTCCCCTCCTCACCACCAATTGTCCAACACTGTGATCGGAACCAGAACAGTAGGCCATCCTCTTCGGTTTGTCTTCACTTACTCCGAGAGTGAAAAGCGTCATCCTTCGAAGGTGGTAGCAACGTCCTTATCTGCAAAGGATTTTCTCTGGCGTTCCTTTGAGGTGGTTCGTTTGTTTGTTTGTTTTGCGGGCTGCAAGGAAGCGTTGGGTGGTTCTTTTATTTCCTTTGCCCTCCCTCTACCCTCCCCGTAGTCGATGATTTTTGCCCCGCCGTTCGATGTGTTTCGCAACTATTTCGCATTTATTGGTTTGTCAACCAGCGTGTCCCGAGAAAAACCGAAGGGACCGGGTCTCGGTTCTCTCCGAAGTCAAGCGCAAACGGTGTTGGGCTGTTGGGAACCACTACCAACCACCGGAACGACCGAGGTCCACCGTGGCCCGACGAGGAAAAGCCATCCCTCGGGGGGTGAAATGTCTTTTTCCCCTCTTACTGGACATGCAACATTGTTCCCAGGAGACGACGATGCGCACCTTCCCGCATGCGAGTTCAGGGAGTATCCTTCCTGTTTTCCTTTTCGCCTCGCCCCTGCCCATGCCAGGGTTCTCTCCGCATGGTTCCATAGGGGGCCGTAACGACGACATTTCGCTTTCGCTACGTTTGTCAATCCGATTGATTATGATTTCTTCCCCCCGTTTCGAGCGGCAACTGGACTTCGAGGACGCAGTTTGGATTGCGTGTGCGACAGGGGGTTGGTAAACCTTGAAAGGGGCTGTATGGTGGTAGTAATAAAAAACCCCACACCCATCACCTAACCCGAGCGAGCAACCGAACAACAAGCAAATAAAAACTGGGCAGAAGTCGAACAAAAAAAACCCTGTCGTTCACATGCCAATAAAACCATCCTTCAGATCGAATGTGGTCAACGATCTCGTGTGTTAAGGGCGCACTCGTAAGCAAACGGGCGCGGGAAGGGTGGATTACCGAGCGGACACGCACAAACGCACCCTCGCCTCACAAGAGTTTTTCCCAAGAGCCAAAACACGGGGGGGGGAAAAGTCAAGGTTTCAAGGCAGTCGAGGGTGATTCCCGCCCGATTATGACCCGCTCTCTCCCGGAAGATGGTCACGACGAAAAGAACACGAGAAAAAAAAGAAACATTGGAACGAGAAGACGCTGCGAAAGTACAAGCAACGAGCTCGAACGAACGACCACCCCGGACACAATGAAGCACTATAAATAAAGTCATTTCGGTGGCGCCCGACTCCGACGACGCCGTCTTAGGACTTCCTGGGGCAGGATGTTTTGCGCGTTTTTACAAAGGGCTAAATTTATGGCTCTTGCGTGTCCTTTTCCTCCACCCCAACGGCCATCGACAACCCCTGCCCCATCGATGGCTGGAAATTTGCTGTGATTTGCCATAAACGAATTCCTGCTTCCTGTTGTTTGCTGCAATTTATCAGAATTTATCGATAATGGTAATGACGAAGATGAGCCAACACACACAGGACACAAGGATGTGAGCGTGCGGGGGGGTAAGTTTTGTGCTGATTTTTCCATTTTCCCGCTGGTCGCGCACAGCATGGCCCGGTTTGCTGCTGCAGCCCCGTTGCGATGGCGAGAAAGTTTCGCACGGAAATGATAATTCTATGCAACGGTTATTTCCGCATGAGAAGGGGAGGAAGCGCATTTTCACTCGCTAGTTCCCGGGTTCCGAAATCGAGGCGTCCTAGTGTGAGGGGGAAAACTGCTTATTTCAAAATGGCAACTCGTTTTTGCTTGCATGAACTAATTTTATGTGGATCGGTGTCGGTGTATCCATTTCCGGTGGAAAGTTCGTAATGTGGCCATTATTATTCCAGCTGCATTCTGTTGGTTTTGTCGCCCCGATGCGTTGTTTTGCTGATCGAGCGAAACATAAACACATTTATCATTGGCTTCAGTGCTTAAATTGGCTTATTGGAACATATATACTAGGTACGTTTCAAAGGTGTCAAAGGTTTAGAATAAAACATAATGTTAAAAGAGTTCATGCAGAATAAAATCTTTTCGATCACAGGTGTTTAAACTTCCCATAAATTTGTGAGTATTGTGTAAGGATTGTTTCCCAATAAAATGTTACTGAAAATACCTCTTTCAAATTATTATTTCTATTTAGGTTTTATCTTTCCCAATTTTAATATTCAATCCGCTTTTGCACAATCTTGAATAATTTAAACAAATTGTTTACTTTAATGTCATAGTAAATTACTTGAGAGGGTTTTCGCTTTCGAATCAGATACATTTTAATCCGAATCGATCCAGCGATATCCTAATTGGATTTGTAAATAAGACCAACCCGATTGTAAATTGAAGAGGAGTAAATTTCTGTAAACTTTCCAACTGCCTTTCCAGCAAAAAAAAAAAAACTTCGAGTCACTTAGAGTGGAATGAAGAACCTTGTTAGGAAGAAGGTTAAAAAAAGGTGACCAAAAAACTATCCGGATCGATTTATTTCTTCACTCGTTATCAACGCCACTGCAATCGTCGTTCGAATCACGCTGAAACGGTTCACATCAATTACACAAACACTCGCACCCAATCTTCATTCCGTGTGAAAACTGCTGACTGCTCCAACGTTCGGGAACCCTCCGATCTCGTCCGGCGTGTTTTTCGTAAATCCCCGCAACATGCGAAGGACGAAAAAATTGTAAATCTCAACGGAACGGTTCGCGTTGGCTCGCTTGGAGTGATGGGGGACAAAACAGAAAAGTCATCCTTTTTTCTGTCCCTCACCCGGTGGAAATGAATGTTTCAAAATCACCCCCCGATGGTCAGTGTCCCGTGGCCCGTGATGGGGAAATTTCGAGAGGGATTTCCACTGGTGCCACGATGGATTGCTTTCAGTATTTCTCTTTCTCTCTGTCTCTGCCAATGTCTGGTTTAAAAACACTGCCCTAATCCCAAATTCGAACCGGTAGGCACAAAATCGGGACGGAATCCTTCCATCAGTGACCCTTCTCTCGCTTTATAGGGGTCTGTTCTTTATCGGCCAAATGGATCAAATCAATGGACAAACGGCAAAGAGTGGAAACCATCTCCTAAGTAGGGTGAGCCTTTTGGAAACTGACGAGCTAAAGGGGATAGTGACAAAAAAAAAAACTACGACCAACGTATCTTTCCGAACTGCTCGCAGTGCGGATGAAAAGTGAAAGCGAAAGTCAAATTGATTTCCCTCCGATGGTCGATTCGCTCACACACATGCCAGCTTTCTCCCCGGGGCAGCAACACCCCACGTTTTATCGAAGATCATTAGCGAAGCTGCTACATTTGGCACCAAGGATTTCGTTTAGCAGCCCTCTTTCCTCCAGTTCCTTCATGCTCAGAAACTGTCTAGTCTGGTCTCTATCTGGAAAATGAGGAATCAAATCAGCAGGAACCAATCCCCTCGACGTCCAGGAAATGGAAGGTTTCCGCTTCACTTTGTGTGGAAAGGGTTCATTTCCGAGCCGTTTCTCTTCATCGTCCATGATCGGGACCGCTCGATAGGCTGAACCGTCCTCGGAAAGGCCGGTTCGATCGCTTTGCAATAGAGTTTTCCATCCGCTGGACTGACATTTCGCCCCTTTTTTTCTGCCATGGACGGTACATACGTGTGTAAATTTGGCCAGTCAAGAAGAGACTCAAGAGTGTTTTTTATATTCAAATCGTTGTTCATTTAAAGTTCTTCGAGTTTCATTGTAACCGAGCTCTAATACGGAAAATTTCTGTAAACATTATTAATTACGCCTTATTTGATTACAAAAGATTCATGGTAATATAATTTTTGTTACCCTTCTTCATTGTCAGTTCTCATTGTTGTCAAACTTTTCGCTGCTCTTTTCTCATATCACGTACATCATGTGATCAAGATAAACTTGCTCGAACAATGATGGCAAAGACCCCTCAAAACGCTTGCACATTCTCACCCCTTCGCTTCGATCCACTTTCATACGCTCCCAGATGCATACAAGTGGTCCGTACTGGATTTCACAGCTTCATTAAAACCTATCAAAAATTCATACGATTTTCATCCCCTTCCCATCCTTCTCGGGCTTTTCCATCGTCCTTCCGTTTGGTGTTAGAATGGTTTTTTTTCTCATTGGTTGCTATCATTTCCCTTCGTTTATTCCTAGGTTTTCAACCGGGCATACCTTTTTTTTCTTCTTGTTTTTCCATGATTTAACTTTCTCCCCCTTTTTTCCACTGACTCGTTGATTCGCGATGGTTTCTCTTTTTTTCTTGTTTAATATCACACCCTAATGCAGCTGGATTTGCAGAAGCCTCAGTGCTTTCCATTATTAATTAGACCAATTGCTTTCGCTGGAAGGAAAAAGCGCGCGCATCGTGCTCCGTAATGCACGAGCGGTGATTCTACACGGATCAGATTTGCTTTAATGAAATTTAAATTGCGACCCGCTTCCCATCGTAACGATGTTTCGGGGAAAAATTAAATTGGGGATTTTCCCGGGCAGAGGTAATGATAGCGAGGTGCGATTTTTTAAGTGCTTCTTAGAAAGTAGCTTAAGAGTACCTACATTTTATTCTCTTCCTGTAAGCTTACCTGAAAATAAAATAATTGAAGATGGAGATCTGAAAATAGGCCATCGTTCTCAATCAAAAACAATCAAAAATAGGGAATCAATCATCATTTCATCGCAACGAAAAACGGCCTCCTAACAATGTTGTCAAGACAGAAATATCCTTCCAAACGTAATAATCAAACTCGATCGAAAGACGTCTAAACACCTGAACATTTTCAGGCTAAAGTTATTGTTGCTCGTTTGTCATTAACGAGAACAATGGACAAGATTTTCCGGGGATTCGGCGGGATTTGGTTCTAATTAACGAATTTCCGTCAATGGGTTATATTGTTATAAAGTCCTCGAACCTGCAATCAGCATGGCATAGAAAGGTAAGTTCTCTGCTTTTCCCATTTTAGTCTCCGAGGATGATAGGCTTTGGGGAAAACCACCAAAAAAGGGCCACCGAAACCCCAGTTCGATATCCACACAATCGCCATCGCAAGAAGCATTAATCATCAGCCTCTTGAACAACGGATCCGTCAGCAAATGCTTTTCCTCCCGGCCTTTCGTGGTTGGGTTTTCCAATCATGCAATGAATGTCACCGGACCAAACGGAGTTGGCAGCTTGTGGAAGGTAGATAGAATGTGAAACATCCTTGACATACCGTAATTAAAGCATTTGACTTAACTACCACCCTTTGCTGTCAGGGTTTTACCTCGGGTAGTTTCCTCGAGCTGTCCGGCTTGGCCGGAGGAAAGTGACAATTCGAAAGGATACTGGATACCCGTCGTTTCCAGCCTCCTCGGGCACCATGGAACAGATGGCACGATTTCGTTCGTTTCTCTCGACATCCATCCATTCCAATCTGCACCTCTACACTCTGGGGTCACTTTTTGTTCTCGCATGACCCGAAGCGGTGGGAAAGCTTGGACGAGGCGGGTCAGGGGACCGCCTTACCACAGACGACGATATGCAGCATACTTGAGACGTCAAGTAAAACATCCAAGATCATTAATTTCCGCCCATCCACCCGGTTCAACGCCTCGGCGGACGGGTCGATTTTCCAGCTTACTGAGGCCGGTTTTCCAACCGATGACTCGCTCCGGTGCGACCTCCTGACTTCATCCCTCCCGGATACCACGGTGGCGCTTGCCCTGGACGTAAGAATGTTTTTCCCTGCCAGCGTCTGGCCCCGGGTTGCCTGCTCATTACTCATGTTTTCCGCCCCGATGGCTCCGGAAAGCTGCCCGGTGCGGTGCGGTGTGAAAGCGATGAGAAGCACTTTAAATGGCTGCATTGCATCCACCGTCTTCGGTGTCGTCGGCTGGACAGGCAAGGGACAGGACACGGGTTAGAGCCGGGCCTGAAAACTATAAACTTTTCCAACGATCTTTCTCCTTTCTCCGCATCGCAGCGCACACAGCATCCATCGGAACCGGAAGGCGCTTTGCCGCGGTGGAATTTGCGGGGATGAAACTGGGATGAGCACGATGGCCGAAGCCTCGACGATGCTCTGCACCGTCTAAAATCCGCTCACAATCCGATTAAGCAGTCGATTATTGGAACCTCGATGATTTACGTACGATAAGCGATCATTATCACCGCAAACCCGGGGGTGGGCCTTTGACGGAGTGCATATTTAGTGCAGCCGCGGAATGTAATGCGGCCCCCGTCATTATTAATCCGCAGCGGAGGCATCAGCTAGTAATTATTGGATTTGACCTTTAAGTCGATTGGTGTTAAAATGGCTTAAAGGATGATAAATCATGTCAAAGAGCTTGACAGCGTTGTTAAGTTAGCTAAAGGTAGCGATTGCATATTGCATTATCATGAACATTAAAGCAACACGTTCATGGGAAGACCAACCCCTTTATGAATTAAGCAGAAAAGTAAATTTACACGGTAATATAGAAGAATGAACAGCGGGAGAAATAAAGGAAAATATAATATTTTATAGTATGTTTTAAAATGCAAATAAGATTTCCATTCATTTGTCTTTATAAGCAAGCAATAATTATTTAGGAAAATTCAAAATAGAAGCCAGTATATTCCTTCGTTCGGAACATTCTACGCTTTATAATTAACATTTCCGTTCAAACATTAAAAACGATAATTTCACTTGATTGCTTCTCACGGGCTTAGTCCAACTAGGAATCGCCGGTTCTATTTCACAAACCAGGACTTTGTGTGCGCCACCATTCAAACAAAACGCTGGTTAATTTAAACCTCCAAACAGCACCAACTGGCTGCCCGGAAAGTTTTGGCCTGGCCGAAAAGTAATTTGTCGCCCCGTTAGCCACCGCCATCAGCCCGCGAGCCTTTGCTTCGTGGGAACGGACGGTTTCAACAAATGCAGCACATGGAACGGAGGAAAAGCTGTGGAAATGTCCCACCCTCCCGTGGGGTAATGGAAAATGTTTCCGCGAAAAGCTGACACCGCGCTTAATTTCCCTAAATGGTCCCGGCTGATTTATGGAGCGCGAACGTTTTTCCGTTTGCGCCTGAAGGTAGGCAATTGGGTAGCCGCTGTGGACAGTTTTTAAATTTCCAATTGAAATACGGTCGTTTTTCAAGAAGTATTTCGTACGAAATGACAGTTTTCATATTTCTAATGAATAAACTCTAAAACGAAGCCACTAAAAGCTAAACGTTTACATGATTAAAGAATGAGTTGCAAAAGATGGGGAATTTTCTCAACAGATTAATTTGATCCAGTCGACAACCGTTCGTCCGTCCGTCTATGACTCATTCGAAACCGTATGCATATTTGATGCAGCAGTGTAGGATAACGGACAAGGAAAAGAAAGAAAGATACCTGTACTCATGGGCTTGCTTCCATCGTCATCGTCCGGTTGACGAACAGAGAACCTGTCGTTCGCTGAGGCGTAAAGCACTTTTTTGACGAAATTCCTACTTGCCGATTTTTGGTTCACCGCGAGCACATCCGCTTTTCCACCCGGATGGTATGCAGCCCGGGCCCGGGATGCAAGAAAACGGTAAGTAAACGACCACCTGGCCTGGCCAGCAGCCATCCGCTATCCGCTTCGGTACGCTGAAGTTGAAAAAGCGAGACGACAGGAACCGGTGATTATAAACCGGATTGTTTGTAATCGGCTTTGGTCATACTTTAAGCAAACGTATCCCCGCCAGGCGGATGGACAGGCGGATGGTGCCTGAGTGGATGGATAATCGTGCCCGTGCACATAAATCCAGCCCCGACCGCTGCGGTGTGGGAGATGAATAATTGACGGATGGTTCTTCATTCGCTCGCCATGGGGTGGAGTGGACATGGCAACGCAAAGGTAGAAAGGGATCGTTGTTGAAATAAAAAAGCAGGAGAGCAAATCGTTGGCCAACAACGGGAAAGGAGCTTAGAGAAGCAAGAAGATTTCCAACACCCTCCTTTCGTAGCGTTTTATTTGAGCTATTTTATATCAGCAGCACCGAAAGCTAGCTCCAGACAGTGTCCGGGTTTTGATGAACATAAATTACATCACATCACATCACAAAGTGCTTACAAGTACACGCAGATACACACACATACACACACACACACACAAACAGACACACATGGTTACCCACAAAAGGATATCCCGCTTGATGCCGGGCTTGGGCGAGAGTGGGTGGTTTTTGTGTGGTGTAGCATAAAATACCGATGAAATGGTGAAACGCTCGCCGTACAAACATTCCAACCGACCGGAACGCACGAACAAACGAACGAACGAACGAGATCTTTCTGCTAGCGGGCCACAAACAATCGCCCTTGGTGCCCGGGGAAACCGGAGTGTGAGAATCCCGGAGGCCAAAAGTGGCAAAGCGATGCCACTGGCAGGAATCCGAATATTTTATGATTGTTTCATGATTATTGCACTCGGCACAAGGCGGCCGCACGCAAAACTTCCTGCCACGACCACCAACCAATTCTTGGGCAGGGACTGGAGCAGTAAAAAAGAGAAAAAAAAACCGGGAGAGGGGGATGTTTTCTAGAAGATCCTCGGATCGGTGTGTGGTTGTTTGGTTGTGCGCTCAGTGGTGCTCCGTTGTGGGTGATGAAGTGGCTCTTCGTCTGGCTTGGAGAAGAGTGTACTTTGGGGGATAACGCTTTTTGGGTTTTCCGCGCTGCCCGGCGATGATGCTGGGCGTAGATTTTCGTCCATGCTCCGAGCGAAAACGATGCTTTCTGCCGGATTCGGTGGAGGGATTGTGATGCACGCGATGGCCACAAATGCACGTTGCATACTTCACGCTGCAATGCAGAGATTAAGTGCGAATAACTTGAAATAATTAATTCTGACCACATACTTCCGTGGTGTACGGTTTTCGTTCAGATATAATCATGGGCATGTATAATTGATTTTTCCGAACCGACCCGTAGCGTAAATAATTTGAATATATCCATGTGCACGTCGAGGTTCAAGAAGTAAAAACAACCTTTGAAGAATCTATACTTACTGATCGGATGACATTACAAAAGTGATCCTCAAATGAGATCAAAGTTGGGACTCGATCCGTCCAGTCTGAATCTGAATTAGGGTCGTTAGAAACGGGTTTCTATTGTGACAGGAGACCACAGATCGATCCAGATTCAATATAATTCCTTCCCAAGATGGCAAACATAAGAAATCAATAGAGGTTTTATTCCAAATTCTGGATCTAGATATCAAGTGATCTGAATTCTGGTTCTAGACTCGTAGCGACTGGATAGACCCAAAAGGATCTAACACAGGAGTTTGGATTTGTATACCGATCCTAGATCTATATCATAAGAATCCTTAGCGATCCTGAGGTGCAATATTTGAATGTAGAATGATGGAGTTTGGATTTGAATCCCGATCCTGGATCTGGATCCTAATGTACTCCTAGATTCCCGAAACTGGATGTAGATCCTATGAATTCCAAAGGCTTTTAATACGAATGTAGGATTTGATTCCCGATCCTTTATATGGTTACTCAGGATCCCTGATTTAGGATCACGTCTTGCTTTATATGACTAGAGATTGAGTCTCGAAAACCCATCCGGATCCCATTTCACAACACTACTTCACGTAACCATCATCATCAAACTACAAATGAAAAGGACAACACCGAACAATCAATCTGTGAATGGGTTAAAGCGATCTACACGAATTTGCTCCATTGTGCGACAACATTGTGTTCGACTTCGCACTCACACAAAACGGCTTAAAGGGCTACAAATAACCCGATGCCGACAAATTGAGCCGCGCTGTTCGAGCGCAATGGCGGATGGCAACGCACATCAAACTTAAACCATATCATTCATCCATCTTGATGCCGCCACGCCATACGATACGCCGTTCCGACGTTGGGACGGGCATGCTGCCAAGAGTGATGGCTAAATAAAAGGAAATTGTTGCACGCCAAAAAATAAAAAAAACCAGAAAGGATCACTCGCGTTCACTCGCGCTTGATGGTGGGAGTAGCAAAAAGAAAGGAAAAACAAATCTCAAAGATATCCCTTAGCGGGGATGTAAACGGGTGGATTTGGGTGCTTTTTTTCTACACCTTCTGCCTGCCTCCATTGTTGATCATCATATGCCATAAAAGAATCCGACTCGTTGGGTCCGCCTCCCAAGAGGCGGAAGAGTGAACGGATGAACAAAAAACATACACACAGTAAAAAAGAAATCACGAGCCGTAGGGATGTGTGCGAATCGCTGAAGCGTGGCCAAAAAGAACACGGCACGGAAAGGATGGGCGAAATCCGGGCGATTCCAGCCCATTCCGTCCCCTCCGGCACGAGTCGTCGGATGCGAAGGCGAAATGCCTTTCTCGCTAACAATGAAAAGTATTCCCAGCTCAACGGCAAAGAGAGTATCAAAGGCGGAAAAATATTAATGGCACGTCCCGGCGGACCGGTACTCTTGGCTCCACGAACCGGAGCCCAACGTGTGCCTATGTGTGTGTGTGTGTGTGTGAGTGTGCTGAAAGTTTTTCTTCAACCCACGATCCGCCGATCGAGCTTTTTCTTCTACATGTTCCCACTCTCACACGATGAACTCTTGAAGGTGCACAGTTTGCTTCTTGAATAAACATTATTTTTCCCACACGAACATATGAGTTTTGACATCGATTATATTTGCACTGATAATAAATTTCATGTAAGTATAACAAAGCAATAAGTTGACCCATGGGACAACCCAAGATCAGCACTTCATCCCAAGTTCATTGATTTCATCAAGAGGATGACCATATTGCACACAGGTTCATGCATCGGACGAGCGAAGTGAAATTGAAAACTGCAACACGCCTGCAGCAGTAAAACTGGAAATGTCTGGGGATCTTAATTCTTTGCAAGTTATTTGCACATTCTGCTCGCTGCTCGATGATCCATCGATGCATGGCTGCAGTGGAAAATGAGAAATAATTTCTAGCTCCAAGCGGAACATGAACCCAAACATCGTACTTTTTTCTTCCCTTCATACTTTCCCTATCTTTTGTAACGACTCGTGTAGAATCCCTCGCTCAAAGAGAATAAAACATCCTGGCACTTTGTAGTTTTGAAGGCAGGTTTTCGGACCGAGTTATCATCAATGCGTGAGTAACGTTTGCATTAAAAAAAATAGACAAATTTTCATCGACGATAAGAAAAAAGTTAACCAAGCTAATTGAATGAAGTAAATTTTATTGTAAAGTTACATCACTTAAGTCTTAAAAAAAATATTTTGACGGCCAGTAAGGCGGCCATACGGTTCTTGGTCGAAACTTTCGCCATAGCCAACAAAACCAATCGTGTAAGGTTGTTTTTCAGTAGTTGTGTGGCCTACATGACCCCTTGCTGCTCCACTTGGGTTTTAAATTGTTGGAATAGATCCTACGTTTAAGGTTTATCAAGGTTTTATCAGTTGGAAGTGGTTGAGGGACATAGATAGGGTTATTAGTGCTGGAATCGATTATGATATTTGACCGAATTTTGTGATTTTCCGACAAATGTCTCACAGGAGCTTCGAGCCGGTTTGTTTAAGTGACTGGCCTCGATCGCGTCATCTGTATAACAATCTCCATCTTTTCTAAGTTTTTCTTAACTATTTGGCCGGTTGAAGCGACATTTTGATCCAAAAACGGAATGATTAGGCCATTTTTCGTTCATGCCTGACGTAACGGCCTCTGTTGTCATTTGAGGTCTTGCAGCATAGTCAGTGGCCGGACCAAGGCTTCCAAATGATTTTTCAACCTGTCTGCTATAAGTGTCAAAATAGTTAAAAATTCATACCAGCTGAATTCGTTGGACAAGAAATGTCTAACAAAATCAAACAAGTTCGTTCCGCTATAATGCTGAAAGTTTTTACACGTTTACCAAACGAAGACGGTTTGCTGTTTTGGCCACCGCGGATTCAATTTTAATGATAAAGTTGTCAAACTTGTTCCGAATTTAAAAGAAATGCTACTCTTTATGTTACATTCAACTGGAAGTTGCTAGCGTTTTCCGTTTTTGCAGGGAAAATCGTTAAAATTTGTCATTTTTTTTAATGCATACGTTATCTGAGACGCATATTACGGAGTGCGAAGCATTTGACCAGTTTAGTATACCGGGGTACAGGGCCGTGTCCTGTTTGTCCCACTCACGTC
>KE524842.1:508979-525737 GCA_000441895.2 Anopheles sinensis | reverse complement strand
GGGAGGAAAGGCGCACATATTGAAAGTCCGAGCGAAGGAGGAGCGTGCAAGGGGAAGCGTTAAGGGAGGTGAGGATAAGGCATGGGACTGATGCTCATATATAAATATGGGTTTCCTACAACTTCACCACCAACGTTTCAGCCGCCTTCGAGTGCCTTTTTCGGTGGAGGGTTGTGAATCGGTTATTACACAATGCAGGGAAAAAGCCTGCCTCCACGTTACCAATTCTGGTGACATAAAATGTCCTTTTGCTCACAGCTTTTCCCGGCCTTTTTTTCCCTGCCGGAGCTCACTGTTCGTAGTGTAATAAAATAAAGTAATGCAAAGACCATGGCCCAGAGCTCAAGTATACGCGAGCACTAGAAGGGTATTTTTTCCACCTCGGCACCAGCTTTTTGTTGAGCGTGACACAAACGGGGAAAAGGATAACCGGGGAGTAGAAACAAACAGGTAACAACCGAAAAGGCAAACGCCAGCAACGCCTGTCTCTGGCGGGTATTTATTTTTAATAGCTTGCTTACTGGGGCTCTTTGGTGCTATGGCTCGCTTGTTGCACGAACACTGTCCGTGTACATGCCGTTTCCGTTCGATTTGTTAAAGCTACCGTTAAATGTGCCTTCATTTACGTAGCGGGCACGTGCAGCATATTGGAAAACTATAACCCCCTACCGGAGAGTAATGTTTCGGAAAAGGATGATGAGGAAGAAAGCACCAGTTCCTCAACCCTTAAGGTGTACCTTTGAAACTGAGGGAGTTGAAGGGTTTCATATGCCGGTTGTTTCTTTTCGAAATTGTGTCTTTTCTCTGCTCTTCGAAAAGCAAAATAGAGTTTTTCCAAATCATAAATTAATACGAGACGTTTTTTTTAAACATTTCAATTGCATTTTTAAAGAGTACAAGGCCCCAAAGGATGATTCTTTTCCGAACTGTTTGGTTTTGAAATAATCAGTAAATAAATGATACAACTTTTCAGCCAAGTTAACTATCCTTATGCACTTGAATTTACTTCTGCTCGAAATAGTTCGAACTATAAAATAGTTACATTTTTGCAGACATTTTTTATATGCTCCCTTTATGTAGCATTTAATTAATTTAACTTCCTTCCTACCATAGCATCCCGTAAAGATGGCATTACTTGTAATTATTTCCCAAAACAAAAAGACACCACCAAGGCAAGCCTGGCCTACAGCAATTTCATTAATCATTGACAAACAGTTTCCGTCCCACCGTCCGTCCATTACCGACGAGTACAACTCAAGGAAAGCGTTGGATCGCCCAGTGTCCACCAGAAAACAGACATTTTCATTAATTACTGTCACCATTTCATGCTCACCTTCGCCACCAGGATGGCTTGCTTAACAATTATCCAGCCGATGATACGGCCTCTGGATGGAAGACGTGGGATGTGTGGACGAATCCGACATCTTGATGCCGTTCGCCGTGTATCCTTGCCAAAGATGTGGCGGTTGTTGTGTCTAGTAGACACGACCATAAACCGCCTGGAGTTCGTCCATTAGCCTTCGAATTGAGAGGGAATGGGAAACAGAGGATTTTTCCTCGTTTGTACCGTCTTTACAGGAGGCTCTGGAGGACGAGTTCGAGGCTTGCGAAGGAATGTATCTTAATTTTGACTAACTAACTACAGCTACAAAGGAAAAACAAAACCCAGAATCCACTTCAGCATCACCAACGTGACGATTGATGGCGTCAAAACCGACAACGTTCTCGCATTTGTAACGCGTCGATCGAACGAATCCTGAACGGCGTCAGCAGCGTGTGTTTCGGTAGCAAGAAAATACCGCCCCAAAGAAGCATGGCCTGGCGACGAACGGCATTACAAGGTGACACCCCATTAATCAACGTCGAGTTAGTACATCGCAACGAGATTTGACTGACAAGCGTCACATGAGATTTCTGTCTGGTCTCGAGGGCGAAAACCCTTGTGGGGGTTTGGAAGGTCCCAAAAAGGGGAGTCACCGTACCGGCAGCCCTCCGAAACAAGCACTCAGCGGTCTCACCGGCTGCATTATTAGGCATGTTATTGGCGTTGTTATCTGTTATCGGCAAATCAGTGCCGGGTACAACTGTCGTTGACAGATGACTGTACGGATCGATGCAGGGAAAGGCCCTGAAGCGGCGGCAGGCTGCAAATGGAAATCACTAACCTCTGGGCCGGAACGCTGGCTTTGACGGGTGTGAGTCGGAGATCAACAACTTTATATCGTTGTTTCATCGCGCCATTGCGCCATCGAAAAGTTCGACCTGAACTCGCGAACTTCAGCCATCGCTTCGGGCTTTGATGCATTAACTCGCGTGATGGATGGCGTGGGGACACGGTGTTCCGCGGGGTCGACTCTGCAACGTTCGGATTAGCTTTGACCTCCAGCCGAAAGTTGGGCACCGATGCTCGGCGACTCGACGTGACACTTTGATTGACGTTCGCTCCGAGTTCAAGTGATGTTGCGTTTTGGCAGGTGCATTAAAAGTGCGGTCTTTTCGCTAGACACTCCCAAAGTCGGGCGGATTGTGTTGAAATAAGGTTCATAAAATAATCTACTGAACTTCATAACGCGAACCACGATAACGAACTCTTTAATCGACACTGTTTCTTTTATTTTTCCTAACCCGTGAGCGTTTTGAGGCGCAATTTCCTTGAAAGAATATCTCCTGTCATGTCATGAATAAATCTTTCCGAAGCAGGTATTAAGATCTTTATTTCACTTTCCAGTTACACTTCCCCTCCCCTCCTACCATTGGACAACCCTTGCTCAAATTACCTCACTCAAACACGCCCTCCAACCGGGCACGGGGTGTTGGATTAGTTTTCTTCTGCTGGCGAAAACTTTCTCCCATGTCTCTTCGACGGCACGGCGCGAGGAATTTACCGAGTCAGGAAGGAAGGAAATCCCGGCGACAACCCTCTAGTGTAACGGTAAAAGTTTTGGCGTCGGGCCCGATTTGCATAATTCCTAACGCCGGCGAAATTTGTCAGAAAATGTGAAGGTGTTGATAATCTTGGCGGTGGTTTGTTTACAGTTTTCGGTTTCAGCAGAACCGGTGCGAAAGAGCTGATGACAAAGAATTTGGACTGAGGGTTAGAGAAAGGTTCATCCCGGAGATGTGTCGATGGCGAGAGAACTTTTGGCTTGTGAAGAGGAGAAAGTTTCTGCTGGAGGTGTCAGTTTTGTGAGAAATATTTACAGAAAAGCTCGTTTATTTGTGAATAGAGATGATCTCCTACCAGAACTCTTGTATCTTATTTATTCATAAGTTTGCTTTAACATTTAAATTGAAAATGAATGAAATCGTATGGTTAGGAAAACTTTCTTCATACATTCCAATTCCTCCAACAGTCCAAATAGTTCATTTGTGTACTCAACCAGCAATCGGTAGTCGTTGGGCAACGGTGCATCGGTTAGAACAAGTGGTTAGTACGCATCGTCCGTAATAGACCCGCACCGTGGCACCGGAAGTCACGTGCTACAATTCCCAAATAGACAGCAGCTTCCCACTGCCATGTTCATTCGCCCGAAAGACACAGAAGATCCGAACGAATTGCAGGCGATCGTACGAACGGTAGCGAAACGAGCCAAGGTTCAAACTGGAGGTTAGAATTCGGTGGCTGCAAGGTGCAAATGTACGAATGCTCGCGAACACCTCGGTCGCACGCGGTCGCTTATTGTCGGCCATAAATTGTCGGTGCTTCATCTGCGATAACTAGAGGGTAAATTTAGTGCCCCCTAATAGAATATCCTTCCGCGTCCTTCCGAAGCTGCGCGTTTTTTAGTGAGTGTGAAAAGCGAAAGAATAAAACACTGGAAAAATAACGAACGAAGCCCTGGAATGCTAAGTAGCTGAAAATTGACCCAACCTGCTCGACCTCTTCTCCTAACCAAAATCAACTACGCGGGGGGGGGGTTCCAGTGAGCTATTCGTGAATAATTGCACCCGATTTAAAGCGTAAAATGAGGAAACGGTTTTACGCTCGTTAATTCGCCTTATCGTTCGAACCGTTTCGAGCCCCCCCACCGGAACTCCACGACGGAAGACTATTTGCGTTATGTGTTTACGTTAGCAGAAGATTCATTTGACGATCCGGAACTTTCGACACCAACTAATCGGATGGCTGGCGATGGCGTTTGGAGTGGGAAAGATAAGAGTGCGAGTGCTTGCAAAAGCGAATGCTCGTTTACAGCCACTTGTATACTGGTGCACTCCGGAATTCGCCCATTTCATATCGTTCAATTTATCTAACGTACTTTACCGACAGAGCCCCGTTCGACAGGTGGTGTCGGTTTCCAGGTCGATTTTATCCTCGTTTTTCCATCCAGGGGGAGGGTGGGAAAATTTAAGGCAGATGAATTGCTTTCGTCAAAAAAGCATCCCTCGAACGTTATCGTGATTGGTCGTAAGAAATTGAATTTTGTAAGAAAGTATGACACACCTTCTTTTGGCTGGAGCACACACAAAAAGAGATGATTGTTTTTCTTGGTGCCGTTTTTCAAACGAATGGTTTCTGGGAAAGAAAAACGAAAAGTTATCCCAAATGTTGGCCAAACAACTTTCGGCCAAAAGCTGCGTCAACTCAATTTCAGCTGTGCGTTTGCCAAAAAGCAAACAGTTTTTCGGGTTTTTTTTGGAGATGAAAAATTCCGCAACAATATTTCACTCATTGTCATAAATGCCCCACCCTTCGCTTGAGGAGAGGGGGCTGGGGAGGAGAGGATCGTGCGCATATTTCCAGGTTAATTAAAAGCTTTCCAACGAGAGACAGCGCTGTGAAAGCAAAATATTGAATTATTCTCCACGAGCATTCATCCGAAGTCGCAATCTAACGAACGACGCCAGCTGACACAGACGGCCACACTTTCCCACCAGGCAACCGGCGTGATCAAGTGGAACCCGTGGTGGAATCTGGGTCCGGGAAATCATGCGCCGGGAAAGTGGAGAATGGTAATCAGATCCTCGCCCGGGCTGCAATCAAAACTCCACGCTCTCGGGCGCTCTCGAGCGTGCTCTTACTTTCGTTTTCGATCCGAGCGGAGTCTTGTTTCCGTCCGCGACGTTATCGGTTTCCCGTCTCGGGGCGGGGGGTTCCGGGATCGGGCGGTGCGGAGCAGTTGGGAAAGGGAAAAAATTATTTGCCATCGCGGAAAAGGAACGTTAGAAGTAGAGAAACGCCACGGAAGGGCCGTGGGAAAACCTCCCGACGAACGAGCGAACGAAGGGGCCGCACAAAAGCTCGCCTTTTTCTAATTAAGAAGTCAAAGAAACAGAACGAAAGCAACCAATTGTGCGAAGGAAGTCACGCGGAATAACGTCAACGCACAGAAAGGGAGCTTTGGGCGGGTGGAGGAAGGAAAACCGACAAAACGACCGCGTAACGGTCGAGATTTGGCAACGTCGGTTGCTCTCGACAGCTCCCCGCCCTGCTCCGGATGGGTGAAGAAAGCGTGCAGGGTGACGCGAGAGGCAAAACCGGAAGAATGTGGGCCGTTTCCGGGTTCGCTACGCCGTGGCTGATTATTTGAGGATCGTAATGAAGTGGCTAATCAGAAGCCATTAGAAATGAACACCGAAATGCTTCTAATCAGTAATTCGAAAGAATACAAATGTACATCGCACCCGGAACGGTAGGGCTATTCTCTTAAGCGTCTTGCTGCTCAATTGGATGTTTTCTTTATTTTTGTATCGTACCCTATTTCCTTCCATTACTCCCATTATACTATTTGCCTATTTGCCTATAGTAGCTCGAATTAACGGCGGAAGGATAGCTCGGTCCGGTTCGAGTATCTCTCTTGTACAAAGTGGGCTCCAGTGTTTCGTGGTGGTTTTATTTCCTTTCTCTCCCTGTGGGATTTCCATTCGATCCTGCCGTCGGTGTTCGAAACGAGCAAAGGGCTAACGGTAATTGCAGAACATTTCAGTAACGGTCAAATTAAACCGCATAATTGTGGATTAAAAGGTTATCCACGAACCGCACTTTGGTGTGACTTTTGCGCGCGCGATCAGCGCACATTGGCACCGCCAGGACCAGGTCGTTGATGCAACCTTGTTGCCCTTCCCCCCCAGGCCCTTCCTTTCCGCTTCATCAAACCCACCACGAAGCGGGTTTTATGCTTCGGCTTATGTTAGTTCAATAGTGTGGAAACAAGTGTCGACGATAACAGTAAAACGCGCCCTAGTTAGTTTGGGGTTATGGGTTGTTTTGTCGCGGTGGAGTGGGGCGAAGGAGGGGAGTGCGATAAAAAAAGGATTTGCTGGCACACCAAATCGCTGGCGAAACAAAGCAATGAAAAGGGGGTACCGTTTGGAGTTTTTCATTGGCTGTGTAATTGGGGTAAGTTTGTGTAGCTTTCGATGGCGGAATTTTCACAGCCATGTTTTCAAAGTTAAAAACAATATTAAAAATTGACTTACAGTCGTTGCCTCAAAAACAGGTGATTATCTCGAAAAGCTCATCAACTGACGTCTCTAATCCTTCTGGGTTTGGCTCTTAGTCATCCACTTTCGTCTTTAGCCGACAACATGAAAATTGAACCGGCAAATGTGGATTTGCCAAAAAATTACAATCTAAAAACAATACATTTTGTCTTTTACTCTATTTTTTTTACCCATTTATGAAATGTAGTTTTTTTGCAAACTTCAAAATGTCCTCAGAAGTGGTGAACTCATGGATACAAATATATTTTCATTTTATTTGTACACGTCACTTATTTTGTTAAACGTCACTTGTTTTGTTAGTTTAATGTCGATGCCATTTTATATTTTATTTTGGTAAAGAAGAAACTTCTTTTGTTACTTTGGTAAAGAAGAAAGAAATTTGTTAATAGTTTAGCGTGGTTTCCTTTTTGTTGGTCTTTTAATCACTAAATTCTGAAAACAAACAACAGTCTTCATCTATGAAATCTCTCTTCTCTAAATCGTAATTTAAGACGAATTTTAAATGACAGAAGGAACACATTTGAAACAAGATGAGTAAAACACATATTTGATCTATGGAATCGAAACATAACTCAAAACAGTACGCAACAAAGGAAAAGTTAGCAGCTTTTCATTCCTCCATATGGTTTTAGTAAGTCCAAAGGAAAACTTTGTGCAGTTGCCCCAAAACTCGACATTCGTGCTCCATTAAACGTAACCTCATTAAACGGAAACTAGCCTTCTGCCGAAATAAGGTTGCGATCGTCGGAAAATCTCTGACCGAGTGAAAGTTTGTCCATTGCCTACGAATTTCATGGATGCACCTGCACGAAACGCATCGTTAGGACCACCGTGAAGGACACTTTTAGAATGGAGTGGGCCAGTCCTTATCCCACCCATCCCACCCCTCTTCTGCAGGGTGGCAGTGTGATGGAAACTTTTAAATTACCTAAATCCAATTACAAAAAAGGGAAGTGTCTCCCTTGGCGTAAAACCGGGTCCCAGTTGCGTGCGCTGTGGTGGCGAAAGGAGGGTGCTCAGCTCGACAGCTGCAGGAAACGAAAGTATCCGCCATACCGACGAGTGCAACAAGCTACCGGGCGCCTCCATTTCGAGTGGGACGCCAGGTGTTGCTGCTCGGTGAGTTGGTCGTTAATTCGAAACTGGTGCTCTATTATTTTCCCACCGTGAGTTTCCTTTTTGCTCCCGTTGCACTTTTGTGCGCGCGTGTGTGTGAGTGTGTATGCATATGACAGGGTTCCGGTTGAGCAGCATATTTCATGGCAGAAATTAAATAAAAGAAATGAATGGGACAACGCTCGCCCAGGGCTTGCAAGAAGGCAAGCAAAAACAGAAAAATGTCTCTGGAAAATGAAGGTAACGAAAACCTTCCACCGACTAGGGCTGTTCCATACACTTGGCCCAAAAAACAACCAGGTGCCGCTTTCGCCACAGCTGGGAGGGTCTCTCCACGGAATAACCCTAGAAGCCTAGAAACCTCTCCTTATGCCGTAGTACAACCGACTCTAATCTCATTAAATCATGCATGTATCATGCGCAACGGTCGTAGCAAAAAAGCCCGCTCGGTTTTTATAAGTCTCATTAAAGTATAATAACGACCCCTCACGATGTGTATCAGTGTCGGTGCGACGGTGCTGCAACTCGACTCCACTCGTTCGTGGTGTCACATTTGCGACAAGTGCTTACTGAAGGTCTGCATGACTGCATGGCGAGGTAACGATGCTTTTTTTTCGAGAACAAGCTCGTTTCTTTGTCGCACGGGCATGCCAGTTTTCTCAAAGCAGCTGAACCCGCGTGGCGTGCCTTGTGGCCGTTAAGTCTGAGGCAAATAATCTTCCACTGCATACGGGAGTTCAATCGGTGGAACGAATCGTCGTTATCTGCATCGATGCCGTTAAGATGTCTTCGCAGCGCGCCTCGAACAAAGGAAAGCATCTCCCGAAAATGTTGCAATGCAATGGGAAACCTTGTTTGCTCACTTTATTTTCGGGTGGAACACATTGATCAAACAAAATGGTTTAATCCTTGCTGTAAAACGATTGACGTTCGCCATCATTTCATGAGAAATATTGACAACAATAAACCGTTTTGACAGTTTCAGAAAAATCTCTTGGTTGTTTAAAATGTTTCTAAAAATAATAAAATGTAAATTTGGTGGTTCATTAAAATTGGTTGGTAAAATGAAAGAAATTGTAGGATTAAGGAATGCTTGAATGACCAAGAAAAAATGAAACCATTACATCCAAATGCATTCACTTCGATCGATCAACACGTGTTATCCTGTTAAAGTCTAACTAAAGTAAACACTAAATCATCACAGATCGCAAGAACCACAAAAAAGAAATCAGCATGAAAATATAGTTTAGCGTAAACAATACGGATTAACAATTTAAATAAAATGTCCAAATTGTGTCACAAAAAAACTAACATAAAATAAACTGGATTTGGAGTACAGATCAGTTTGTTCGTTTAGTTTTTAAAACAGAGATCCTTCAGCAAATTCAGTAGCCCGTAGGTTATAAGAAAGAAACCAATGAAAGCTGTCACAATATTATTAAGTTTGTAAAATTTGCGATACCAAACACATCTTCAAAAACTGATAAGAAATCATACACAAAACATGGAAAAGGTCCCTAATTATTTAGCGACTCCACCTATAAACTGGAGCTCCTAAGCAGTATACGAACGCCTTTTGAATATTCCAATTGGCTTGATGAAGTAAATAAAAATGGTTAGCCCAGAGGAAATGTTCCAAACGTGTAAAGCATTGAATCCAATGTCCAAAATAAACATCCATTGGCTTATGTACAGACTTCTTAATGAGTTTCACTGGCGCAAACATGTCGAAAGGCGAATGGGAATAAGTAAAGTCCGAGTACAAGATTGATTTTACTGAATCGAGCCACCCCGAGGCCCCGGGAAGATGATAAGATAAGAGCGTCCGGCAACAACGTCCGCGGGGTGTGAAAAGTTCCGTACTCGTAAAACCCGACCATCTTTCCCTCCACACGTTTTCATGCTAAGTAAACGCCATGTAGCGGTAATCGGTTTTTGCGCATATCGGCGATGATCCCATTCCCCTCTGCATGGTCCGTTATTCTGCTACGAAAGACAAATTTGCACGGCACTGCATCATTCAGCGCGAGCCACTTGTGCGCGCCATTTCGGTGAGTGCATCGTTTCGGAAAACCGGGCACACGGAAACCGACTCGAATCGAGCGGCAATCGTCTAATGGAAGTAAGATCCACCTCACCCATCTTACTCCTCAACGTCGCCGGATGTCGGAGTGATGTTCGCGATGTTCCGGTTCCCGCTTTCCGTTCCTGCCTCTGGTGAACATCTATCAATTTACCATTTCGGGCTCCGAATCGGTACCTTCCGGTGTGCAAGGATGCGTCCACGTTGCCCGGGATCATCGTGCACCGATGCAAATGGCACATCCAGCCAAAGAAAACGCAGTCTCGCGTCCAACTCCGTGAGCGAGCGGCAAACGCTCGGGCGAAGCTTATATGTCGCAAAACTTATGTCAATAAAGGCACTAAACCACGACAAATGTTGCCTTCCGAAGGGCGGCGTGGGCAAGGGAAGGACTCGTGGGGCATTGCATTCTTGGTGGAGGGGGAGTATGTTGTTATGAATGTATGTTTGCATGTCAGAAGCGGCGACGGGCTGCGTGCCAACCAAGTTCCGTTCCTGTTCGCAACATTCGCCGACGACGACGACGATGTTG
This sequence comes from Anopheles sinensis, assembly GCA_000441895.2. Taxonomy (NCBI): domain Eukaryota; kingdom Metazoa; phylum Arthropoda; class Insecta; order Diptera; family Culicidae; genus Anopheles; species Anopheles sinensis. The sequence continues at coordinate 515,562 of KE524842.1, read as the reverse complement.
TCGCCCGCCCGGCATCCCGGGAAGGGTGCTGGACTTCCTGAGAAACTGCACCATCGCTCGGCAAACGATACTTTATTGCAAACTACACTACTCCCCCCTCCATCCCGCCCTTTGCAGGGCTCCCTACAAGCATCGAGGCACTACGTCAAGGGGTAACTTTATTTATGTTTCTGTATCATTTGCATATCGACACGACGAGCCCCTCGCTCGCCGGCAAACACACACACACACACAGTGGCTACTGATATTATCGCACTCTACGATCACCAGTGCCCCGTCCTCAACATCTACCCACGCACAGGGACCCGCTCGTAACCTTCACTTTGTTCGCCATTTTTGTTCACCTTGCCAATGGAGGCGCCTGGTGCCCCGTTCGTGCGAGCGTCTGGCAGTGGTGTGTGTGTGAGGGAGCGAGGCCGGGTAGGAATTTCCCCATTTTCCATCCATTCGCTGCCCTCTTCGGAGCAGTTGCAGCAAAGTGCGGCGGGGCTGAATTATAGATGAAGTCATAAATTATAATTTCATACACCTTTGAATCCAGTGCCCGAGCTTCGGCGGTTTTCCGTGGCGTGTGCATCTGTTCGCGAACGCTCTCACGGTATGCGTGCGCCCGAAACTCACTATGTTTGGCTGTGTGTATGTGCGCGCAAGTTGATTCGCTTAATGGTAGCCTTTTACTACTGTTTACGGAATGTGCGCCACCCGGAAACGCTTTCCCACCGACGACGACGACGACGACGACTGGCGAGAAAACTAGTCGCGAGCAGGCAAACAAACAGATGGAAATAAAAGCAGTAAAACGGAACACAATAGCACCGGTGGAGGTTGCGTTCGGTTTTTCGGCTGTGATGTCACCCGTGGAATGCCAAGGGTCGAACACGCACGACAAGACATTCGCCGCTGAGTGACAGGCACGCACCGTTTATTAGCGTTACGTTTCTCGTGCGTTAAATGGCTCATCAAATAAATAATAAATTCTTCACTTCCAGCTGCACGGTGGATTAGCCGAGGAGGGCAAACAAACGAACCAAAAATGGATACATTTTTAATAGCGTACGAACGATGAAGCGTTTGTTAGTGGAAACACTGACAGTTAAGCCTATTATTATTCCTTTAACAATCGCCAAATAGCACATGTTCGTTTGTTAAAACCAACATCCACTATTCAGGCATGTGTTAACGACTCGGTAAAGTACACAACCTTGTGAAAACTTGTGTTAAACCAACCACAAGGATCGAACAGTATAACATCGTGCAGCTCAAACGAGAACGTGATCAATAACCGAACGCAACCGTTAGTTTGATAGGGAAATTTTGGAGAAAAGTTTAATTAAAACTTTCCCAACGTTATTACTTTTCAACCGGTGGAAATCGTGACTCGTGGCAAAATCTGCACACATGCACAAAGTGTTGCTGCAGAATTATATAAACGCTAACGTTTTCGGTTTTGCTTTCTTCGCTGCAGTTGGAAGTTCCTCATCCGGTTCGCATGGGGAAAAGTTCCCGGGTTGCAAATTTGTTCCATTTTCTCAACCAGATTTCCATCTCCATCCAAATTTCGAGGGAAGTTGGGAGAAAAGTGGGGTGCGATATTTTGCGATCAAAAAACGACCACAGAGTTGTTGCTTGTTTCCGAAATATGACAAGTCATCAGTTAAGCGCACTTCCGGGCTGCTTGTGAAGTTTTCCGAACTTTACCCGGCTCATTTCCACGTTTTTATTCCACTCCGAGCGTCCCTCGTTTTCCACAGTCTCTTGGAGTTCAAAGGGGAAAACTTTACATCAGTTAGCAGATTTCCACGTAAAGGTGTTGCATTAAAAAAGAGAGAAAACAGGTGAAACCCATTGACCGAAACTGTGCAACTACTTGACGCCAACATATTTCCGCAAATATTGCGGTACCCTTGAATGAAGTTTATGAATGAATCGGTAGATGAAAGAAAAAATGTGATTGAAAAAAGAGAGAAGAAGCTCACAGAAACAATTAGTGTTACAAAAAACTTTTATTGGTTACAGTTAATCCATCTTACCCAACAAAGTGAGTGTTATAAACTTTCAAATAAGGTTTTCAAGCGAATCATTAAAACTTTGAACAAAATAAAACAAACCACCTTCAAGACGAGCGGTTCTTAAATAAGATTAAATAAATAGCCCACATTACAACGATCAACTTCTTTCCTCCAAGGCATCTTCTATGGGGAGAAATTAATTTCACATTTTCCAATAACGCTCACACACATACACAGATAACGAACCTTGGTCCCGCGGTTGGCGTTAGCGGCACCTTCGAGAATGCCACGAACAGCAACAGGCGACGTGCGAAACGTGCCTTCCGCTGGAAGCAGAAGATTTATCGCAATTAAGAGGAAGATCCAATATAATCGATCGGCGAATCATCGCATAAACAAGATAAATGATTCCACCGCTACGCGAGGCTCATAAATTCTGCCACGACGAGGACGATATTGACGAGCGCACTGCGATTGACACCGGCTTAAAAGCGTCGCCAGTGAAGCGCGCGATTCATCGTTGATGTGATTTTCCTGGGAAACCTACGGTGATGTATCACGCGTCCTTTCCAACCGGCGGGAGAAGGGCACTCCTGGTGTGTTCCACTGAAAGCTTGCATTAAATATCGCCTGTCAGCGCTGGGCTGAAAGGAAGTGAGGCGACTTCGAGCAGGGAATGATAAATACCGAAGACGACGATGCCTTTCCAAGATGCTTCCATCACCATCCCGATGCTGCAAGATGAATGGACGTTAATGGATTTAAATTTTCAAGGGCACAACATTTGGCCTGACTGGCGCTTCCGGCGCTCGATCACTTCCCTTCTGTTGCACCCGTTTCACCATCACACACACCCTCTTCGCACGGCAAAGACGGAAAATCGCCACCGGCGAGATGTCGATTCGAGCTTAATTGATTTGCGCTTGCGACCGACCGGCTGGAACGAACTGGATAATGGGAACGCCGGAACCTTCTTGTCGTGTGTTGTCAGCACTTTGTGAAACTGTCGCAAGTTTATGCCCTCGAGGTGATAATGAGAAAGCTTTCAGACGGCGTGGCGAAAGTGGGCCATAGGAAGGCGCATCATGTCTTTCCTTCACGAAGATGTAAAATTGATGCTAAAATGTTCCATTTATTTTTAACATTTACAATTCTGCAGTTGAGAGTTAAAGAATTCCACTATTAAAAGTGACACATGCTGTACGATATATTTTCTCAAGTCTACGGAGAAAGACCCAAATTATAATAAAAAGCCGAATTTATTTTGTATTTCATAATGTTTTAAAATGGTTTAAAGACTGTTTCAAAACCTGGATGTAAATATTGTGATCAAATTTGATTCTCTGCTTCCCATCCAACGTTCCATTTTCAGAGTCACACTATCCCGGCACCATGTTCACTCCGTCATGGAGAACTACTTCAGGACGCGATTTCTAAAGGAAGATTATCCCGCAGGCGTTCCATTAACTTAAACAAAGCGGAATGTAAAATGTTGTTGCGCCTTCCCTTTGCACAGGGAACACGGTTTCACCAGCGAAACCTCTCCTTTTCCGATAAGCGCACTCGATGCATAATCGCATTAAATTCGTGCGCTCGACCGGTGTGTGGGTAGATACGTTCCGTTTCCAATGTCCGTTTTCCTTCATCTCCGGGGGGCCGATCCGAAGATGGACTGGCAAAATTCGGTCCCTTTCGCTTATCCATCATACATTTCCGCCGCAATCGTAATCGGCATCGGCGGTAACTTCCGTGTACGTGATCACTTTCTATCGATACGGTTACGCACCCGGAATCCGGATATGCACGGTGAGCTAAGTTTCGATTAATGGACATCCTCGGAATGAAATGGAAACGGGCTCCAAAGAAATGGATCCCTTCCTTCGCCGAACGATGGTAAATCCTTGTAGCCGTGCGGAAACAACTCATGCCTGTTTTCGCAGATAAATTGCATTTCGCCATCGTACCGAGAGGGAGGAAAATATGCAATGCATGACGAAAAACGGCAAGATTCCGTTGTAACGGTGGCTCAGGTGTGGCCCCAAAATCGTGGCCCTTGACCACAGCTCATTTTCTCTCGGAAACGAAGCTCTAAGGGATGTTGGTTGACCTCCAGCTGCCATGTCAGGGTGCTGACGGGCTCGAGCTATGGAAGACAGCGCTAAAGGGCTTAGCTGCGAGCTTCTCCGGGACAGCAGAGTGCATTAAAATATGCATGAAAGACCCTTAGAGACCTATCGCTGATGGTGAGTGTATGAAAGTGTGGTTCCAGTTCGTCCAGGAGCACGCGTGTGTTGACCAATACTCCGTGACCATCCCCTATTCCCAGTGGAGGTAAGGGAAAAATCCTTTTCATAAATAATCGTTTGCAGACGCAAACACATTCGCACCGGAAATCGTGGCTGGTGACGTTGTCAAAAGCAAGTGGTTCTCTAGTTTCCGCTGTGCAGATTCCTTTTATCTTGCCGACCCGACTGTTTATAGCACGACTTTAGGTTGAGGTTAGTTCCGGAACCGGGAACCTGGCGCCCGAGAGAGAGCGTGACCGTGTTTGCATTGTGCTTGTTTGTTTGCCGATATGGTTTAAATCTCGCCAACCGACCAACTGGGTGACCGGTTGACTCTGGCCGGTCGCCCACTTCCCCGTCTCTTCATTCGAGCCGGTTTGAAATTGAAAGCCAAGGCCAACCAATCTCTGGACCACACGCAAAGCACAAAGAGGCGAAACTCTCTGCTAGGTCACTGGAAAATTTAGCACTATCTACGCCTCGGCAGCAACGGCGACCTGGTTTGCCTGGTGTTGACTTGCTAGCCCAATTGCCGGCTTTGTTTGTCAGTGTCGTGACTTCATCACGCCCCGTTCCGTTCCACGGGGCGTCCGACCTCTTGCTGCCATCGATCCCACCTTCAGCCAGGGGTCAGGATTTACCGATGCTAATCTATGCAAATCTCCCTCCCTTTCTCCTCGACCGCTTCCACACAGGAAGCCGCACACCTAGTATAAGTTGCCTCACTATCTCTATGCTGATTTTACGCTCACTCAACGTGCCCAACTCCTTGCTCCCCATTCGCTCTCTGCTCTGATTTCCTTTCTCCAACTCCTTCTAGCTGAAGGTTTCTACTCGGGAGGGTATTAGGTGAGGGTTTGCGGGGAACTTTTCATATTTCCTGACTTCCGGTTTTGCGGTAATGCCTGGCAGACATTATCTCCTCTGGAGTCTGGTGTGTCTTTTCCCAGCCGTACGGACTGACTTGTGGTCTGACCCCGGAGCTTATTTTTCCTTTTGCCTTCACTCCCAAGCATCAACCACAGCTTAAAGCCATTTCTGGATCTTGCTGCAAAAAAAGGAACCAACCTGCCCGGCGTCCCCGACGGCGACTTCTGACACTGACATAACTCCAGCATCGGCAAACTGCTTAAGACACCAAATGCGAACTGTATGCAGACATAGTGAAACTGGTTCTCCACCAGGGTTGGTTAGGTTTCTATGAACGGACCGAAAGCCACTCTCTATATCTCGCACACACAGACACGGGAACGCATAATCACACATCCTTCGGCAGTGAGCCGGTAAATCCGATATCTTTGGTGCAGCGCTTCGATCGGTGTTGATTGACGTTACATTGATCTCTGCCGGGGTTATAGGAAGTAAGCTCTTCGCAAACCCCACCTGCCCCTTCCCAGTGAGTGAATGTGAGCTTTAAAGGATCGTGCACAGGAAACGTGCACTTTAGATGCAGCCAGTTTCCGGGGAAGCTTTTTTCCCTCCCATTTCCCTCGACTTCGCTGCCGATAGCTGGCAGTAAATGGTGCGAACGCTTAGCTTGAATATTGATCGAACGCTTGATGTTTGATGCAGAAATTCCACCCACCATTAACGCCGTCCTTTAAAGTGTTTGATGTAGTGAGTGTGCACTTGTACTTTGTCCCATGCATGGTCATTATATACAATGGATGCTTAAGAGTGTTTTTTTCCACAGCCTTTTAATGGAAAAGTGTTTAATGCATTTTTATAGAGTCATGTTTAAATGGTTTCACTCAAAAATAATTTTCACTATTATATACTAATTGCAATATCGCTTTAATGACAAAATGACGTATTTTCGAGTTAAAGTTTTCACTACCCTTAAAAAAGAAATACCTTTGAGATTATTTTCACGAATAGATAAATTTACACCCTAATTGGTTAAACCCACCAATTTTCCGCTCTCCTTACCATTAATTGGTGAACAATTAACTTTCCAGTGATTCATTATTTATTGCAGCAGTTCGTTAAAATAACTATAATAAATACAACCCTTATTGATTGTACTTAACAAAACTGGAGTTTGTAATATTCAACAAATGGAACTTATAATTGGTTCTGAAAAAGATTCCCTTGTATAACACTTTCCATCTTTTCTATACAATAATCTTGCAAGAAAAGATGGTGATATAAACGCGGGAACATGGTATTTTCAGCAAAAACGTCACAGAAAAAGGTCAAAAGTACATATCCATTTAGCAATATTCATCCACATATGTTTTGAACTGTTTTTATAAACCTCACGCTTCTATCAATAATCATGAGGGAAAT
>KE524842.1:495563-508518 GCA_000441895.2 Anopheles sinensis | reverse complement strand
GATAAAGTTCTCAAACATGTTCTGAATTTAAAAGAAATGCTACTCTTTATGTTACATTCAACTGGAAGTTGCTAGCGTTTTCCGTTTTTGCAGGAGAAATCGACAAAATTTGTCTATTTTTTTTAATGCATACGTTATAACACTTTCCATCTTTTCTATACAATAATCTTGCAAGAAAAGATGGTGTTTTATACGCAGAAATACGGTATTTTCAGCAAAACGTTACAGAAAAAGGTCATGAGTACATATCCATTTAGCAATATTCATCCACATATGCTTTGAACTGTTTTTACAAACCTCACGCTTCTATCAATAATCATGAGGGAAATGAAATTTTTTCGTCTTTCCGGAACGAATTCAATCACAATAAATGCGTTCTACACTTAACTTTGGCGTGGCGAATTGGGTTTGATTTTATGCTTTGCTATAAGAGTCATTTTGAATCTCGATACATTCATGTTATCCACCATACTGTACTTTTGAGCATTTCGAAATCAACATATGCATATCGTCTTCATGTAATGGTTCCCCAAACGTGTGCAATTTTACACGCCCGGCATCTCCTAAGGGGCAATTTGTTCTAGAAAAATAATAATCCGTACACCGGAGTGAAGCTAAAATCCCCTCGGATAACAAAAAACAAAACTGTCGGCGGCAAATTTGGAGCAAATTTCGCGCCCCAAAGTCATAACGCCATAAAAGTCGCAATCAGTTGTTTTATGGATCCGCATTCGAGCATTCGAGGTGGAAAAACGGTACGGCTCTCGGAATGGATTCATTTCGAGCCCAGTCCATGTCATGCGAAGGGGCTGCAGTTGTGGCCGTGGTTGGCCTGCATTGCAACAGGCATGAAAATTTCACGAACCAACCGCCCATTTGCCTACCACAAACCCCAGCAGTCCCCGCTTCACCGACGGATTTGGTTCTAAACTTTTCCCCCTTTATTTTCGGGAAGTAATTTCGTCCGTTGCTCCGTTTCGCCCATTCGATAACTGTTCAACTGTTGCAGCGGCCCAACATTTGGGCAAAGGGGAGCTGGGGAAATGGAGGGGACGGAGGGTTACCACGCGTGCAAAAAGTGGCACGGGTAGTTTTTCATTTTCACTCGTATCGATGCCATGCATAAGTAATACCAACAATACACTCTCGGCGCCCGGGACTGAAATTGTTTTCGCTCCCCTTCCGACGGATCAGGTGAAATATACGAGCCCTTTCGCAACGCAATCGGACCCTCGAAGTTTGCATAAGTGCTGTAGAAACGGAGGGTAAAATAAAACCAACACTTTCCCTCGGTAAAACAGCGGGCAAACAAAACCAAGATGGTTGTTGTATCCACTCTTGTTTCCTCACAAAACTCGACCAAATACTGAAATTCACTTCCGGGTTCGATTTCAGGGGCGTTCGATCCCCTTCTAGGAAAATCATTCCCTCTCTAAACCAAGCTTAGGCCCAAAGCATGGGCAGACAATGGGCAGACACAGACCCGGACAGACAACCGAAACCATTTTCACTTTTCAAACGCGCCACGATACAACGCTTCAATCAACAACGAAACCCTCCCAATTGCTACCAGAGTTCGGCAGGCGAACAAAAGGATTACACCACCATTACCATCCAGGGCTCTCGGCTGGCTGTAGGTGCTTTGCGATGGGTGTTTGGAAGCATGTTAACGCATTTCCACGGCATCAAAAGCCAACGAAAAAGGATCGTGCTGGGCTTTGGGCAGTACAGCGTATGTTGGCTCGAGGGTTTTGGGAAGGAATGGAAGATACTTATAGTGAAATATATATGGTCACGATGAGACCGGCAAGCGGTAACCGCTCTCGAGGGGAATGGGAATTGGTGGAAACGCCACCGATTCGTTAAAGTAACTCGAACCGTGTTGAACAAGATGCGAATATGAAGATAAACTGCACACGGTGGAGTTGAACAAGAGGATTAAAGTGTTATGATCAATCCATGTTCTTGTAAAAAATGTATGTAAAAGATGTTTCTGATAAGACGAAAGAGAACCAAGCGGTTTCTTATAGAATAACGTTAAAGAGTTTAACCTTCTGTCAAAAATAAAAAGGATTCAAAGGAATTTCTTAAGGAAATGGAATAATATGCTGGCACAAAGCAGTAAGTGGGAGGAACAAACTACTCGAGTTCATATGGTAATCCACCTCGAAGTCTTTTGGGAACAAGCACTCAAAACACGGGTAACATACGTCTCTAATTGTGTCTTTGAAGACCACAAGAGTCAAGGTGAGTGAACAATTTCCTAAACTCCCGGTGTCGATGGTGGTGTGTAGGTGCTCAACTTAAGACGATGACATATTTACCATCCCGGGCATAAACTGACACCGTTCCGCTTCACCGAAAGATGGCAAACCAACTGAAAAAAGGCTCCACCTGGCGGGACGACTTTGAGAAAAACGCCAGCGATATTGATGCAGTGGCGGAAGGAAAATATCTGGCATCAGTCGAGGTGGGTGTGGGGAGGTCAGATGGGTAAAGGTGGATGAGGCGAGGGGGAATTTTAGCGGTGACGAAGGGTGCAATATTACAGAAGTTTCGTAAACTCATCTCGTCACACGCCCACCATAATCTCTTCTCCCGAGCCGTCGTTAGGGTCGTCATCGTCGTCGTGACGGAAGTCGCGGCGGGAAATTCTTCCATTTTCGCTTCCAACGGAAACTCCCGGCCATGGCTGGCCCGTACCTCACCTTTACGTTACGCGAAGTCACCCGAGCACCCTGCCGAACCGGGTGGAAACCACCAACACAAGGCGGAAAAGGTAACAAGGCACACATTTTTGGCATATTTTCTGGCACATTTTGCCGCTCGCGTTCGTGTCAGCCGCTTTCTTTTTGTTGTGTGGTTAAGAACGGTTTTTCCAAAGGAAAGCGTGGCTCATAGTCTCGAGAGCAAACACATCAAACACACCTCCAACCGACAGGTTGGACGTTGAGTGAGAAAACAATAATGTCAAAAATAAATATAAGATTACACAAATGCGTGAAATATTTTGGTGCTCGGGAGAACGGGCATCTGGTGAATAAGGGAAGACACAAAGCACAGGATCAAACCAGGATCAAGAGATTAACTCATGGTAAATACACACATGGACATGTGGTTATTAAAAATTGTTGCGGAAAGAATTTTACAACGAAGCACATCTCCATGTGTGTTAAAGCACACATTCTGACCGAACATAACACAGTTAGGGAAGGAATTTAAGGCAATGTTGCTTAAATTGTTTGTAAATACTAAAATGCAATCTTTTAGAGTCAATGCCTTGAGTCAGATTACCATAAACGTACTTTAAGGTTGTGGAAAATATGTGAATGTCATGTGCGCTCCGGGAAACAAAATACAAGTTGGACTCTTTCATACACGGAATGAAATATGGTGGAGGAAACATGTGCCATCGTCATGGGTAGACATGGCCTATCTTTATTGAGATATCTTGAAACGGAAGCAGCATCTAGCATCAGATGAGATATACACGCCATGAAATGTAGAGCACGTGACATTCGACAAAAAAGATGAAGATTGAAAAGAGGAAAATTGAAATATATAATAAGACGGTATTTTGGCCCTGTTTTGGCATTTTTGTGCTTACCTTTAGATTAAAGTCCAATTGTATACTGTGTACTCAGTGCTCAGGACATTTCACTTCTGTTCACTTAGTGTTTTCCTTTTTTTCTACCACTAAGCCTTTTTTCCGCTCCAAATGAGGTTAAGAGATGTTGCATTTTATGTCATTCCGTTTTCGACAGTTTTGCGTTTGTTTCGTTGAAAATCTTTTAGCTTCCCGTAGCCACAAAGAAGGGCCTAGTCTCATCAACATTCCAACATAACACAAGAGTCATTGCTAGCTTACGAACAGTTATACTTACTTACACAAAGGAAGCATAATTAAGGTTTGTTGTTTTTGGTTTGCTAAAAATCTTCCCAGAACTGAGTGCAATTTGGGAAAAAGGCTGTATGTTTACAATACTATCCAAGGGTACAAGATTCTGCTGAGAAGTAGAAATCTCAATGGATCATTAAACGAATAATGGTCTGGAAAGTAACCGGAAAGCCGGAGCACAGACGCAACAATTTTTCCGGATCTCGATCTCAGACTGGATCAGCAAGCAGCCGGAACATCGAATGCCAGCCAAACGAAAACAAGAACGTACAAATATTGACAAGCAATATAATTTTCCTTTGCAGCAAAGCACTCTCTTTCTCTTCAAGTCTATAAATCCCCGCAATGCGAAACCAAACATTTTAAATGTGGCCTCCCCGCCACGCATTTGCTTAATCAAGCGATTTCAATTCAAACATTCATCGGTTTACAACCGGCGCTCGGGTCCATTTCTGTTAATGGCATAATAAATTGAGCAGCTTGATTTACCGTCCCCCCGCCCCAACTTCCTTCGCTTCATAAAGGGGGCAGGAAAAGCACAAATTGCTTATTTCCGTAACCGAAGGAAAAGTTGTGCACCGGCTCGTGTTGTGTCGTCGAAGGAAGCACAAGACGCAAGGCGAAGGAAGGCAGCAGATCGAGATCGTTGGCCAACAAAAACTGCAGCCGGATAAGACCACGAGTCCATTGCGTACGAGTTTCGCTTCATTTCAAAATGTAACAACAACAAAGTAAACCGCAAACATGAAAACCCAATAGCAATCTTCTGTGTCCCTGTCGTGTGTGCAATCGTGTGTGAGGGAGGGGCGGGTTGATTGGGAGTTGAGCACTGCTTCAACTTGTCCGACCCGAAACGCACAGGACTTTCTCATCGCACGACGGCTCAAAATATTATGTCGACAGCCTCGTTCCACCTTCGTTCCGGGGTATGGAAAATTCTTTACATTGTGCAACGCAACCTTCCCAGCCTTAATCCTGTCGGGTTGCTTTGAAAACCCATGAACCTCCTGGCATTCTGTGGCAACTGCAAGGGGCCAGAAGGTACCTGTCGGCTTCCAGTGAATTGAAAGTAGATGAGAATTTGTGGTCAGAGTGGGAACAACAGCCGGGAGCAATTCTGCTCTGCCCCAAACATGATTACATTCACCGATTCGGAGAATCTAGTGCTGCTGCTGCAATTTTAACTGCTCCATCTTTGACGGCCAGTTGCCATCTTTCCCCGGTGCAATCATAAATCAGCTTAAAATATACATATTTCAAGGCCGGTAGGGTAATTTTTCTTCCCCATTGGCCGAACTGAATCAATAAATTTCTGAGAGTCTGTTTAAAAATTTACGTCTAATCCCACTTTTGTAACGTGCGCCGGATGCAAAACTGTTGCAAATTCAATTCCATCCCGGTGGCAAAAATAGCGTTCCGGGAACAAATGTCGAACTGTTTACGTAAAAAGTTGGGGAAACGGGACAGAACGAAAGGCGGTTGCATCACGAATGGGAGGTAAAACTTTCAATTTATTGCATCAATTTTCACCTGAACCTCGCTGCATCGCAGGTTCCGTCAAAATAAAGCATCAAATTGCGTCACGATACCATGCATCGTGCATGATGCAGGAGCACATTTTTGAATTATGAAAGCACGAGAACATAATACACCAAACAGTGTTATATGCTTCGGGTATCAATAGTGGATAACGGAGGGAAGGAAAAATGGTGCCATGGATGGTTAAATGGAGAACCAATACGCCATTCCCATTGGTAGCGACACTTTTCCGCTTTCCATCGTGCGCAGCCGAGCGGCAAAAAGGGCGCCATCGGCTCGGATACCGCTTCCGAGCCATCCCGGCGGAGGTTATTTATCGCCTCGTTTGACATGTGTCATAAAGAATTTATGAAGGAATCCCGCAACCCGCACACCCGCTCGCCCGCTCGAAATGGTCGGCGAGCGACGCCTTCTTCTTTCTCGAGACGCTCGACGCGTCAGACGAAGCGTTCGTCTCGAAGTGGTGAGTACGTTAGCGTGGCCCCAGCACTTCCCGGTAAAGCTGTCCCCGGGCAGAGTAGAGCTGGCGATATATCGAGTTGCCGTATCGATGCATCATTTCATTTTGGGGACCTGGGTTTTTATTTTATTGCCACTCTTGCATCGCGCACGGGGTGACATTTTTTCCTCCACTTAGGAGCTTCGTCATCATCTTCGTCCGCTCCAAGACAACACCGTTCCCGAAGGACAACTACTCACAGGAAAACCGAGAATCGAGAGAACCACCCTTTCGACCGGGGGGACATTCCGGGGTTGATCGCAGTAATAAGCCATTGCGAACATTTTAAATATTTAACGATGGGTAGCATCGTCATGAAAACTTCCTCCAGTTTTTCTCTGACGGATGACAGACGGGAAAGGAATTCCCTCGCTGCTCGAAGCGCACGCATCCGGATAGCGTTAAAGTTTCGCAAAGTGTTTGCATCGACCTGTGTAAAAGGGTTGATGGACTAGACAAAGTGCGCTTTTCGGACGGCCGGTGTTGACCGTCGTTTTCGTGGTCAGATCCTTCGCCGAAGGGGAGGCCTTTGTGTTATAAATATTGAATTGAGTTTGATAAGTCAAGACGCAAGGAGTAGATTATTTTCTTGCCCATCTCAAAGTTCGCTTAAGTTGAAGAAAGAGTTAACTGTACATTATTTTCACTTAACCTAATGAATCCTTCCGGATGATGATGTGTTTTAAATAAACCATTTTTTAAATTGTAAGAAAACAATTTTCCTAAACACGAGACACCCGTACGTTGCCTTAAATCAATCCAACACATTGAAATATACCTCTTCACATGTGTTCCTCTCAGAAGAGAGTTATCATTCATTTTAGGCTACGATCTGCAAAACACAAAAGACCGAATAATAACTTCAGCACTTAGTCGACAACATTCCTCCGTAACGTTCTGCCATGGTTTTACTCGGATTGAAAACGAATCCAAGGCACCAGCATGTGAGCCTTCAACCATCCCGGGCCCTGTCTCTAAATCTCGCAACCGCAACCCAACGGACATGGAAGCGGGCAGGCTGAAGGAAAACATCTTCCAAGCACTTAATAATCAACCATCTTGATAAAAACCATAAAAATAAATCTCATTTCGACTCCGGCTTCGTTCGGCAAACAGATTTTGCCGCTCCCGGGGAAAAACCTTCACTTCGATAACTCAATCTCCACAATATGGTTTCCACCGACGTCGGGGTGCTCTGTGTGTTGCCTACCTTCCAGGCGCTAAGCTTCCTAAAGGGGGCAGCAAAGACGAAAACACTCAGCGTTGGCCTCTTCGGTGGTGTTCTTGAAAGTTGAGCTCGAATCATCTCGCAAGCTTCGGGGCGCACAATCACGGGAACGACCACAACACACACACACACAACGTGGCGACCATAACATGGCGTGCACACAAACGGATACAACATGCCCGCCTATAAAGGAGCGATCAAGGTGCAGTGGGAAGGTTGCTGCCGGCTGCTGGCGACGAAGGTGGACGATCGCTGCAGATGGCTCTAACCATCATCAACAATGGTTTGGCATGGCGGAAGCGAAGCACCACTACTGTCGGGTCATGTGTACGTGCCCCCCCGCATGTACGACCGGTGCTGGGAAGTGCTGCTCGAAGGCATATTGCAAGTGGGCCATTAACATTCGTTCCAACACCTAAGATGCTGAGAGTGAAAATATTCGAAAGTGCTGCAACGTAAGAGCTTTCTTCGGTCGCCGTTGGTGCAGTTTCTCAGACGAACCATATTGAATCCCGTTCGCAAACCTTCGAGAAAAACACTGGGTAATCAATGTTTGTGTAGCTTAACTAGGACAATTTCTATACTAAAGAAATTTAAATATTGTGTTAAAAATTAAGGCATATTCAAAAATTTTGAGATTTAAAATGAAAATATTTAACATGGTATCCAATGGGATTCTTATTGACAAATTATTTTAAAATAATCAAGATTAGACCTAATAATATTTTCCAACATATCTATTAAATACCCCATCGATGTTTGTGTACGAACATGGCCGTGCAAAGTACAAACCATTGCATCCCTAAGCTGAAGGATACTCATGAACGATGCTCATTTCATGCAGCACTTGACCAGAGGCCAACGCAGGCCAGCGATCCTTCTCCTTTGCCGCATCATCAGGTGAAAGCTCATATGGGCGCGGGATATGGCTTGCTCACAAGATCTTATCTTATCGCCCGGCGGAGGTCACGCGCGGGTGGACGGATGGATGGGACGGAAAGCGGGACACTCTTTCACCCCGGAGTCCCTCGAGCGATTGGTGCGTGTTTTCCGTGCAGCTGGAAAGGAAATGGCTCATACATTTTTAATTAATACTATCAACAGCTTCGCCGGAGCCGCAGGGAAAATGAAAGACGCTCCTTGAAAAACCTCTCGGGAAATGGGGAAGGGGTTGGAGAACGTCGGTCCGCTTTTCACTCCGGTAACCTCCCAGACGGATGAGGCTGCTCCAAAGCCTGGAGTAGATTTTGAAGTTTATTGAGTGATTTAATTTGCTCGTTAAGATGCTGTGATTAATTATTAATAAATTAGATTTTAATATTTTCCCATTCTGCTTACGGGTCGTCCCGGTGAAACTTGACACACGACGTGCTGCACACCCGAACGCCTCACACGCTCCTCCACAAAAAGTCCCTGGAGAACTTCAGAGTGGCACGTCCCGAGTTTTCCCACCACCGGAAGCTGCTGCAGCAACTTTAGCTGTTTTTCCTGGAAAGGACGAGGAGAAAACGGAAGCATGCGTTTCCTTAATAAGTTGTCGAATAAAAGTCCCATTTAATAGGACCTACCCTTGTGTGGTGAGTTGTTCTTCACACAACGCTTCTTGACACACTCTTAAAAATTTCCTCACATAGAAACCGAATGATGAGAACTTTCCCATACACATGGCCTAGCGTTGGAAAACCAACAAGCTGAAGCTTTTCTTTCATCCTATTATGAATCCATCCATGCGTGATGAGCGAAAGCACGGTGTCGACGACAGCAAACCAAAACAAAAAACATAGAGAAAAGCGAAAAAACCGCACACACATACACATTAGCGTGAATGAATAATGAAAATGTTTTGTAAGCTGTTAATTAGAAGGCCAAACTCGATCCATCTCCATCTCCGGGTGCGTTTACGCGAGCGGCTTCTTAACCTTATGGGTGCGAAAATGTTTCCCCTAATTACATCAACCGCCCCTCTCCTCATTGCACCCGAAATGGGGGTTTTCGTGTGCGCGAAACCATTGTATTCGTTAATGCATGGTTTGTTTCGAAAGGATTCTGAAAGGCAAACTGACGCGGACTTGGATGAATTTAATTTTCTCCGCTACGGTTTGAAGCGGTGATGCGACATGCGGAATTGAATTAACCCTTCACACTTCGTTAACATGAAAGATATTCAGCCGGGGGCAAAGAAAAACTTGACTTGAAGCCAAAGCAAACAATTGGCTTCAAAAGAAAGGCTTTCAGAGCAGCACAAATTCGATCAAGAGCCCATAATCGACCCATTGCACGTTAAGCCAATCGATTAAGAGTATTTTAATCAGGACAGGATATCCGTTCCGACATGCTCATAATCGGTGCTAATCAGATCCATCAAATGCTAATCATTTCCGCAATCAAACGGTCAATCATTCGATTTAGCCTAATAAACAAACCCAAACATCTTGAACGATCGATCCGCGAAGGCCCGCCAGCGATCGGAATCGGAAAAAGAAATCGCCCACCATACCGATTATGCTTTCCCTCCGATTGGCCAAAGCCCAAAGGGTCAACGCCGAGTCGCTCGCAGTCGTTTCGCCGAGAAAACTCAGCCCTAGGTCAGCTCGTTATCGTATTTATTCAGCTGGAAAATTAAGACAACTTCATTCGCCTTCGCCGGTCGCGCGTTGATGGGTGTCGGGTGGTCGGCTCGACTCTTTTCCTTTTTTCCCAACCTCCCGGGGGGCATATTGCTGCCGACACTAAATGGTTCGAGTGCTGGACAGCGGGAAAAGCGAAACAGAAAAAAAAACCCGAGCGCAGAAACATTTGTAAAGATCTAATGATCCACGCATCGCCGGAGAACTCGCTTCCGGTGATTCGGTAGTAGTCCCAACAACGCCATCACGACGATGGCGAACAATTGTCCTCGTTTTCGATTGCTGATGCGAAGGTCGAGGACAAAAAAGGAAAACCCGAGGCGAGCTTTATCGTCCCGCACGATGCAAAGGCTCGCTTTTCTTTTCCACGCGGTGCGTGCTGCTCGGATGACCGGAAGAGCACAAATGGCGGAGGCATAATCGCAAATCGATTAAACACAAATCAACTTGATTGGACACGATCATCCGAGCTCCCCTTTATCCACGAGCTCGTTGGTAGAATTCGATCCATAAATTTGTAATCCTCGAGCTCGGGCTGCCCCAATTTTGGACGGGGATTAAAGCCGCAAAACACCTTGTTCGAGTTCGGCCAACGAAAATGACACAAGTACGGAATGTTCATAAAAACAACCGTCCGTTTCTGGCCTGACAAACGCATGTCGGCTTTGCAACGTCCTTTGATTATCTGTCCGAATGCGTTAGCTTTTCGCATTATGCTCACTCGATGGCCGGTTTTCCTTTTTTTCCCGCGGAGCTGGAAATGTCTGGCAGCTGCTAGCCTGAGTTGAACCGTCTGGCCAACAATTACCTACTTGCCGCCTCGAGGCGTCCATTTTCATAAATATTTATGAACAGTTTTGCGGCCAAGAGATCGGGGGAAGGAAAAATGTTATTTACAAACGAGTTACACTAATTTTCCTCCGTCAATCTTCGCGCGCGGGCGAAGGCGGGTTAAAAAAAAAACAACTCAGGGGAATGATTTTCCATAGTTTTCCCTATCACCCCTTTCCACTTGCGTTCCGCGTTTATCCCGACATCCATTCTCTCCTTTTCTTCCGTGCTTAAAGCGAGTTGAAATATGACAACGATTTGCACAGTCTTCAACCCCTTTTGTGGCGGAGGTCCGATTAAAGTCCAAGTCATTCAATCTTTTTCCCTTTTTTACCGTCCCTCGCGTTCGCTTGCTTGCACATCATCAACTTCCGTGGTGTTATTCCACATCACCCGGGGAAAACCCCAAACGGGACACAGGGAGGAGGGAAAGTGTAATAACGTGCTTAAAATCCACCTGCAAGCGGAACGATTTAAGGTTAGCAAAACGCAGCCATAAAAAGGCAAAACACGGCCTGGCAAGCGGCCGAGCGGCGCACTTGAACCGGGATCGTCCATTTTATGTCCGCCGGTCTCGTAAAACTGTCGTACCGGGAGGAAAACGGGTATTTAATAAAATATTAAATTTTGTTATTTCGTTTAAGTGTAACGAATGTAGGAATTTCTACCGTTTACGGCCGTGCAATCCTTGCGGCTCGGGGGACGAACAGGGGGAAGACGGTCCTGTCCTTCGGTTGAAAGAGTTGTATTGGAGCAGGTTTTCCCGGAGCAGGTGGCCGACGGGACGGACGCGTCTGCAGTGACACCGTGAAAAAGCGACCCGTTCGAGACTGCGGCGGTTTTTTTGACTACCAACCTGGTCGTGGTTCATGGGCAACGAAATGGACGCTGGAAGTGGAAAATTACGGCTTTTTAAGGGAAGCAGCTGTACCTGCTCAGGTTACTGACACTTCCTTAACGGGACGCTACGGGACAGGGTAGGCCTGAAAGTGGAGAAAGTGCACAGTAAATCCTAAAACACCAGCCACGGGGAAAGAAAGCGAGAGCCTGGAAGAAGGGAAAGAAATGTTTAGCCAGCCGATTTGGGTTTCAGAACGGCCCGGAGGAAAAGTAGGTGTGACCCGACGCCATTAAGGCGTACGGTCAATCTAGAAGTCGATAAAATTTACGTAATCCAATTTCGCTCGCAGCCCGGCACGATAGAGATTTTTATGCTTATTGACGTTTTTAATTGCAAACGGCTCCGGTCGAGGTGCGGAGTTCCGACTTCGGCTTCCGAGACACCAGGAAGCTGTCCCTGCCTGCCTACTCCCGAAAACCTGCTTTAATACACAATTTGTTTTCGGTCACCTGGGCAACCCGAGGAAATATGCCGCCCGTAAAGCCCAAAGTAATGCGACGATAAAAGTGTCCACCGTGCTTGGCAAAGCACCGTGAGAATCTGATACTCGCCAAAGTCCGGCCTGCACGGCAAGGTGACCGCTTTGAGGAAGCCGGCAGCTTCGTGGTCGTTTGGGCTATTTCCGTAGCTCGATTAAAGTGAAGTAAATTTACGATTTGCCCATATTAAACATTGCACTCTGGTGCTCTGGACAGAAAGGAAGTTGGGTTTGCTTGTTCGTAGAGAATAAGCAAAGTTTAATTTTTACAAGCATTTTCATGGCGTTTTTGGTAAAAAGTTGCTTTACAATTTTCCAGACAGGCAACACGAAATGATTATTTTTATCTTGTCGTAGATAAATGATGCACTTTATCCCAAAGAGCAGCCGAAAAAGTGCAACCCAAAATTGTGCATCAGATCCACAGATGGCACACGGCGCAGGTGAACTTAAATCGCGTAATACGAGGTGTACATTACGGTTGGCACTAACAATTATTTCCCGAACCACTCAGCTCCCTCCCCCCCTCTTTGCTGTCGTACAACAATTGACAAAGTGTCTTCTGGCGAGTAAACACGTGTACATCCATCCCAGGTAACCGCTTCCGAGCCGATGATGGGCTGTGACTGGCGGTTGGGAATGCTTTCATGTTCGCACGCCCACCAACACTGACGGCGGTGAAAGGCCGCCAGCCGTGACAAGTGATGGTTGGTTGTTTCACATTTGTCAGGGCGTCACCGGCAGTCCGACTGCCACCAACGGTTGGGAATTGAAACAGGTTGACAAGAAACGGTCACAATGGGAGGCAGCTTCCAGCGCCAAGACTCCTTTTTTAAGCCTCGTGCAATTCATTTCATTGTAAGATGTTCCGCGAAGCAAAACGTGGAGTGTAGAACAAGCCTGAATGTGTCTGGAGACAATTAGCAGTTAGTGGAAAAGTGAAGCAACGAAATC
>KE524842.1:399588-481050 GCA_000441895.2 Anopheles sinensis | reverse complement strand
CCCCCGGAAGCGAACGAAACCGGAAGCCAGTGTGGAGCGTACCCTACCGCTGCCGTGACACCGATAGCTTGTCATTTGTTTCACTTTCACGAAAAACTGTCGTCAGCTGCAGCATCTTGTCGGTGAGCGTGCCTCCCGAAGCGCCGGAAGGCAACCAAAAGTCACCATTTGCTTAAACGAAAACGTCCCAGGTACGTGTTTTCCTTCTCGTGTTGACGTTT
The DNA here is from genome assembly GCA_000441895.2 of Anopheles sinensis. NCBI lineage: Eukaryota > Metazoa > Arthropoda > Insecta > Diptera > Culicidae > Anopheles > Anopheles sinensis. The sequence goes on along the minus strand of KE524842.1, from coordinate 480,829 downwards.
GTCGTGTCGGGAAATTCTACTTTCCCACAAAAGTGGGCGCGGAAGGTATGAGCGAGGTATGTTTGCGAACACGGGAATACAAGGAGCATCAAGTGCATGATCTCGATCTTTTTTTTTTAAGACAAACTCATTTTAAATATTTGTGATTTAAACAACTTGTGTAACCAACCTCAGTCCTTGAGAAGCAAAAGATAAAAAGCTAACTTCCAAATATTTAAAGGATCAAAAATTATTAACATTTAGTTTATGACAACGTGCAAATTTTGCTTCAGAATTTTAAGTTCACAGCACTTTATGAGCTACATGAAAAGGAAAACAAACGTGCAAACATGCTGAAAAAAGCTAAAGAAACAATGAACACTGTTAATAAATAGACTACATTAGGATCGCCCTGGAGTTGGTGGAATATTTGCGTGCTTACTTTCATCTTCGCTTTTTCTTCATGCAAGCACCAAGTGTGACTCAAAAGGGTAAAGGCAAAGTAAAACATAAAACAAAAAAAGGCTCAAATACTCCCCCAGTGTCCTTCCAGGTGCATCCGAGTTTGCAGCGTGTCGGGCATAAGCCAAAGCCAACAAACTGCATCCTCCCGTTGCATATTTTTTCCCCGGCGAAGATGTCCTTTTCTACACACGTCGTCATCCTTCTGCTTCCGTGGGTATATAACGCGGTCGACTCGAAAACGGAATGGCGGACAACGTGAGTGACATAGGGTGAGAGAAAGAGAAAGAGAGACGAATAGAAAGAAAGAGTACAACCGAAAGACAGAGTTTCCTTTCATAGAAAATAGCTCGAATAGTACAACTCGGCGAGGAGACCGAAAGGAAGTTACATGTTTTCATTTATTTCCTCTGCATCGCGCTCGGATGCTGCTCCTGGCGAGCACACCAACACCAACCCATACACACACACAAAGCGCCCGGTCGTGACCGTATGTTTTAGCTTTATTATTATTGCTACCTTTCCGCAGCGCGATTCGCCGCCGGAGGGCGCAACGCTTCGTGCTTCCTTTCAAGCGAACATCAGCTTCATCTTCCGGAGTGCCGCGTGTTTTCCAGCTGGTGGGTGCATCAGCCGGAAGCGGTGGCAACATTTGCCACATTCTTGTCCCAATCCTCGCCCAAACCTAGCGAGTCTGTGTCTCACCGAGCCGAAACGAAAAAGCGAACGACACAAAGGCCACAGCTGCATACGATTACGTGCGCCGTCTGGTGACGCGCGGTGTGGGTTCATCCTTTCGGCGCAAACCTCTGCAGGACGGCGCGGTTCCGGTGCACACAAAAAGACGGGCTGAACCCTGTAACCCCGGGCTCCCCTTCTTGTAGGGCTCTGCGCCACGGTGGGCGCCACTCTCTACCTTGAGCGGATGAAATTTATTTATAAAACTGCATTTCATGCTCGTAACTAATTTGCCCGTGTGGGAAAAATTTCGAACGAGCAACTTTCTCCCCATCGGTCGGAATGGAAACCTGACCGGCGACCGGATCCTTTGCTTTGGGTAAGCTACCTTAACACACACATACACACAAAAGGGGAGCCCGTTGTGGGGAGGCATAAAGCATTAAGTAACGCGAACAAACCCTCTATTCGATGCAGCCCCGTTGTAACGTTCTCGATCGTTTCGGTTTTGCACTCGTTTCTTTTTCTACATCCTGTGGGTGATGATGATGATGTTGATGAAGGAGGCGGCGGCGGTGGCGGCGATGGTCGCCATAGAGTGATCCCTTTGCTTTGGCTCCGAACGGGTGCGGTCAAATCGGCTGCGGGTGTCGACTGTGGTTCAAAAGCGGGAAAAACGGGAGAACAATCCCACATCCTTTTTTTTCCCACCCACCGTCAAGTGCCTGATTGGACCCGATATTCCATCCCCGGGCGGATGGCATGCAGTAGTGGGGAAAGCCCTTTGACAACAAAAAAAAACTCCAACAACCAGACCGGAGTGGATACCAGGCTCCCTTGAGGGCATTCGCACGAGGGGCGCTGCTTGTGTGTTTCGCAAAAATGATGCAAATTTCCGTTTACGTCAAGCGCAGCGCAATATCCTCCGGCTCGCTCGGGATCGGCTCGGAAAATGTTCACCATTTTCCCGGTCGCGCGCGGGTGGCTGCAGGTTAATTACTTCATCACCGAGCCGGGTTAATCGTGAAGCACCGAAATAAGCACACAATTTGATGGGACGCGCACCGGAGGCACTGTGCAAAGAGAACAAAAGCGTTGGGTGGAAAACTCTCATAAAGCAGTATCATATATGTGTGTACGAGCGTTTTAATTTCCACCATTCTTTCCAGCCCGCAAATCGTTTCGGTTTCATCACACAAAGGGGGTGGAATCTGAGAATTGAAAATCGAGCAATGTTTTACAACACGACCGGTTGGAAAGATGGAGGTTGTTGGAAATGTTTCAATCACTTTACAAGAATTATGAAAGCTGTACTTTTATTGAATGCTTCATACGAGTATTCGTACTTCGAATATAATTGTTCTAAGGCCATACCTGCCATTGGCTTACAGCACTTTTCGTGTTAATAAATTTGTAACAATATTTTTAAAAAATACGAGCTTTTTGAGCACATATGAACTCTAAATAATTAAATTGACAAAAAGTTCGCAGGTATTTTCAGGCGATTTTAGCTTTTGTTCTCCCTAAACAAATATTTTACTGGTGTTGGGATGTATACAGAGTCGACACCAATTAAATGCATTTGAATTAGCATCAAAAAGATGCGCTGGTAGACAGAGAAAACTCCTTCAGATTGTTAAAACTTAAAGTTTTGTGTATACCCTTTAGTTTTTCATCTCTCTCATTCAGTTTTTTTCAGAAACTCTTTCAATTTCTTCAAACTTTTTGTGTATATCGATACGTTTCATGTTAACTTTATCGTATCAAATTATTCCATCCATATTTCGTTGCGATTTAGTTATGCGTAATTGAGTTTTATTCTCGAAATGGATCAATTTGGGTCCACAGATTGGCAGTGCTGCAACATTTGACTTATTTATTTTTTCCCTGGCGTAAACATGTGCCGGAAAAATATGCTACATGCCATCGAAAACCATCGTTTGACCTTTCAAATCAATGCATAACAACCCGTTTACTAGGAAAAATAAATGAAAACGATAGACAACGAAAGGGTAAAAACTTCAAAAATGCAATTGCATTCCGATTTCGTCATCTATCGTGCAATTGCATGCCGATGCAGTGCATTTTCAGCCGATTGTTGTTTTCTTCCCACGTTTAATGGCAGATTGTTACTTTCTCTCACCCTTGTCACTCGTGGTGAGCCTCTTTCCTTTTTTTCAATTCCTGCAATTCTCCGAACTTGTGTAATTAAGTCAGATTTGAGCGAAAAAATGAGATTAAATCGAGTGGATATAGGAGCACACACACACAAAAAAAAGCTACTATCAACACAGTTTGATGATTTTTAGGGTAATAAAAAGTACCCGTCCACATCCCTGGTGGATTTAAGGATCAAGCTATGGATCCTTTTTTTCATCCTCTCCGTTTTTTTCCATTTCCCATTTCAGGCATGCACCAACAAGCCTAATAGAGGATAAAGTACAAACGAATGGATTGTTTCATCATCAAACAATTGCAGTGAATTTTTCATCACATCGCGGGTGCATCGTTCGACCTGGGGCCGGAATGTTCGTGTCTGTATGAAATATTTCAAATAGTTTTCCATTTTCTCCCATTTGTTATTGCTTGAGCCAGTTAAAAAAAGGGGACCATTGGATGAAATCCACAATAGTACCGTGTTAAGCGCCACCTCCTACCAAGCGCACACGAATCCCTCGTTGAAAGGGAATCATAAAAGGCGAGGGAAGGGACAAGGTTGTTGAAGGATTTGGGACTTTACTTAATAGCGTGCAAACGTGCGAGTGACGCACCATTCCGGTATGCCAACAGAACGAACGATACACTTCGGGGCGAAGGTCATACTGGAACTGGCAAGAAAAACACACTGAAAGCTCTCGCCATGGCGTGGCCTTCGTGTGAAATGGGAAAACTGTCGCTTCAAACGGGAACACGCAGGAGAGCGATGCTTTTTCCCTGATCATGTAAGCCTATATAGAGCCCCAACAGCATTGAACGTTGATTCGAAGATCAACGGACTTGAACTCGAGCAGGAAACCGGAAAAGGTCCAGTAATTCCACCACGAAATTTAACCCCTCCAATTCATCCAGCGTTCTGTCCTTGTGTACGTTTTTCCTTGCCAACGAGGCGAGTACTTTGATGCTCTGACAAAACTCATGCAACGATTGCGATCCGCTGCAGCCAGCTGTTCCATTTTCCGACCGGGAAACGGCAGATTATACCATCAATATTTAAATTGTTTCGATGCACATGGAAAATATGTGGATGCTTTATAACCTCTCCCTCAAACTCCCACTCTCTCTCTTTCTCTCTCCCTTTGTGTTTCATATATCCTCGTCCCGCAAACCAAACGATTGTAGCTATTCATTTTCCCATCCAACTTAAAACCGGCGCCTCTATCCCGTTTTTGAACGCTCGCGTTATGTTTTTCTACCACTCACCATCGACTGACTGGAAAGGGCTTGAATGGCCTTTTTCCATCACATTTTGAGGAAAGTCCTTCTTCCCACTGCAACACCAAACGTCGGTCGGGGAATGCAAATGACTAAAAGTTCATCCACCGGGGGGCATGGGCATCATTCGAAAGCGGTTCGCAAATTTGTGCACGGGAAGCGCGTAGCCACCATTTTCCGTGGCGCAGTCCATTAATTTTCCCCCCGGCAGCTGTAGGTGGAAAATTTATGCACACTCGGTGCAACCATCAAGGTTAGAAAACGCAATTTCCAACGCGTAATGTTTGTGAGAGATGTCCGATGAATGTGAATCTTCATCTCAATCGAGACTGTTCAGGATGGTATTTGTGGTTAGAAAGATTCAATTTAATTTAATAGAAAACATGTTTCGAAAGGAAAATGGATGAGAGACAGCTTACACAAACTTTTATTAACAGTTGTCCAATCAATTGTAATTTCGAAACCGAAACTCTCTTCTCTAACTTTTATACTGTTCGGGTTTCAATCATGCCGAACTTTTAGACATCCTTCCGCATGAACACCTTCTATTGACAGATGAATGCACATGCACATAAAAAGGCTTCCCTTTAACGAACGACCCTAAACATGTAACATATCTACGTCACGGGACACTAACATGGAAATAAAAAGAAACCCAAATGCATCGTCCCAAACGAGCGTAACTTTCTTAGAAACAATGGCACAAAAAAGGTGCAACAATTTCCCGAACCAGCGAGATGGAAGTATGATAACGCCATGAGGGACACAAAAAATGTTCTGAACTTTTCCTTTGCCGATGACACATCCAGTGACAAGTTGTTGCTGGCCCCAATGCCTGAGCTGCTTATTATTTCCCTACCTCGGCTGACAGCTTCCGAGTTGAAATATATGAAGCAAATCCCTAGTGCAAGCACTCAATCCACTTCCGCCACACCGGTGGCTCTAATGCACCTTCCACCCTCATTGCTTGCTCGTGCTCGTTCGCGTTGTCGTCACATGATTTGAGAAGCATTTTCCTGTCTCCAGATCGTTGGTTCAGTTCCTTTTTTACGCCGCCTCCTTCCACCACTTTCGAAACCGATCGGATGGAAACTTATTCGATCTGTCAGACGGTTTAGTTCTTGTTATAGTTTTTCAATTTGCCACCCTCTCTTTCAACCAAGAAAACCGACCTGATGAAGGTGAAAGAAGGAAATGTGTCCCTGTCTCCAGACCTCGGGTTCCTTTCCATTTTTTTTGTCCTCGGTGAGCACCAGTTGCGCAGTTTGTGCGCTTCCGAGTTCGCTGTCAACGGTGAGCAGTGAAACTCTGACAGTCGTTAGCACAAATGTTCCGTAGCAAACGGAAACGGAAAGATAGCAGATACAAACACAAACACACACACACGGAATGGAAAAGAAAAACCCCAAGACATTCCCATTCTTGCAGCGTTGCTTGGATTTTTATTTCGCAAAAGCCGAAGCGAAAGGTAGGCGAAAGTTTTTATTTGCCCACAGGACGGCCCGCGTGAACGACGTATCCGTATTGCGACCCGACTTCCGGCTCCGGGAGTTTCTATTGACAGGCGCCCGGCACGTGGGCGGAATATTCTCGTTGGCCCATTTATTTACTCCGATTTAATAATCATCATTTGGCGCGCGTGCAGAAAACTTTTGCGGAACGGTTTGCGATTTGAGATGATTTCGTATCGAATGGATTGAACGGATTGCGTCTTATTTTCCGAATGGTCCTCGAGCCCGTGTCTTTGAGCTGTTGGGGTTGCTTTAATTTCTACAGACCGATACGCACAGAACAAACACTTTTCCCTGCCATCGAGACGTCGCAGAACAAACTGTCCAGAAAGGAACAACGGTTAGCTTCGGCAACTCAATACCCCCTCGCAACTCCCCGGTGGCTAATCGTTTGTTTATCAACTGTGGTAATTAGCTCCCGGGAATCATAACGAGCGTGTTTTTCCGGCCCACGGAAAAACGCCCGAAACGCGCCCAACGTGCAGACGTCTCGCACCGTAGATGGATAGCGTGGCGGGCAAAAACTTTATCTTACTTTGACCGCCACTCCTCGAACATCTCGGAAACCAGCTTGCCTCACGACCGTAAACGATTCTCCCGATCCGTTCGCCGGGGCGAAACTTTTGACCCGTAACGGTGAGTGGGAGGTGAGGGGGATGTGGGTGGTTGGAAATGGACGTACCGGGGTCCATTGCTGGAGCTAATTGCTGCCACATTCTCGGCGGGCAACACCGAACCGAAACGGGTCAATCGTATCCGGTGTGGAAACTTCGTCGAACTTCTATCGAGTGGCGGGGCACGGGGGAAAAGGGGGAGGGCAAAACTCAACCCACAAGCTGCCGAAATGGGGTTTCGGTGGGTAGTTTTCTAAACGCTTCACCGTGCCCCGAGTGTTGCGCCGAGTGGATGTACTACTGCTAATTGGATAAGTCTTAATGCGCAGACAGAGGCTTTGGGAGTCAACTTTAAAGGAGCAAAGTTGTCTTGCCTGAGCCATTTTATTAGACAATGAAGAGGGTTTCCCGAATGTCGGGTTAATTGTTCTGTGTAGAAACTACTTACCAGCAGTTTTATTTGACTGCTTGACAGAATATTAAGTTTCAGAGTTTTTACCTTGTTTGGTAAAATGTAGAAAGGAATAATGTTCCATAGTATTCGCCTTATTTCCATTTTTCCACATATTCAACTATTTCAATCCTCACAGTTTCACCTTCCGATTGGGACGAAATCGTACTGGAAACGTGGAAAATGATACTGTATCTTCACTGTTCACTGTCTACTGTACCTTTTGGAAGGAACTGTATACAGGTAAAACTATTTTTACTATGGTCCTTAAAAAAATATGTTTATTTTGCTCCCCTTTTCGATCCAATTCACATGTATAAAAATTCTATCCTATAATAACATATTTTTATAGCACTTATTTTTATAAGCAACTTTTGCTTACATGCTTACTTACTTGTTATGGTCCTTTCAAAACCACTTGGTGTTATTACCTATACGTTCTTTTAAAAATAAGATATTTTACAGAAGTATGTGTCTTATCCTCACCATAAATTTTAAATTTCTATATGTACTCAGCATTAAAGAATTGCAGGACGATGGCTCACGCTTTAAAGTTCACTGTCCTCATCACAACGCACTTCTAATAAAACGTTCCCTCACACGAACATTATCCATTTCAAATGACGACTCAAATGACTGCAAGTTGTTAGACCCGACACAACAAACAAAGCGTAACATTACCTTCTCTCGTTGGCTGAAAAATGCACTCGCTCGGTAAAACTTTCACCATTGGAAAATTCCACCCATGCAATCAGTGTGCCACTTACTTCGCGAGAACATAATTTTATCTCTCCACTAGCGTCTTCATCGACGGGGATGGGAGTTGTCTAGCAAGGAAACCAGAGCCCTTTTCGCCGGCAAGTGTACCGCCAAAAGAACAATAACCGATCACAATCGCAACCTAATGCCGTGGCAATAAATACCGACTTCCACCGACCACGACCAGAGACCGCGACGTAAGCAAAAACCGCTCAAAGTTCGACACCATGCGGGAAGGGTGCACCGTTTGCCGTGGCATTCGCCCGGAGGAAAACCACAAACGGAGCATGTATGCTTTCGCTGGCCCGTGTTGTTGCTTGCGGAGTTGGGCCACCATTACAACACGCTCGTGCTCGTGCGCCGAAAGTTGTAACGGTAACATTTCAACATTTGTGGTCGCGTGTTCGAACCATTTCGACAAACTTTTCCCAGAACAACTCTCCCTCCGCGCGCGAGGAGGGGCTCGATATCGATGAAGTTTTCCCATGCCCTGTGTTCGCGCTGCTTGCGGATCGGTCAAGTTCATTTCCCACGGGGACGGCCAGGATGCCAGGGGGCCAAGGTAAGTACACACTGCTGTCCAACACCTCCGACAGTGCAGCGGTGCTTTGTTTCAATGGACGGAGAGCTCCGGTACAAGGTACTGGCTTCTGGCGGGAAACTTTATCATTTATCCCTCCTACAATGGTTCCCGCTGGAACACGTTGAACGCCGAACGCCCGACACCGTCGGGGACATCGAATCATAAATGGATCATAAATTTCTCCCAAGCGTGCCCAGCGAGGAAAGTGCAGCTGTTGCAGTCCTGAACTTAAGCCGCCATTACACGGTAGCAATCGGTGCAGCTTTTACGACGAAAGCGCCTAAAGTTATGCAATCAAAATGAAACCTTAAAATTTGTTCAAAGCAATTTAAAGGAATTTCACAATTTTTGTAAGACTGTTATGAGCTGCCGAATATTCGATCAGATATTTTTCCTGAAAGGAAACCCTCTATCAGACAACAACAAAATAACATCTCCAACCGCTTCCATGTATTTTCCCGTAGGAAAATTGTGTAGACGTGCAGCCCTTTCCCGATCGAGCGTCCATAAACGTATGCATCTATGCCGTGCCTTCGAAGGGACCAACCTGGGAACCGATTTAAGTTCTGTCGTCTAGACGGTAAAATTGTCTAGAAATTATTCCACAACATTCAGCACGCCCAAGGCAGCGCTCCAGGGACTACCGCAAAGCGCCCGCTCGTAAACTGTAACTTAATATGATTGCACCCGACGGGGATCGAACATGCTGGAATGCTTTTGCTCGGAGCATCGGTAGTAGATGGAAGATGCAAAAAAAAAGAAAAAAATCTCTCCCAACGACAAAACTCGTGAAAAGCATTCGAGAAAATGCTGCATGCTGCACGGAGGGAAGAGAAAAAAAGCACCGCATCCCTATGGGCCAAACTGTCAGGACTAATGATGACCCCGACTCCACAAGCACTACAATATGCTTTTTTCTTCACGCTCATAGGACAGTTTCTCCGGTCAGCTGCATGGTCAGCAGCACAGTTTACAGTTTTTCACTGCAGTTATCATTATCACTCCGTACTCGGATTTCTCCCCACGCGAAAGGCTATGTTTATGGATGATCGCTTTTTACTCCTGCTTCTAGGTTCTGCCCCTTCTTTACCCATTGGACCAGCCACATACTCCCACAGGGACATAGACAGGAACTTTAACGGCAGTTGAAAGTTAAGACTAGTTTGCCCCGGCATCGTAACGTATGATTTTAACGGTTCATCTAATGGCAAGGTTCGCGCAGTGGTCAGCAAATGGAACAATCAATGTTTATGTGCGGTATCTGTGTGCTGCAGCGAGTCTTTCTTTCAGATTCCATGTTACAAATAAGCACAGACAGGATTGAACACAACGTGTATGCTACGCTAAAGAGGAGAGACTATTGAAAATTTGTCATGTCGCTAGGAACGATTTAAACAATAAACTTAATGCACTGTATGTAACATGAGAATCTTCATACATCGGTAAACAAATGATCTACATCTTAACAAAGCAGAGTTAAATTAATTTCACCATGGTGAATTCAATCTTAAAATCATTTCTAACCCAAATATGAATTTTTATAGTTTATTCATTTTCAACCGATTTATTGACAAACAGCCAATTCAAAATCGAAGAAACTAAAACTAGCACGGAAAAGCAAAAATATGATCAGAAACGCTGAATGAACTCCCCCGGAAAGCTTTCACCCCACATCAACTCATTGACTCCAACCGCTCGGTTGAAAACGAGAAAAATCCCAACCAATCGGAACGCAACGCTACACTTACTTCAATTTTTGTCTTTCCTCTTTTCCCAAGCACTCCAAACAAACCCATAACAGTAAACAAACATTCAACCATTTGAAATAGCTTTTTGCACCAAAGAATGGAACTAATAACGATCTGGGATGGGAAAACGAATAAGCGCACCACGCAAACAAGTGGGTTCTGGGGAGGGAAAATTGCTTTTCTTTTTGTGTTGCGGTAGGCAGCATAAAAATAAAATGCTATCCGACGAGAAAACACATATTCTCACGCAGCCGGGATGGCAATATCTTCCGGCGTGGCTCGAGGTGCTTTTAGTAATCTTCTAATGCAGCGGAAATCTTTCTACGATCATATCTCAAAAGGATGTTCCTGTAGTATCATCATAAGGAGGAGTATAAAATTTATGATTAAAAAAACGGAGCTCTTTAAACAATCTGAACAACGAACAACGGCACTTCGGACACTAAATTGAGAGAAAAGAAAAATCGCACGGATGAGTAGTAAACACAATTTTCATAACACGAAATCAAGAATCTAAAGCGTTATCCTTGTTATGCGAAAATCCATGCCAGCTTGAACTTCAAACTAAACTTTAACTGCCACAGAAATTTAATTATTCAAGCTCTCGGTTATGCTTTTTAATGTTTTAACATTTCGCGCGCAACAATCGGTACGCAGCTATGCTACATGGAGTCCAACAAGTATGTTTTCACGGGAAAATAAATAAATAAACCCACGCCTCAGTTCGCCACCACAACCTTTGTTCCCGGCCGCTGCTTCACCGATCGACCGATGTTTGTTCAGCGACTTCACCTCGAAACCCGGTGGAAAACTCGACTAGACGGAATCAACGCCGTTACGCCCGCACGCGTTGGCATCTGCAGACTCATTTTCCAAGCTCATTCCATCCATTTAGTAAACGGTTTGCTTCAAACGATTCCAACGAACCCTCGCCGTGTGCGGACGTGTTGTTTGCGGAAACGCTTTCCGAGCGCTTAAGCGGAGTGAATTGAATTTCCGTTAGCCACGTTCGGTTTGCCTAAAGATCCGAAGGACATTGCCAACCGAACGGGCTCCAACGAGTAAAATCAGCAACAACGTCTCCACGGCAGAGCAGCGACAGCGCCATTTGAACATACTCCTACGCTAGAGTGGAGTCGCACTCACTTTTCTACGTCGATTGCAGCGAGCGAATGTGGCGGAAAATGTGTTATTATTATCGTTGTTATTATCATAATGAATATGGTTCAGCGGATGTAGATTTGAATTCTTTGTGAAAACTTTCCTCCAACGCTACGTACGATTTTCACCTGCCGCGAAGGAAAACGGCGATAGGATCACGCCTTAAACAACGGATACTTCCCTGGATGAATGCTCACATTCTCCACTTCCGGAAGGCAGTACCTCTTAAGGACATTCCGACGCAAGTTTTGCATTTGGAGGTTGCGTTTGCCGAACGCTTCGCGAAAGTTAGTTTTCCGATAACTTCACTCAGGCAACCGGCGGAAACAATGCCCGGGAAGGATATTTCTCGTTAGGTTGTACTTTGGAGCCTTCCCCAGGACTATGTGCGGTCGTAGAACATCCTCGCCAGTTCGCCTAACCCGATTTAGCCACCGGGACCCGAACGTCCGGAAATGGCTGATGACGAGCAGTGGTGGCAGCGAGCTGCTCCACTTTCCTTCGCCAAAAGTTGATGCTCCGGAAATGGAGAAAGTGATTCCCACATCCAAATTGCGATGCTTCCTACCTTCCGCCAGTAGTGGGAAGTGGTGGGAAAGTTTGCGAAAGCTCGGTCGGTGCCGCTCGCGTCGGTCGGTTTAGCCTCGAGAAGAAGCGGCCAGATTTGGGCGAAGGAACCCCAAGAATAAACACTTCCGAGTAATTGAATGGGAAAGTTTTGCCCTTCACAGAGGCCGCACGCAGCCATATGACGAGTGCAGCCAGCACACCGGGAGGGTTCCGGGTTGCGCTTTCCGGTAGCAAACGGGAAGCGTGGGTTTTCGGGGCCGTAATTTGATTGCGATTGTCAGGAGCATGTGTTGTCGTTGGGCGCTGTGTTTAATGAATTTACTGGCACCGAGCTGGAAAAGGGTTCGGGGCGGCCGGAACCAGCGGGAAATGGGAGGCCATTGCCATTTGGTTTCGGTACCGTTTACCGAAAGCATGCGGATGCTTGAATGCGGAGAAAAGTTTGTCATTTTATGGCTTTTGGTTAAGTTTTACGGCAATTTAATTAGTTTCATTATCGTCATGTTATTTGCCTATCTGTCTGTCTGTACGTCGTGTCTGTCTGTCTGTCGCTCGGTTTTGATTGTTACTCGTTCATTGTAATTTGTTGAGTCCTCGAGTGCTCTTCCTATTTCTTTTGTGAACATTCATCACTGGAAGCGACCCGTTAAATAGCTAAATCAAATAAAAATTCCGATTGATATTATTAAAAACAAAACCTTGCTTTGGGCATTCCGTTAAGTATCATGTCATTATTAAATAGTAAAAGAAAATAAATTACTTTGAAAGAAAAATATAATTGGCTGACATAAGTATTTTTCTGTTAACAGATAAAAGGAAACTTAAAAACAATAATAAACATAGCTCAGAAACAACTATATGAACAAAATAGAATCACTTTGGGTCAATCAACTTAACTCTTATCAACCGATGATGATTCTAAACATAGAACAAGGTCCCCTAAAAAACCTCTAACACTCATCATTGAATTTTTGTCAAGGTCTAGGGCCTCGTATGTTTTTTTACGAGCGTTGTCTATGACGTAACGTGATAAGATGAGACTGCGTATTCTGTTATCAAACATATGCAGCGCGCGCGGGTATTTGAGTATGTGTGAGAATTCCAATTACTGGCCATACGCGCTTGTATTTGTGGGATGAGTAGTGATGACCAACAACCTGCCAGATGGTTTATTTCGTACCATCTCCTTGTTAGAAACGTTATCAACCTCGTAGCAGCAACAGTGAAGATGGAGACCGACCGAAAAATCAAGTTTCTAACCACCGAACTCGTGCAGAAAATCATTCAATCGAACGACGACCTGAAGGAGTATCAACTCGCGAAAGAAAATGGTGTTTCACTGACCACTCCGCAAGGTTTGGACGGATTCATGTCCATCATACACCGGCTTCGTTTGAATCTTCAGCATACCGACACCGGGTAACGTGACCCACTGAAGGTAAACATCAAAAACACGAGTGATAAATCATAGTTGTTTCGTTGTTTCACTGCAGGATGTCCAAAACGGTGACCGTCATGGTGAAGGTAATGAAGGGTGACGATGATTTTCGCAAGAAGTCCCTCGGGCTGGTCCTGTTCCCCAATGAAATCAACGTGTACGGGTGTGTTATCCCGGCGTTCGAGCAGCTTGTGCGTAACTCCGGAGCACAGCTTGATTTCAAAACCTTATGCCCGCGGATCTTTCTGGCCGAAGCTGGCGTCCGATACCCTGCCTACAGTGACCAGGAGGAAACGTTTCTCGTCATGGAGGATGTGTCGGCGAGTGGGTTCATTCCTGGACCTCGTCTGAACCTCGATCAAGCTCATCTTCGGTTAATGGCACGCAAGATCGCTCAGTTCCACGCATGTTCTTATGCCCTCCGAATCGGGGGACAATCGGACCGGCTACGAGCGCTAGTAGAACGCATTATTCCGCTGAACTTCATCCAAGATGGAAAGATCTTCTTCGAAAGCTACGATGTAGTCTTCAAGGTAGTGTTCGAGCGGTTATTCAAATACCTCGAGGGGAAGCCGGAACTTCTCGGTTCTGATTTCGTGCGGGATCGAATCCGGAAACTCAAGCAACGATACGGCACGACGCCATCCGAGTTGATGCAGCGATGCTTGTCACGGGATGAGACCTATTCAGTGATCCTCCACGGGGACTATAATCGTAACAATGTGTTATTCCGTTATGAAAACGAAGTTCCAAACGACGTCATGCTGATCGATTTCCAGGAGAATCGGTACGGTTCACCCGCTCTCGATCTATCCTTCTTCATGTACATGAACATGCCTCCGGAGGCTTGGGAAAATGGGGCCTGGGAACAACTGCTGACGCTCTATCACGAAGAACTGATGCGTTGCATTTGTGAGCTCTTAAAGCTTCCTCCAAACCACAGCAGTTTGGAACCATATCGGTAAGTGTAAAAACTCCCAACTACTTTCTATCAGTTGGTTATCCTTCCATCGTTGTTCCGTAGGTTCGAAAAGATGAAGCAGCATTTGCAACAACATTTCATCTACGGTGCCATAATCGCGATCAAGTTTCTTCCGTGTATGCTGTCCAGCGAAGCAGAGGTAGCGGAGATTGTACATCACTTCCATACGGACGTCACGGCGGACGCCTTTCGGCAGATCTATCTCGTCGCTGGTGGACAGGTTGTAAACGATCGAATCTCCAAGGTGATCGTACATGCGGCGGAGCAGGGTTACTTGGACTTGCTTGATAATTAAATTAAATTCCAAATAAGGAAGTTCCGAGGTCACCGTAATGAAAATATTAATTATAATCCCTATAATTGAACTAATATAAAAGTGCATATTACTGTATCGTAAGTAAGAAAAAACTCCCTTCCTGGAATACGTAGCCCGATTTGGGGTTCAACTGGACCACGACAGCTGAATCCAATGAGCAGACAAATGACCATCTGGCACGGTTTTATTCCCCCGGAATGGACGAAGTAATCGTGGCCATATCTTACAAAGAATGGCATGGAAGTAGCACCCACCAGCTGCTGAACACAGTTGCACGACCATTTCTTCGGGTTGTTTTTCGGGAGAAACGTAAATCACAACGAAGACACGAGAATGAATCTTCACATTTTTGCCGTTCGGAATTGTTTCACCTTGTACGTGATGACCTTTCGTGTTGCGAAGTGCTGGGCTTTGAAGAAATTTCGTGATTTTCTTGCGTTTGATACAGGTGTTGATTAAGTGTTTATCATAGTGTAAGGAAAGCATGGTGGTAATTCACTAGTAAAATATCACTTGCATAAAATATTAAAGAAGAGAAAAGAGTTGGACCATATTTATCCGAACAAGCAAATTCTAAAAAATACCATATAACACACGTTCAGCATACTTCATAGTGGTTGAAACTGCGTAGCATCTCTAACTGGTTATTTTGTTTTCTTCATTTTCCATTTCTCCGTAAGCCGGGACTTACTTCTAAATTGCCCTCCCGTGTCCATTCCAATGTTGCCAATTTACGTCCGGAAAACTCGAGCCCAAGCGCCGGACCGGCTAGCTGCCAGGGAGGCAATTAGTCGTCCTGTAAGTTTTCCGGTTCGCTGCAACCGCCGCTTATTGAGGTTCCCGTCCACCGTCGTTCGCATTCCCTCTTTACTTGATTTGTGTTACTTCTGCCTTTGTTGCCTACCGAACCATTTTTGCCTCCTTCGCACATTCCCAGCGCCATTGGTCACTGCAAAGTCGCACTGCAAATGACATCGGACTTACGGCGGCGGCAGCAACGGCCTTTCCAGCGACGTACGCTCTGCCGGCGTTTGGAAGTTTGAAAAACCTACCCACTCCGCAATGCCGGGCATCTTTGCCCACGGATTCGTCATCGCCGCGCGGCAAAAGGTGCCCATTAGTAGCGACCGGTGTGTAATTCGCCTGCATTTGATTTCCCTCTGGGACCAACCGACCGCGCTGGACTCGGCCGGATCAGGCGCTAGGGGATGACCGGTGGCCCAGAGGGGGAGGCACGCGGGACGAAATGAAATTGGCGCCATATGTGTGTTGGCTTAATTTGTTTTGTTTGCAAACACTGTTTTTCCATGAAAATCCCAAGCACCAATTTCGTACCAACTCCACACGGTGGCGGCACGCTTCTCTTCCACACAATCCCTTCCCCCACCCTGGCCAGGGTTCCACGGTAAGTGAGGTGGAAAAAAACCTCCCTGTGCATGACGTCCTGGACATGAAAGAACAAGGAAAACCCGAGGCGGACCAAACACAGAACAAAAAATCCAACCAACCTTCCCCGATCATCGCCAACGCGGCGAAGCTCGATTCCGGGAAGGTAATTAAGGAGAATTTTCCACCCCCTTTGAGCCTTTTCCCACCTCCTCCTCACCTCCTCCCCCTCCCCCAACCCCCCCTAGACGTAAATGGAAATACCGAACGCGCGCGTTTTCAAGTGAACCAAACCGCGCTCGAGTGAATGCGCTTTGAATTTATCGCATTCGAAATGAATGCGAATGACGGGCGACCGGAGGTTCCAGGGGTTGGATTGCGCACGGCTTATAAAGGCGAAAAGGGTTTTTAACTTTTGCAATTTGTCGCTTCGGTCGCTTTCTCCCGTATGCAAATTAGCACCATTAAGACCATTGAATGGAAGCGGCAGCCTCCGGTGCAGCAGCAAGCTGGATGGAAAATGCTCATTTTGTAACACAAGTAACAGGTTACAGGAAATTATCAAATCAACACGTAAGCTCCATCGCCCGGGGACGCAAATCGACGGAAAGTTGGCTGCAAATAATGGGCCAGTAATAAAAACTGGTACTGAAATTCAGTGAAAACATAGAATACAACCAAACAGAAATAAGAAGGGCTTTTATATAATAAACTATCAATGGTTATTATTAAAGAAAGAATCCGATCAGAAAATCGAAAATAACGACAATAAAATTAAACAAAAGAACCAAAAAAAATGCTATGTAAAATAATAAAAGTAGAATTGGTCTTTATTCTCGCCATCACCCAGACAACTAGTTTTTGTATGTTATTTTCAAGTCCTCGCATTTCCACAACAAAGACACATCATGACGGTTGATCCATAAATGAGCTTCCGGAATGACGGTTGCCTACCTCATGCCTGGAATGAATTGACCGGAAAAGAGCCTTTTTTGAGCTTCGCAGTTTCCGCTTTTTCTTTTTCCCCCACGTCAGACAAAATCAAATGGTCAAATTCAACGTCCCATAATTTTCACCAGGAGTTCCACACTGTTCCACTCGTCACTTCGGACGATTGATGCAAGAACAAAAAAACGATCGTACCACCCAAAATCTGGGTTCCCTTTGATATCGGGGGCGTCGGTACATTTCCTGTCTGTGGACCCTTTGCGCTTTCCGTTTGAAGCAATCAGTGACCATTTCACAAACCTTTTTGTCCGTTTCGGGAACCGTTCTTTTCGAATCATTAGTATTCATGGCTAAAACAAAACGAAAAAAAAACAAAAACCAACGGAAGGTAATCCGATCAAAATGCCCACAACGGGTGGCTCCGGAATTCTTTTATTTTTGTTTTTTTGTCGGTTCATAAACTCAATTGCTTTCGTTTTCAATCGAAATAAAATGCCTCAACACCGACGTACGTTAGTGCTGTTCGGTTAATAGATTCCAAAAGTAAAGCTCGACCCTGACCAGCGCGATGGAAAACTGCCCCAAGAAAGGATTGTTGTCTGGTGGGTCCTAATCGTACCCTTGGTTTTCAATGAACCGCTGCTTCATGATGGTCGCTGCCCACTCCCTGCATTGATTTCCGTTCAGCAATCATATTCAGTTTCGAGATTTGTTGTTCGTTTGGGTGAATTTGACCCTTGCGTTCCGTTCAAAAGACCGTTGCGTTCCGATTCTTTGTTTCCAAGCTATAATTCCTTCACCGGGGTTAGTCAAAAGCGACAGGAAATTACACTCGAAAAAGAAAACCAATGCTATTTATCCCTTCCTTCGATGGGAGCGAAATCAAATGGCAATAGCTGACTTTGCCGGCTGGCAATCATTTACGAACCATGAATTTTATTTCACGCAACCTGATGCTTGTAGGTTTTTGAAAGTCACTTTCCGTTTTGGTAGAACAGTTCAACCCAGTGCTGTTTCCCTCGGGAAAGGGGAGCGATTGCATTAAAATTTAATAGTGTCGCCTCGGAGGCTAGACAGCAGCGAAATTATTGCGTGCCAGTTGAATACATTACAATGTCATACTGTAAAAATACGCTAAGCCCTTTATTCGTGTCTGTTTTAGCGAAGGTCTGACTCACGGTGTGCAATTACTTGTGATGCGTTAGGTTTAACTCTTCGTAAAACCGATTTCATACGATTGAAAGATAAAATGATGCATACTCATGAGAACTTTATTGTTCGTCGTATTCCAGAAGAGAATAAAAACATTATTCCATTCACAAAAGAAATCTATTGTACAGATAAGCACGAGTGTCGAGAATATTCATTACTTAACGAAATTGGCATTAATGAGGGAATTTTTATGCTGCAGATTCTCTTTTCGATTACATAGCGGTAACAGATTGTGACCGAACTTGATAAAATCAATCATGACACTCCAAATACAGTGCCATTTTCATTGAAGTTTACTAGCGATGCTCAACAACCGATGCGAACCTTTCATTCTGTTTTCCGAGCGATCGAAGGCGGCGAAGGTTATGTACTTTCACACTAATGAAGTGATTAAAAATTTACCGAACCCAGTTCTCACCGACGCTGGCCCAACTCGGCACGTCCTTCAACATATTTTATTTATATGCTTACCTTCATTTACCCGATGTCACTTTTCGCACCGAATACACCGAATCCCGTAACAGAGCGATCAAACTGCTCGGCTGACTTTTCGCCGTGTGAAAAACCCTCTTCAATTTTTACGTACCACCCTCTCGCTCCACCATTTTCTTTGGGGCTTGCTTTGGGATGGGGGAGGGCGAAACGAGATAAAGAATCGTACAAATAACCTCCGCCATCGTCGTTCGAGGTGAGCGCTCCCCAAAGAACCCTTTTTTACGCATGACAAGAAAAACAACGATCCTTGCAAAACGATTTTCGTGCAACATTTATCTTGCGGCGTTTAGAGAGACGAAACCGGCGGCCCGTTTGGCAACAGCGGCCCTTTCCGAAACCTATTCATCCAACCCGAAGCCATCAAATTTCATTCCACCAAGCTTTGGCCCCCCGTGGGACGCCATCCTTCGATCGTCGATGATTCGTCCTTCACAGCGTGGCTCCAAAAAGGTAAAAGTATATGGCATACGATTTGCGGCAGCGGAAGTGTGGAGTCCGCTTCAGGGTTCGGGGACGGGTTAAAACGTCAGAATATGCCCCTTTTGTACACACAACCCGGATATTCGCAAGGATTGAAAATAATGGACAGAAGTGTGCGGTAAGGCGGGAATGGCACGTAAATGGGGGAGAGCGTTTAATGAAATAATCGTAAAATCAAACAACCGCAAGCTGTCCTTGCTCTATACCCGGGACGTTTTGCCTCGCGGGTTTCGGAAAGTTATTTTTCCATCTTGGAAGATATTCTTTTGTGAAAAAACGAGTCTCGATTTCGCTGATATCTGTTATATGTTTTTCTACAGGGAGTTTCTTTTCTCATTCCATTTGTTTATACAACCGAAACGGAGAGGATAGATTTTATTATTCGTTGATCTTATGCTTCTCGCGATTTGATTTTGATTAGTATGAAATCATAATCCAACTTATATCTTGCGCTCAAAAGTTCAATATTTTAAACCGATTAGTCTGATTGATTTCTCAATCCATTTTACACTCCCTCGCTTATGTTATGTTTAAAAATCGTTTAACAAACATACACACTCGAGGTGCGCAATGCCGAAATAACGGCATTTTAAGTAAAACTCATTTCAACCATTTGAAGGAAATAAGGATTTCTTACTTTATTTGACTAATTGTGAAAACCACAGGAAATCATTACTTTCATTAAATAGAACTCCATTTGTAGGTATTTTTTGTGTTCTAAGTGAAAAAAAACATGTTCCAACATTCTTTCACGAACTGCCCCCAATTTTAATCCAGAGAAAATCACATTCCTGTCCCAACATCATTCTGAACGCGTCGGGAGTAATAAAC
This sequence comes from Anopheles sinensis, assembly GCA_000441895.2. Taxonomy (NCBI): domain Eukaryota; kingdom Metazoa; phylum Arthropoda; class Insecta; order Diptera; family Culicidae; genus Anopheles; species Anopheles sinensis. Next base: position 460,793 of record KE524842.1, on the reverse strand, counting down.
AATATTAATTTATGAAAATAATTAAAGTCAACGTCACACTTCCCGCGCCATGGTTGAATTTTCTTCGTGCGCTGTTGCGTTTCATTAAATGGATCTTATAATCCCCGTGCGCAAAATCTCACTTTCTCACCATAGTGAAAAAGTGGCTCATTAGCTGGACCGACAAAAGTTATTCCTTCATGCCTCATAGGCCAAAAAAAGCTTCGGAAAAAAGCTTAGAAAAAAAGCTTTGCCTAGCTACGCCCCGTGGCTAGCTTCGCTTTGACTATTGCCTTGGTGTTCGTGTGCCCGTGGCTCAGCTGTTTGCCGTTCGCGTCTCTTCTCTGACATCTTCTTTTTTTCTTCCTAAGCCAGCGTCGCTTGTTGACTATATCGCGAGTTTCTGTTGCGCAGTATGTCCACAGCGCTGGTACGATGCAGTCGCACTCTGCGCGTGTTCTTTGTGTTTTGTGCACACGTTCTTCCATATGCATGCATTGCGGCGGGGTTCTCGTCTTTTTGTGGGGCGATACACTGGATGTGTGGCGTTGACGCGTGTCGATTCCTTTCCTTCTTTCTGAAAATAACAAACATACACGTTTGGCCATTGCTGGCTCCAACAAATACCATTCTTGCGGCCAATATAAAAATATGGTTTTTGATGCGCTCAGGTATCATGGAAAAAAAAATCTAAGTCCAAAATCAGAATTTTTTAGGAAAAAATTTTTATTTCAGAAATCGAATGGGCATCGTCTGACGACATGCTGATGTCATTTATTTGTTCACCCAAAGGGAAACTGTTTTTCGGCTTTTATGGTCAAACCGTTAGAGATAGCTACTTGCGTTCTTCGACAAGGTTTTAGATAACAATAAATTACAACTTTTTTACTTCCACCACATTCGTCCCCGGGGCTTCCTTCACCCACTAAAATGACTTTTAAAAAATGATAAATATTTTTTCCAAACGTTAAGATCAACGTTGCAGAGCAATTATATTCAAAAATAATAGTACAATAAATATTATGATAATATCAACAATTGGCTCCGACCGAAAATCTTAATCAATTTTGTTCTTGTTGATATGTTCTGTACTGGTATTGCGGTGGTGGCAACCCGAAAGGTACGAATGACGCATGAAAAGGAGGCATATGCCGTATGGCAAGTGTGCGGTTGAGACCGCAACATGTGTTCGCGACCGATAGCGCCAAGCAAATGAAGCGTGTTCCAATAATGCACGTCCTCTACCGTCTACGGCATGCTGCTGCGTCGGCTAGCAGCAATTGACTGAAGCGAAGCAAAACTTATATGGCCCGCGTGTTAACGCACTGGAAACGAACGAAGGAATGAAAACGAATTCAAATGCGCGTTACGCGTTTGCTGGTGTGTGCGATGTGTGGCTTCTGCTGGTGCGAACGCAATTGGTCGAAGCGAAACCCACACATATTTAGGCATTGTAAATCACATGGGGCACCCTACCGTAGGTGTGAAAGCGAGGTAAAAAGATAAAAAGAGAGAAAAGTAGTTGAGCTTGATTTCAATTGCGCCGTACGACGATCCGAAAAGCGTTCGAACGCAGAATGAGCCAAGTGAGAAGCTCGCCTCGTCGACTTTTTGGGAGAGGGGTGTTGGAGAGGAATGAAAGGGAAAGCAGAGTGAGCTGTTTGCCCGTGTACAGATAGGACAATACACACAAAAATGAAAGCTTCTGTCCCTTTAATGTAGACTGGGATACCTTTCAGAATGCAATAATCTTAGGGGACATTAAAGATAAAGCACTACCAGCTAAAATGCTTGAAAAAAGCCATTTTTGATTCGAAGTTGAGGTGGGGAGAGTTTATTTATATTCATCAGTACTCGTCGCTTTAATTTGATTGCGTTCCTGAATTATGTGTAAAAGTTGAGCTGAATTAATTTAAAATAATTAAATTTAAACATTACATTAATAATTTTCAACCACAGACAAACTTTATGAAGAAAATGATTTCGGATTGATTGTTCTTTTGAATACTTTCAAAAAGTGTCTTTTTCTTCAAATAAATCATTTATGAAAAATCCCTTTCAAGATGTAAAGTTTTTCCTAATGCATAAAACGATCAATTCCAAATCAATTCCAACAAAGCACAAGCTCGTTCAACCAGCACAGTCTAACGATTTCCATTTGCGGCTGGATACGGACGCGAATCATTCGTTTGTTTATGCTCCAAAATAAACACACCATACATCATCGTAATGTGGGAAAATCATTCACCAGTCGGTATTTTTTTTCCCCCATCCCGGAATAACGATCGCAGCCGCGCCAGGATCAACCGGAAGCACGCCACCCGGAACGGCCAGCAGGCAGCACAAAACACACTCCAACAGGTCGTAATGCATCAACGCGTGGCGTGAAAGTGAAGCACTAACTCATGTGTATGAACGGCACGACGGCGCGCGGTAGCGAATAGAGAAAGTGGAAAATAAAAGTGGACGAGAGAAAGGCCCCGGGTACACGTGTTGAGTGCCACCAGAACGGATCTCTAATGGCTCCCGGACAACCAACAGGCGCATTTCCGGCGTGCGCTGGTGTGGTGTGTGGTGTGTGTGTGTGTGTGCGAGTGTGCGGTCTGCACCGTTCAATGGCAAGTTGCAATGGCATCCTCGGGTTTTGTAGCCGCGTGGGAAAAGTATCAATAAAACGGGAAATGGAAACCCATTTCTAACCGTTCCCGTAGAGGTCCTGTTCCCCGGCGATGTAGCGAGGTTTCGTTTTCACTAAATTAATAACGCGTTCACATGGGGCACGGAAGCAGTGGGAGGTACCTTCCGGAAGAAGAAGGTGAAAGGAGAGTTAAACGGGCCGTCCGTATGAGGCAGAAAGCTTTCATCTCGAATCCGAAACCTCGATCCGCCAACACTACCGACCTCCTCCATTTCGCTGAGCTCTAAAGAGGGATTTAGAGGGTCGAGGAAATCCACAGTGCGAGGCGTATTTGTAACCGCACTTCGTAACTAAATTAAATGGCATAGAAGCAGTAGACCAATGTTTGTTTTTCCAGCCATATTTTGTGAATTAATAAATCAAGTAAATAGGACGAATTTGATTAATTTCGAAAACGATAACGTCTGGTGTCATGTAAATACCACCTTGAAGTGTTTCAAGCTACTTAAATACACACACACACACACACCCTTCGTCCACCTGTAAATGGAACCGCGTGACGACGAAATCCCGACTCCCACAAACATGCCGGGACCATGATTTACAGACCCATAAGCGATATATTTCTTGCTACTTTTATGGAGTTTATTATGTTGATATGATGAGTCTTTTTACGACACTTTCTATCATCCCATCCCTACCCACCTAACGCCCAACTCCGCCGTGTGAGATGGGCTAAGAGCGTAGGTGGACCCACACATTATGCTACTATTTGTTTGCGTGGGTGTGTATGTGTGTGTGTGTGTGGGAGTGAGTCTCTTTTTCGATTTGGTACCATTTGGGGTTCGTACAATTGAAAGGGCACCGTTTGCGAGGATAAACTTTGGCTTCCACGGGCAAAAGGGGTTTCCGAGTGATCGGTTTGGGTCGGCTCACGTGTTGTCTTGTTCGACCAATCTTACCAACCTTTTCCCTTCTCTCGGTCTCCACCCGTTCGCAGACAAGCGATGGACGTCCTTCTCGTATGCGATGACACGGTTTTGGTTGCTCGTAAAAATGGGTGACCATAAAAGTCCTTCTCCGGTGCAACCCGTTTTCGCAGGTTTTTCCTCGTGCATTATACCTTCGAGCAATTGCTCCATCTGTGCACGATGCGGCCCTGATGTGGCCAGGTGAGGATCGAGCTCTATCTGTCGGTTCTATTGGACCAATTCATGACCCCTTTCCTTTGCAATGAAACACGCCAAAACCCGGAATGTGGTACTTCTTATTTCTTTTTACCAACCTTTTGCCATACAAAAACAAAAACGAATGAAATACAATCTTGCTACCGAACATGCTTTCTGTTTGCGCTTTCCAAAGTCCTCGTGAGCGATTGCCTGCCAATGCCAGCCAGCGCCGAAGGAGCAACCGATCGCTTAAACGGGCACCTTCACCTTATGCAGGTGCCTTCGTGACATGTCAGGAGCCTTCGCACACATTCCCCACCTGCGTGTCACCCTGTGTCACCACCGCTCTACTCCAAAAGGTCCACAAAGCATCCGACTGTTCGGCGAACTGTTTTGCTCGGTATTTATGTTTTATTTTCCTTCCCCGAGTTTCCTTTCGCCCGACTTTTTGAATGACAAACTGGCCTCCTTTATGGAATCATATTTTATTCACGACCATCCCATCCTCCCGGTAGAAAACAACACAAAACCCCCAAAACGCCACTCGAGAGTGGCGGATAGCAGGGGAGGGGAAAAACTAGCCTGGGAGTTCTCAGTCGCGACGGTCGGTGAAAAACATTGAAAACACGGTAACATAACTTTTCATCGTTAAATTGATGAAACTTTATTAGGTTCCTTCGAGGTTGCAATGTCGGCATGGCCTTCTTTCGGAACATTCCTGTTTTCCACCGAGCTCCAAGTGGGTGTAGGGTGTGCAATAAACCAACACACACACACACACAAGACATCCTCTCTAATGGAGCAATGTGCAACATTTCGACAACTGCGCAAGCTGTCAGTCAAGAGGAACGCTGAGCCAGGAGCAGGAACTAGGATATGTATGACATTCACCAAGTCCTGCCTCGAAGAGCGACGGAAAAGCAGTTCCAAAGGCGACCCGGGAAGCAGTAATAGTTTGTTTGCTAGCCCAATAATGTCAACAACGGTGTCCTTTATGTGCCAGGGGTACTCGTTAATGTATTTATAAGACGAGATTCCTACCGTCGGTTGCTTTCCTATTCAGGGCCAGCCAGAATGTGAATGCAGCTGATGTTTTCCTCTAGCGAAAAGCCGTACGAAGGACGTGTTTTGAGATGTTGTACAAAATGAAAAGCACATGTTTAAAGATAAGCGAACATTGTTGAATGGTTTCAAAATTTCACCATCGTACTGACTTAAATAAATCTTCAATAAATGCGGCGCCTTAAAACAGAAAGACATTGAGAATTTTTATGCTTCCAACGGAGCGTTGATAAAAATTCAATTTACAAAACATTCTAAGGGAAACAGGAAACCATGCTCCAAATAAATTCCAAACGGCATAATAAAAAAGGCGCACATCAATATTACGACATTTTTCATTAATAGAACCGCAAGCCACCGCAACTTTGGCGTGTGAAAAGTCCCATAAAGGCAGCCACTCATTCCGTGTGCTATTTTGCGGTTTTAACTGCCACCACACGGAGCTCTGCAGTACGTTAAATTTTATGATGAAATGAAAATATTTATCATATTGCGCCCGACAGCCGATGCACATAAAGCATCGCAACGATCGAATGAACCACATACACTCCATCCGAAGGTGGAATGGAGTTCTATCAAATGGAATCGCACAACACGTAGCTTATTTGAAAATCAATGTTTCAATTATAAACGGAAATTTTTTAGTTTTAGGAGGAATCTGAGGGTAATTGCAATACCGAAGGCAAGATATAAATTACAAAAGGCCTTCGAAAATGCCTGCGAGAAAAACAACCCTATCTCAGTCCGTCAAACATCAAACGAACGAGTTTTTGGATTTATGGAGGCAAATCGTTTGATAAAACTTTCCCACGCTTGCAACTCGCTGCCCGGGAGTTTGGAAAACAAAAGGGAAAATAAAACCTACAACCTGCAAACAAACAACGAAGAGGCAAGAAAGTGGTCTTCAAATAAGCCTCCGACCGAACGGCGCCCGGAAGCAAACCGTTCCGGGCGTTTCTGGTCCGGCGCCCGGGCGAAGACAAGTTTCTTGGTGCAACATTATGTTTCTTCTCTTCAGTCCTCCCGCGGCAGGGCGGCTCCAGGTACAAGGCGTCCCCACCGTGTTCACGGCCGGTGTACAATTTTAATATAACTTGAACTTCCCGCAGCTCGCCAGACTGTAATTAATTTGCAACCCAAAAAGCCCCCGAAAGCCCACGGGAAGCCTACCGCCCCAGGAGGTGGTATGGTGGAGGGGAAGGGGGTTTCGGTGTGCAAAAGTTTGCACCGCTGCTGACCTGAAACTGTAGGCCACTACTATTTTCTCCACTACCGGACCTCGCGCACATGGTCGCTCGCGGCCAGAACTCCGCAGAGAAACGAGGAGAAGAACCTGCCTTGGCGAAAGTTTTCCAGAACAAAGCCCAACCGGAGGCGGAGGCACAAGTTTTCTTACCCGTTGCGGCCGATGGTAAGTTATCCGCGGAGGGAAAGGGGGATGGGGAAATGTCGGAAGCGCAACAGAACAGAAAGCTCCCCCGCGGCTTCGAGAAAAAAAGGCAACAGATAAAAAGAATCGTCCGCTCGAAAGCGCACAATCAGAAGGGGGTTTTCCTGGCATTTAATGGTGCACGGTTTCCAATACGGCAACCCGCGGCTGGAACCGCATAATCCACGGCTTTCGGAACGGTGTTCTGTTCCGGAACCGACGCTACCATTCGAAGGCTGCCGATACGGACGCCGAAATCCGGAATTCGTGGACTGACGGAACGAAAACCGGAGATTATGCGATTTTGTCCCGGCGTTCTACGGCCCCAAATTGCGGCCAACTAAAGCTGTAAACAAATTTAGATAGCGACTAATGCAATTTTAACCGGGATTAAATTAGCGTTCGTCCGGCTCGGATCGGTGGCGTACGTTCCAGCTTCAGCGGCCTGCGGATGGAAGGAATTATTTAACGGAATTGAATTTGGCTGTTCGTTGGGAGGATGTTTGGTCACATTTTTTCGGGCCAACACTGAATTTTTCATAAATCGGATACACCCGGCGAGGGCAGAAAACATGTCAAAACGGAACGACCGATAGGAAGGTGAATCGGTGAAAATATTTGTAAAATTCTGTAAATAATAAACCCGTTGCAAACAAATCCCAAGCTCATCCGTCGACATCGACCCCTAAGTACCCGGAAACCGATCATGCAATAGTGTGAAACCCGGCACAATTTATTTACACGACCGCAAGCGACCCGTTCCCGGGCAACGAAAACAACGGAAAAAGATAAAACGAACCCATTCCACGGCCGGAAGGCTCGTACCGCTTTTCACGCCACGCTGCGGGGAAAAATTCATCTCCACCGAAGCAGCGCGCGCCGGTGTGAATGGGATTCGTTACGGGATTTTGCAAATTAATTGAACCGTACAATTTGAACTAACCGCTCATCCATGGCTATTCCGCCCCGTTCCGTGTTTCGATATATTATTATTTCGGTACGGTGAGTTGGTTCTGCCCCCTGGCAAAAGGTAGTTTTGCAAAGCTTCCAAAGCTTTGGTCAATGGATGTTCGTTTTTTTTCTCCTTCCGGAAGAAAAGCGTTAGCTTTTGCGCATCGGAGGAACATGACCTCCGCATAGCACAACTGGAACAGGTTTGCCGATTACCGCTAGAGGATATCGAACGGGATGCGGCCGGGTTTTAATTACCGGTGCCATATTTTTAACGCCCGTTTCGGGACGTAGCAATTACATAACACAATACTCCGAATAAGGTTACTCGCCCGGTACGTGATTGATCCGGGACACTGCCCTGTTTTTAATTATGGGGTAAGTGTTCCTCTCGTGTTGAAAGAGAACCATGGTAAATGTTTTTATCACCTTAGCAAGTTGAATTTATTTTTAAATTTATTCAGAACAGAACGCTAGAAAACGAATTTGAAAACTGTTGAGTACTATAACAAAAGCCTTTTTGGATTATTAAAATAAAATAAATACTTATGATAGTGCAATTGTTATAGTGACAGGCGTTAAAATGTTAAAATCTACATTAACAACCATTTTTATGCAATAACTTTTCATTGTCTTTTATTATTTATACAATTCTTGAAAAATTATAATAAAACCTTTACGGCATTGACCAACACACGAGAAGTTGAATAACGCACAAGTGGGATAAAGTTATTAAAACATGATATACTTTTACATGATATGATTTACAAAGATGTGAAGAAAATGTTTATAGGTAGCAAATTCTTGGTAAGAAAGACCCAAAGTTTGTGAGTGGAAGCGAAAGGCTTCTTCGTCAAAAAATAAACCTTCTTAAAAACATGTCTATAATGCTAAGGCATCCTGCTTATGCAATACTGGCCTTTGCAGATTTTGTAAACAATTTTTAATAAAATCTTTGCACGAATTAAAGATTGTAATTTATTCGACGTTAAAGTTTCCATTTCATTTAATACCGTTTACATAAAAATGTTAATTATGATTATTCACGTTTGTACTACAATTATATGTTGTCTCAAAACAACACGATTTCTAGATGAAGGATAAAATTTCTAGAAATTTGGACTTAACAAAACAACATTTAATCGGTTGGATCCGATACGAATAGTTCCCAGGTAGCATATTCTCTAATGAACCGAGCACTTAGACCATTTCCCATGCCTTTCGCTCGAAGGGATCTAATCGTGGTAATTACGTTGCGACCGCATCGACTTCAAAAGACGCACTGCAATCTTGCACATTTGCATAACTATGCCAATCGGAGGCATAGCAAATCTACATACATTTCGCAGCCCCCGACCTGGCCTCAGGCTTTCGCCAAGCCCCGGTCGGTTCCTGGTCGACGAATATAAATCATGCCGCATGGCCATAACCTTTAATTTCTTACATTTTCCCAATCGCAATCACGCCACGGGCTTCGTCAAATTGCGTCAAGGATGGTGTCGTATGTTGGACAACAACAAAAGGGTGGGGGGGGGGGGTGGCAGTGGGGTAGAAAAAGTAGGCGTGACGATTAAATTTGCAATCCAATCGCGATGGGCGTGGACCGAGCCAGACGAAAATCGAAATGCAATCTACCATGATTGAATCAAACACCGTTCGATCACCCTCCTCGAGGGGATTATTGCATCTCCGGGCGATTTTCGGTCGTCGCGAAAGGAGAAATCGGGAAATCGGGGTGGGCAGGAAGGTGCACACTTCCGGTGTTTGATTAGTGCGACATCGTACGCACAGCGACGTACGCAGACGTACCGACACCAATTTGCTGTCCTCCAGTCATCGGTCCTTCGGCGGAATGTGTGGTCCTTTTTTTCTGTGGTCTATGTGTGAGTGTGGTGTAACGTTTTTCAAGCTGCTCGACCTATTCCCTTTTTTGTCACCTCCAGGAAATCTGGTGACGTCGTCTAACACGGGGAACCAGGGACACCTGCGGCCAGTTGTCGGCGATGGCGGAAGTTGATTTTCATAGTCCTTCGCCCGTCCGTTCGTCCGTTCGCGCGCGAAAAGGCAACAATCGCGAGGAAAAAAAAGTGTGTTACAGCGAATTTACAACGTTCATTTTGCAAATCAACGCTGAATGGCGCCATTACGGGGCAGAATTTCTGGCTGATTGGAATCGCCATGGAAAGGGACGTGCAGGATGATGGATGATGGTTCAGCCGGCGTCAGCGATCGTGTACAAGAGGTTACACTGCAACTAAGCTGGACCTTGTGATAGTTGGGAGAATTGTTTGTGAAAGATTTGATTTGCTGTATTATGAATTTTAAAGTAAAGAAAACCCGATCGAAAAACATTGGTTCATGAGTTTAAGAACAAAATAAGTGAAAATTGATTTATTGACAGACAAGGTTTGAAAGACACGGAAACAATCATGGCTGCCTTTAGAAAGTAATTTAATCGAAATCAAAAGAAAAATATTACCATGGATACCACAGTATCAAATCATCTCCATTCCATATCATGAAAAGCGTCTTTCGGTATCAACACTTTTCCACTTTAACGCCCGCGAACAATCTAAATCGTCAACGGAAGTGAGTGACATTGATGTATCTTCGGTTTTCATTAGCAAGAATCTTTCAAGAGTGAGAAAATTCGAAATGCAATCAAACAGTCTGGGTGAAAAATGCTACAGCAAGTGTAGGTTCCCTTGATTTGATCACTTTCCCAAAACCCAAGGAATACGAGGAAGTGGCGTCCTTTTTTATTTTTATCACAGCATCCTATCGGTGTCTGCGAGTGGTTACGTTTGTTTGCCGATCTAATGATTCCGGTGAACGTCCGAGCCGTCTCTACAGTGTTGTCAGGGCGAGGACATGAGTGCCACATGTGAGCCATTTTGTCGTATTGCAGTTCCCCTCGAAGGCGCCAGCTTTCGAATCGACCATTCGAAGGAAGTACCAAAGATAGCACTTTATCTAAACAAAAACATTGAACTAGAAGAGGGGGGAAAAAAAAGGAAAAAGTGAAACTTTGGTCATAAATTCACACACAAACTCTCCCATTTCCCGGCCGGTAAGTGCGTGCATTGGCAATTTTTCCGTCCTCCGAAACGATCAAGAGGAGTCGAGGTGAGCAAAAAAGCAAATAATGTTGTTTCCTTCCCGTTTCCTTTCCTGGAACGGCGTCGTCCTAAACATTCCTCGTGGTACGAAGACATGGAATCGCTTTGAGCATACACACACGCAAACACAAAATTCATACTCGTCCTGGGGTGAGGACAGTTTGACTTTTGACGACGCCAACAACGAATTGCAGCAACCGCAAGAGTGCAGAATCCGCACCGGATATCAGCTGGAAATGGCTGATGCTAGACGTTTGTCTGATTGAATGATAGCCTCGGCAAGAACGCAACCGGAACACGTGTCTCCATACGCAGACCGTACGCAAAACCCGCTTCCTTGAGCGTCCTTCCAGCGTGTCTACCGGTCGCCATTTTGTCAACCACCAATTTATCCACCATTTTAAAGACCTCACACCTGTCGATGGAATCGTGGCTTGGGGGGGGGCTGTTCTGCACCACATTCGTGGCCATTTGGAAAACCACCAACCCGGTTAAGGGTGCGTTGAAAATTGAATTCCACACCGGTGTTGGTGCTGCCCGAGCAAAACACGCCGCAAAGCGCCATAAACTTGTTTGAAAAATTGTCTCGCCTAATTCGAAGGCCAAACCAGTGGGGAGGGGGAAGGTGGGGAGTAATGGCAGACAGACTGAGGGAGTCACGGGAGTCACGAACAAGCATGGCGTCGTCGCCAGCGGAAATTGAGTTAAAGTGCTCGAAATTCGTTGCCTGCGGGGGAACTCGTGGTTTCGGTTGCCGGTTTTGCTCCATCGACGAAAAACCCAAGCCTTAAAGCGAAAATGGCATCGCCGAATGAACGGGTCCATAAAATGGCAGCCAGATAAGGTCTGGAAGGTGGGCCAGGGGTTGAGAGGGGTTGTAGCGGAGAATTGCATGGTGAAGAAGGCACGCCAAGCAAGGAGTTTTGATCAGTGGACGGAATCAAATTGAGTTCCCTTTCGTTCCACAACAACCCTTGCCTTTCACACCTCCATTAAACCCCCTCCCTCCCACCTCGATCCACCCATCGAAATAAAGCGAACCCCATTAGCAGAAGCTTTTCTTTGTTTGCGAGATTCGCTATCTATTGTTTATGGGCACGCGGCGATAAGCAACGCTTAAATTGAAACCATCCCCGAATGGAGGGTGAGTGGGAGACGGTTGGAGGAGGCAGGTTGAAAAGTGCTCAGAAAACAGCCATGATGAAAACGGGAGCCCGGAGGGGGGAGGTTGAGCTTAAATGGTTATGCTGTCATTGTTTAACTTAGCTTCGATCATCCGGGCGATGGATATTGTCTGCAAATGGAGAGTGATGTTGTTCGAGCCATTGTTCACTCTGCCAGCCGTGGCCACTTTATGAGGACGCGCATTATGGTGGCGATTATGAGTGCAAATAAACTGGAGAGTGCAAACTATTGTTGATACCTGACGGGAAACTTTTGTAGTTTAACTTCACCATCGAGCGACATTATGTTGAATTATTCACGAATGTGTCACCACACATCATCAATCATTTTGTTTTAATGGAAATCAACTCTTTACGGGTGAAGTGATTAAGATTTCAATCCAAATTTCTACTGTAAGAACTTCATAAATCTAGTAAACCAAAACGGGTGACGACTTCCAATGTAAGTTACTCATCGTTAGACTAGATTTACTTCTTTATTATTCATTTCAATATCTTCGCTGAATCGCATCTAAAATGAGATCAAAATGAAGAAAAAAAAACAAGTTTTGCTCTTCTGCGGTTTTCAAACTACCCCAAAATCGTTTAATCCATTTCATAATAGTTGGCACATTCATCGAAACTTTCCCGACACTTCATTTAAGTTCGCTTTAATAACACCTGTTCTGTAATCCGATTAGATGTGGAAACATATTTATTACATCATCTGCTCCGTACCAACAAAACATCCCCGTTGTAGAGAGGATAATGAAATCCCGGGTTGGGAAAATGATCATAACAAACTCGTTTTAGAGTTAAAAAAAAGTTGATAGTGAAAGTGATGTGAGGTGTCTCGAAACATATTATCTTCCGAGAACACCCGAGTGCCGGTATCCGCATTGATTCCTTTACCTACTTTTAATTGGTTTTGTCTGTTCCTTCGAAGTAGGCCAGTGTAGAAGATACTGTTTGATAGTGTGTTTGCGGACTTAGTTCAACTCAAAACGGAAGCTATCATGTCTTTGAGTTGATGTATGGAAAATAAGGAAGGTACCGAATATTTAAAAGAACACTTTTCGATAAGAAATGCATTTTTCATATATCCTTCTTATGTTACACAATGCTGCTTACAGAACAGAATGCTTATGCAGTCGACTATATTTCCAACTTTCCCAAAGTCGATGTTTGCGAAATCGGAAGATTCAGCTTATTAAACATTAGTGACCATTATTTTGTGTTCCAGTTCACCAACGTTCTCGAAAGCAGGCTTTACTAGCACTTCGTAAACTGCGGAAATAATTCATGCCTCCGACAGCTGATCGGATCAACCGACAACGACGACAACAGCCCAAAAGATCATCGATACCAACCGGTTCCTTCATTTTCCGGTTCCATCGTCGTTCGGAGCGATCAGAAGTTTAGTTCATTTCCAGAACTTTTCGCTCCCATTTCAACACTCCTTCCAGCCGAAGTTCCTTCCCGGTTCGAACTTGGCCTCGTAAAACCAATCCTCCGGACCAGTGCTCTCTGAGGATTTTCCAGGAAAAACCCCGAGCCAACCGGGTCCCGCTTTCTGGTTCCTCCTTTCCCGATACATCGAATATGCAAATTAGCTGCCGCCTGATTATTGATGAGATTTGCAAACTTTTTTCCCGCTTCGATTTCCACGAACACCCCCACCCTTTATCCTTTTACTACGGCTTGGTTTTCCACACGAAAGGAAAAGCCTGAGCTGCTTTCCACGTGGCACCCTCGGCTGGCCGGATGTTGTATGTGAAAAGTTAATGTGAAAGTAAAATTATGCGAACTCTATGCGGGCCACGTGGGTCCCGTAGCCGTTCGTTTCGAAAAGTTCCGATCGACGTCGGGGAGGGAAGAAACTGCCTCGTGGAAAAGTGATGAATGTTTCAGGGTTGAGTGAACGTTTCCGCCTTTTCAACCCGAGCGATCACTTTGCGAAACAAAATGCAAGAAAAAAGAATCGGTTTACACGCGAATGTAAGCTATCGATTTTCCACCTTATGGTGTATCATCATTAGCCAACTTTTCGCGCAGGCATGCATGTTATTTTCCTACTCGCTTCCATGTTTCGTTACCTTATGCGGTCGAGGCTTGAGCAACTAAAAATTAGATCCCGTTCCGCTGATGCCAAAAGGTGCGCAAATCTCGGCTCGGCCAAACTTTCCACCGGCGACAAATTATAAGTTCGATAGGGAAATGTTCAAGCAAACACTTTTGTGCTGATCGTGGCTATCGAAATTATACCAACAATTTATTCAGCCCTTGTTTCCAAGCCGCTTTCCTACCGCTTCCTGCAAGGCGAAGCAAAGCGCGAAAAAAGTTCCACAGAGGAAAGTTTCCATCGGAATGGTTTTCGGTGGAATTCATTTTCCTTGCCGTGTTTTAGTTTGACAGTCGGAATGGAGATTTATTTTTCCTCCTACTTTTGCAACGTCCTGTGCAACACTTTTGAAGGCATTTTTTTCATTCGTTCACTCGACGCTCGACGGCAATTTGCAAAACTCAAATGCCGAACCCGCCATCAGCAAATCATCGAAAATTGAATTCCGTGCACGGGCAGCAGTTTATGTTCTCCGATGGAAACGTTCAACGGTACGGTTTCATTTTTTTTTCGTGGCCAAATCTCCGAAAATTGTCTCCGATGGATGAAACCTGATAATTTGAGAATGTCCAGAAGATGGGAGACACGGATGGGAGCAGAAATTTTTCCTCGAGCCGAGCTGTAATTCGATTGTCTTGTGATTTCCTATGATTGGTGCAATTGGAAATTGTCCGCAATGGCGAACCGGATACGAACGAGCCAAGCATTGACAGTGCAGAAAACAGGAAGGCACAAAAAACTCTATTAGCACACAAAGGGATGTAGCAGAAAAGCGGGAGATACATTTTTGTTTAATGTTGAGAGCAAAATATGCAGAATGAGTACATCGTTGTAAGCTATCGAATGTTTGCTTTTAATTTGACCTTTCCCCGTCGGTGATGTTTTCCCCACAATAAAACAACCTTTGTTCGGTAAAATGTTTGTTCAATGTTTTCGAATAATTATGCGATTCATTGTTATCCAGACGTGCATTCACCACGAAACGTTGTTCAATTATGTTTGAAAACAACACTCAACAACATCGAAATTGCAAAAGACCACAAATCTGTTGCAGCGAATATGAAAAACCTAGCAAAACTATCTCATCCACTGTGAATTCACTTTCCGTGTGAATAATTTATCAATCAACTCTCGAACCGCACACGAAACTATTCCATGACTCGTTTGATAGTTTATACCAAACTGCTTTCGCCACAATCACGGATCGCTCAAGCTCATTGTGTTTTAGTTTATTGCTTTAATCCTCCCCATCGCTCATCGTCTTCGCTCGAACTCGGATCTGAGAGGACGTGGAAAAGAAAGGAACGACACCTCAAAAGCGAACTGATCTAACCGACTGCTCAACCCGGGTGTCTTACTTCGTCAAAGGCCGTGCCGAGGCGTTAAATATTCAAAACATCGTAAAAACCCCAACGGCAGCAGCAGCCGTTCGTCGTGGTGGCGTAAGCTCGCGGGAAAACTCGGGAAAGCGGTGCCGGAACCACTTCGCTTTAAATATTCTGTCACCTAAAACCACTTAAATCCCACTGCAGCAATCGATCGTCAAAGCACGACCGTGCAACATTCTGCAATCACGGAGCCCGGTTCTCTTCACGGAGGCACCTTCCTGTTCCGATGCCCGTCACTCTCAGCCTCCGTTCATCAGCATCGACAGCGTGCCCCATCGGCTCATCGTCGTCATCTTCATCAACATCATTGTCGTCGCTGCTTGGCTGAGAGAGCACACGCCCTTGGAGCCTTCGGTGTTGAGCGCCTGCTGGCGGACGAGCCTGAGTATAATGAAATATTTAGCAGACAATTTTCTTCTTCTTTCGCAGAGCTGGCCGGAAAATATTAAATTAAAATATACACGCATCACTCGGAAATTGTCATCAATAATTTATGCCTATCATCTTCCTTCGAGCCCTTCGACTGAGCATGCGGTGCTTCAGGATCGCGCACGAGCGCGAGCGTTTCGATGCAACGTTGAACGCAACCGGGGCCAAGACGATTGTGATTGTACAGCATTCCCCTCCCGAGGAACCCAACGTCCTCCTTCCCCATCCCCCAAAACATCTGAGGCTCGAAGCACAAAAAAAAGTAAAGGATGTGGAAAACGATGTTCTTTGCGGCCTCGAATCGTTCGTCTCGGCGTCATCGTGAGCGAAGAGAGCACGGCCCACTTAGATCATTGCAAATTTCACAACACGATCCACCGTGCCGGTGGGGGATGGAGCAAAAGGCGTACCGGTTTGGTTGAAATGTAGCGAACCGACATTTCCGTGCACTTTGCACGCCAGCGTAACCACGAGTCGGAAACGCCGGGGCACCGAATCGAACGTCGGTGTGCATCGAGCGAACGGAATCAATATTAAATTGCCACTTTATCCTGCCATCCCCGGTTGCTCTCGGGAACGAGGGGTCCTGGTGGCAAGGGGGAAATAATATAACCGCCAGCCGAGGCTGAACACCGATGCAGACTCGTTCGGTATCGTTAGGATGACAATTCTTCGTTAGGCGAATTTTGAGCTGGCGCTTGCCCATTCCCCAGTGAACAAGACTCCGTTCTTCGGGAATTCGAAAACGTTGAAGGATAAATGAAAACAATAACATCTCGGGAAAAGTCGGTGAAGCGGAAGCCCAGTTTTGAATAAGCCTTCGATCGGGAGCAGTCGGTTGGTGAGGGAGTGAATATTGGCGAACGGTATAGGCAAAATACATAATAATAAACACAAATCCAAATTAAAATAACAAATCTCCAAAACAAACAAAAGCTTTGCTGAGGAAGATTCTTTACGCTGTCGAGGCTTTTGCACTTTGTTTATAATTTTCGTAAGGAACAGATTGTTTGAGTGAAATATTTGTAGAAGCTATCGTTCGAATAGAAATAAATAAACAAAGCCATCGTTCGTTGGTAAGGAAGTCTAGAACGGAGGATCGACAAAAATAAAACGTTTTAAGCTATTTTTTAGTAGGCATACATTATTTTAAATCAATTCTGAAGCATATATTTTATTTCTTCACTCGACGACTTGTCTCAGTTTTCTTTTATGGCTTGTCCAACAACCTTATTCCATCCCATTTCTTGCTTGTTATACAAACTCATTTGCCAAGCTTTGCTTATCACGCCGCCTCCTTCGTGTTGTGCATGATCCAAACAAAACATAATTACATTAGCACAGCATTGCTTTGTGTTCCGCCCATCCTTCACGAACCTGTCACCAACCGGAGGGCGGACGAACGATGCCGTGCCTAAGCGCCATCAGCAAAGACGAGCGAAAAACACCACCTCCACCACCACCAGCACTCACTCGGCTGGCAAATATCTCAATTGCAATCGTTGCGATTTCGTTGATTTGCTCATCCATCCTACCGTCGATCCAACCTTCCCAATCATGCTGGATGCTTTTGTTTTATTATCCCCCTCCTTTCCTCCTCCGCCCTTTGGCCATTGTTTTGTTTTTGCTTGATTGTTACTTTTTTTATTCTTTTTAATCCTCTTTTTCTTTTTTTCTCGCTTCCTCATCGCTTGGTTGGCTTTTGGTTTCCATCAACAGGTTCAGATCCTCCGAGCGCCATTCCGGGCGGCTCCATACCGTGGCGTCATCTTGAATGGCTATGTGCCGTATGCGGATCCGGAAACAATAGAACACACTCGTCATCATGGCATCCCTTCTCCATTTTCCTTTCGCTCCCTCCGCACGCCGAGGAACGCACAATGCCAGGAATGGTTGATTGAACAACCAATCCCTCCCAGCAGCTACCGGGAACTGACGCAAAAGAAGTCACAGACCACCATCACAACCACCACCACCACCGAGATGACAATGGTACGGCTCATCAACGTTTTTCCCCTCCCTGTCCAGACCCTTCCCTTGTCCAAGTTGAGATGATATTGTCAGCGTGCGGCAGGTTCATAAATAATAGAACGTAAAATGAAATGAAATCGACGCCGAGATGGAGACGATATGTTGTCCTGGTGTGGCGAGTTGGGGGAGGACCCACACACACCCACATACACACACGCATACATATCGGAGAGCCGAGTGAGAGGATTGTCAACATTTATTCTACCCGCAGATTCCTATTCACCCGTTACAGAGTGTTTTACTTGCGAAAGAGGAAAACACAGCGAAGTTGTACCGACAAAAAAGAAATCAACTTCAACCAGCTCGGGAAATCGTCTCCAGCGTCTTGCTGAGGAAGTCCTTTTCCCAAAGAAACCGTCATTTCCCTCGTGCGATAACAATCCAACCACGACATCGGGTGAGGTAAAACGTGGTTCATTCTTGACGGAATCAAACCTGCTTTAGTTTTGTTTCACCCACCCCCAACCCCTTTTTCCCCTTACGGATGGGTGTTGCTTTCACTTTTCCAGTTCCAGTTCCGCTTTGCTATTGCTTCAAAAGGTAGGTGAATTTTCAATGCTACACGTGTTTGGAAAATTTGTGCGTGTTTTTCAACCATATGCTCGGGGCTCGGAGATTGAGGAAACACTGCCTCGAAACGGGACAGGAAAAGAAAAATCCGGTAGCACGCGGTGGCCGGAAGCAACGGCTCCTCCACGGTACGGACAACCAGGCGTCTCCATTAGAGAACGGCTGACCGTGTTTTCCCTCTACAAAGAACCCGTCCCGTACTGAATGCCACCTAAAATGGAACCGTAAATAAAAGATTCCTTGCAAATTCGACCACCATACCATGCAGCGCACTCTCGGTGGCCCGCTTCTGCTTTATTCCATCAATAGGAAGGAAATGTGCAGGAAGGAATTTACGGTCCGTCGCGTCGCGTCCTTCAGCCCCTGATGGAGGCCGCTTCGGTGGAAGTACTTTCTCCCGAAAACGCAATTTCGGACAATCGACATCGAGCGAGGAGCGAGGGAGCTAAACGGAAATGCGGGCAGCGACTCCCGGAAGCTGTCGTTTCAACCGGTTTTACCTTCGGACCGATCAACCGACCGGCAAGAAGCAAACCTTTCCTTACGGGCCTGGATCAGTTCAGTTCCTTTCCGGTAAGTGGAGGTGAAATGAAAGGCGGTGGGAGGAAAAATAAGGATGTGAATAATTTAGTTCCGTTCCGTTTCGTGGCCTTTCGACTTTCGGTGGCACACGCTCACTCCCTCCACGAAAAGGCGATACTGGTGACTTTTGACCAGCAGGACTGGTGGATTCTTTTCTTCAGGATTCTTGAGGTGAATTGGAGTACCGGTTTTTTTTTATGTGCAAGAGAAAGTGGCCGGTGCAGCACAGAAAATAATTTACTTTTCGTTAAACTTCTTCAGCTTGCCTCTTACATTCCACACTAACGAGCGTGGATCAGTAGGGATGTGCATGGAAAATTCATAGCTTCATTTAAATTCTACGTTGCTGAAAATGTTTTATACTGGCATGACAAAATTTTTGTATTTCTTCATTAGCCTTAAATATTTTATTTTAACAAAATGATACAAATATTAGAAATCATTGCAAAGTCAACTTTAAAAACTGCTTTTGCGTGCTTTAATATGGAAACCAATTGTTCTAACTCCTTGAATTTTACTTCAAATGAAATTACATGCTTACCCATAACTCTTCTTTTTTTGCTGGTAAAATAATTTCAATGTTTTAATTTTTCTAGAGGATTTGTACATTAAATAAATTACAATCATCAATTTAATTGTATAATAAGCTGTTTCAACAGACTGGCTTGTTTTAGTGTAATAATAAATCACATCAGGAAACATCGTCTCTATTCATTAATGGAAATGAATAAAGATTCTTGCTCTCAATAATCGATTGATGTAATATCAAGGGCAGCAAGAATTAGCATAATCATGGCTCATCTAATAGATTCATTTCCATTACACACCACTCCAACAAGCTACGATATCAGAAATAGCTCGGAAAGGCAATTCTCACCTACTCTTTCTCTAGATTCAATTTGCAAACCTACGCTTCGGATCTCCATCGAATGTGTCTACGTCACGTCTTCGTTCCTTCCCTATTTGCAGGTTAAAAGGTTTCATTTCATTTCATTTTTCTCTACCTAAGAAGAATGTGTATCTGTGTGCTTCCTTCTTATGGTGGGAGGGAATGCCAACCAATAAATTGTTAAATAAGTCCCGCGGTCGCTTCCGCTGGCGAGGCTGACTCACGCGCCTTGCTGCATCCCGCGTTGTGCCATGCCGGTGCGTCACGAAATTGATATCATCCACTGCGGAGAAAGTGGCGAAACATTTTAAAAAGATGGTCCATAAAAAATACCCACGACCTAAAAAGCGTGCAGACGAATCTTCGTCGCATCGGTGACAAAAATATTCCAGCAGGCTCGCAAGCGTTCGCGAGCACGTCTCGAGTATGTCTCTGGTAGGCAGTGGAGGAGCGGGAAGTGAAAAAAGAACTATAGACCAACCGAGGAGCCGGTCCGGCAAAGGGTGCGGGATCAGCGTCGCCCGGCACTTTGAGCCACACACTTCAAAGTGATTTAATTTAACGAGAACCCGAGCGTTCCGAGAACGAGAGAGACCAATGATGAGCCACGAGGTCACCGCACTCGCCACTCCTGCCCATTTTCCACCACCTCCAGATGGTGCCACCAGCAGCAGTGGGACTACGTAGGCCGGTGTCCTTTCGCCACACGGCGTAATTCCTCCGACACGATCCCTAACAAGCGCCTGCCTTCGTCTGTTGGGTGGAAAATCGAACCGATGAGCGAATACCTCCACTATAGCAATGGCCACTCACCCTCTTGCCTGTTGGGAGGAAGTGAAACGAAACAAAAAAACATACAAACACACACACATACACAGAGGAAACAGCTGAAACACTTCCGACCTGCCACGCGAAAAGCCGGTAGTGCCGGGAGAAGATATTGTCGCGTCTTCTTCATTATGCAAATTTATTCACCCTCGACGAAAAACCATCGACTGGGCACGTTTTTCACGTCGCGCCGTCGGATTCGCCGATCCGTGGAAAAGTGTTTGTTTCTGGTATGCCTATTATTACAATAAGCCTTCTGCCTCTCCGTCCTCCATTTCTCTCTCTTTCTCTCTCTCTCTCTGTCCATCTCCTTCCATTCGTGTGACGTGCGGAATCATTTATCCTGCTCGCATTTTCCCACTGCGTTGTTCTTTTTTCCCTTCGCTTCTTTTGCAGTTTGCACAGCGTTTTGTCGCGCCACGGGTGGCTTCGAGTGGGCCCTGACCTCGAAGGACTGCTTAATGTGCCACAATTTGCACAATAATGGCAGTGTCCCCGGAAACGTAATCGACTGGGAGGAAGAAAAAGAAAACGACAAAATAAAGGAAAGGAGAAAAAGGCGAACTCCACGGAAACGAACGCAGCAAGCGGCGAGTGGTGGCCGCCAACCGGGTGATTGGTAAGAAAATGAGCGTAAAGACTTTGCCCCGAACGATGCTGACGATGGATGTGGAAGAAGCTGATACGCCAACGAACGGATGATGGGCGAGTTTTCTTATTTTTCAATTTGCAGTATAACTTGTCAGCGAACGGACGAATCTTTCTTAGCAATTGGATTTAAATTGTTTCAAATGAAATGGCATCCATTTATATTATTTCCTGGTTGTGGATTGTTTCCAATTTCAGTCCGAAAATAAAATAATTTCAAGCTTCATTCAAAATAATTTCGTTTTCTCCTTCTAAGAAATGTGGTTCTAACTTTCATTTATTATTAAACCCAAAGATAAGTTGTTTCCTACATAAAGTACTATTCGTGTACTCCAATTGTTGTTTCAAAGTTCAGTCCGAAAATAAAATGATTTTAAGTTTAAATTCAGTCTCCTTCCTTTTATAGGTTACTATAAAAAATTTCAGTGCTTTTTTGTTTGTTTTCCATTTTTTTTTTTGTACGTTTTCAATTATAATTACTTTCACAGTTTCATTCAGTCTAGAGTTACAGTTACAGTTACAGTTAGTTTATTTCTTATCAGGGACAATAATGGGATACTATTAACATTGGATTTACATAGGTTTCGGTTTTTACCACTACTCTATACATGTAATATTACTGCTGCAATTTGCGATTTAGATTTGTTTTGTGTTGATGGCCGCGAAAATTTGATACAGGGAAAAATGTGAAAAAACCCTCTGCTTATTATTTTTTGAATTTATATATACTAGCTACCTTATTTCCTACCTAATTTTATGTACGAATAACCTCTACAACTAAAACTAAGAATAACTAATTGAACAAAGAGGGGCTACCGCCGATCGCGGTGCCTAAGCATTAAACGATTGTTGTGTTTTACAGAGATGCTTTCTATATGCTGTGACATTCTTTTGATTTTCGTCTTTCTATGTATATCGTTCGTACTGTGCCACGGGGGCAGATTTAAAATTCTTTTAAGAGTCTTGTTTTGAAACCTCTGAAGCTTAGCTAGATGGACTGCTGCACAACTCGACCAAACTGGACATGCATAGACCAATACTGGCCTGATAATCGAGGTGTAGATTAGGAGCTTATTTTTAAGTATTAGTTTTGATTTTCGGTTTAAGAAACAATACAGGGATTTCATTAGTTTTTCTCCGCTTATCAGTTTAGTATCGACGTGCTTACTGAAGGTAAGTCTTCTGTCTAGTGTGACCCCTAGATATTTTACCTCATTGCTCCAACTAATGTCAACATTATTGATAGTCAGATTGCGATTGGGGAGTTTCCGGAGGCTGGTGCAGCGAGAGAAAAAGATAGCTTCTGTTTTGGCGTTGTTGATTTTTAGCTTCCAGTCTTTGCAATAATTGCTGTATTTAAGCATGCCATGGTTCAGATTTCAATTATTGAATTCGGGGATATTCCTGACGAGCTGATGGCAAAGTCGTCCGCGAAGGCGTATTTCTTTACAGATTTCATTTTTGGAAGATCTGCTGTGAAAATGTTAAAAAGTGTAGGAGAGAGAACACTGCCTTGTGGGAGACCTGCAAGGGGTTTGAAGGCCTCAGAGGACGTGGGTGAGATATGTACAGAGCATGAGCGATTGGAAAGGAAAGAATATATCATGAGTATGTCGTTTGGGGGAAAGTTAAAGGAAATGAGTTTAAATATTAGACCCTGATGCCAAACTGTGTCAAAGGCTTTTTCTAGATCGAGTAAGACCATGCCTGTTGATTTCTTGTTAATTCTGTCATTTTTTATGTTTTTGCAAAGTCTTTGAATTTGGTGAGAAGTGGAAAGTCCAGGTTGGAAGCCGTATTGAAATGAGGGGATGATCTGGTGGTTGTTCAAATGTTTTGTTAAACGTTTTAATATAAGCTTCTCTAGGATCTTTCCCATGCAGCTCAGCAAGCTTATTGGTCGATAGTTTTCAGGAGCTGAAACATCTTTATTGGGTTTAGCTATTGGTAAAACTTTTGCTATCTTCCACGCGTCGGGGAAATAGTTCAGTTTTAGACAGGAATTGAAGATAAATGTGAGGTAAACTAGGGCTTTTTTGGGAGCCTTTTCAATGATCTATTGTTAACGTTGTCTATGCCAGTAGACTTTTTCCCGGTAGGTTTTTGATGATAGCTAGTACTGCCTTGACTGTGAAAAGATTGTTTATTTGCGGGCGCTCTGTGGAGTTGTGATAGTTTAAAAATGTGTTTAATGTATCTTCAACTGTATGTTCGTGCTGGCTGTGGTCATTCCTTGTAGTGTTATTTGCTTTTTCAAAACATTGTTTAAATGCCTCGCATTTCTCTTTTGGTGTGATTAACATGTTATCGTTGGTCCGTAGCGGTGGGATTGCCATTTTTTTGCCTTTAATGATATTGACAAATCTCCAGAGTCGATTGTTATTAGGAGCACAGTTAATCTTAATTAAATTTTTCTCCCACGAATCATTTCTGAGTTTTTCGATATCTGATTTGATTTCGTTTGTTAGTGTGTTCTGCATATCTTTGAGAAAATGGTTCCTTCTACTTCTTTGCCATCGTCTTCTGTAGGAATTTCTAAGCTTAATTTTGTTAGTAATATCCGTTGATAGGATAAGTTTGTATCCTTCTGTAGGGGCAAGGGGTATAGATGAGTCATGGGCATGTATAATAATTTTGGTTAGATATTTGATCATAGTGTTAATTTGATTTGGGTGATTAATTTCAGCTAGGTTTAAGTTATTTAAGTTAATGTTACGGTTTAAATAGGTTCTGAAATCGTTCCAGTTTGCTTGAGCATAGTTTGGGATCATTGGTCTGCTGCGTACTGAGATATTAGATGTGTTTATGTTGAAGAGGATTGGTAGATGGTCTGAGGCAAAATTTGTGATACTGGTAGGCTTAGAGATTTCATGGAGACAGTTTGACAAAATTAGATCCAGTGTGGATGGCGAGCGGCTATGATCGCAGGGATAGAAGGTGTAATCGTCGGGATGGAGAATTGAAAAATGTTCCTCTTGTGTTACGTCAAGAAGGGTTTTTCCCATCGTATTTGCTGTATTACAGTTCCATAAGCGATGTTTTGCATTGAAATCACCGCATATAACAAGGCTGCCTTTGATATTAAAAAGACACCGGATGTCGCGCTTGAAGCTTTGATGGCATCTATTAGAGCCTGGGTTGTAGCATGCTATTATTGTGAGCTTTCCAGTTGCCAAATGCACAGATATTCCTATTGCTTCGAGACATTTCAATTGAAAATGGTTTAAGGTTTCATAAACCAGACTCTTATCGATTATTAAAGCTACCCCTCCTTTTTCTCTATCCATCCTATCTAGTCTAATGATGTTATAATCCGCAGTTCATTCAGTCTAGAGTAATTTGGTTCGTTTACAAACTCCAATTTATTATTAAAACCGAAGAAAATCTGTTTCAAACAAAAATGTTAATATTCCTGTCGTCGAAACACTCCTTGAAGTAAATTTAATTTTTAATGATTAAACTCATTTCACCAGGACGCCCTCTTTTCAGATTCTACAGCAGGCAAAGAAAACACATTATTTTTAACAAGATATTTCCACTCCCCCACCGAATGCAATGAAGTTTTTCCCTCCCTTCCCACGCAGCACTCCCGTAGCAGCGCGTTATAATCCTGGTTAAATGAAAAATTTAGTTAAGCCACCAAACCCCACGGCCGGCTTCTGTTTGTCGTTGTCCGATATCCGGAAAGCAATCCAACTCTGGGTCCGGGCCGACAAACACCAAACTGTCATTACTTCTGGCTCGCACCGATGATGGCGCGTCCATTAAAATATAATGAGACCACCGTTCGGTACAGGAAATGGCGTTGGAGTTGGTAACAAATGAATGGCAGTGAAAAGGCGGGCGAAAGATCAACACACGAATGCGTCACGCTGCATTCCGCCAGAACGAAATGGTGGAGTGCAGCTTTTACGCCAAGCGCAAAGTTTGTAAATGGATCCGTTCTTTGATGTTCGACGGTATCCAACCGTAAGATGGTGGATTCCTTAAGGATTCCGTCACAAGTATCGGACAAGGATAAACTCCATTAGAGAGTGAGATGGAGAGATACACTGAAGTGTCCACCCGGGGCGTTAATGGAGGTTTTTTCTGCACCTTTCCCATGAAAGAAAACACTAACGAAATGTAATATGGATATGCTAACGAAGCTGGAAAATACAAACTGTTTTTTCCAACAAAGTTGAATGCATTTCATTTTTTCTCATTCAATTCGTAATGAAGTTTTCCGTACAACAAAAAACCGGATTTGGATTGACCGACAAAGATGTGCTTACTTTCTCAAAAGCTCTAAAGCTTCCTAGTTGGGTGTTTGGAAAACTTGACGATGAATAGTGTCCCATTTTTCCAAGGGAGAGTTGAGAATATCTTCATCAACAAAATTGTTGCGCCCATGCAATCACTTTCCCCCCCGGTTCGCTCCAATAGTTTGCATGCTTGTAAGTGCACTGCAAAACTCAAGCTGTGGTGATTTGAATTAGATGAGTGGTCTCGGTGGAACCATTATGCTTTCTCTGCTCTAACGGAGAGCAGGAGAAAAAGAGCGCGCGAAAACCAAGGATACCCAAACGGTAGAGAAGGAGATAATGATCAAGAGCGCTTCTGTCGACCCATTGTGGGCTAATTCTTCGCTCTTGTGTTAAGGATTTTCCAACACTTTTCCACCGCCCCAGTTTCCTCGTGGTGGGGGGGGGCATTTTGCTGCCCGAATATCGACTACCAGATGGGGGAAAACGGACAACGTTTGCCTCGTCATCGTGCATCGTGGCCAGTGGTTGAAAATTGTCTTGCCCGTCTTGCAAAACTTGCACCTTCACGTTCCGGTGGGTTTTTCCTAGTCTTTCTATTTCTTTTTTCACGAGAAGCTCCACCCAGACCACAATGGTGTTAATGCGGATGCGGAAGTGGCACATTTAAAATTCATAGTGTCGCAAAAATTGACACCATTTGCATCCGAGAGAGGAGAAGGAGCCAAAAGGGAGTCCCCGTGGGAAAACACCCTGGAGGATAACGGGGATGGAGCAAGAAATTGGTTCAGCTGCAGTCTTGCAGTCTTCCCAGAAGTGGCTTCAAGTTGGAGGTCCTCGGGTCGACCTTATTTCGCACCACAACGGGCGCCAACTTGATTGGCCAGGTCAGGAGCCCCCTCGCCTGGTGGAAACTTTGTTCCCCCTTCGGGGAAGAAGGAAATCGAACGTAAGTTGAATGCATGCAAGCAAGCAATCCGTCGAACGTGGCCTGGGTTGGCCACCGCAGGATTAATGGTTGCTCCAAAGTCTCCACCATCGTCGGAGCGCGCGTGTACACCAACAAGTGGTATTTACATTAATTGTTGGATAATTAATTTGCATTTAATAGCAGACGAGGGAAGCACATGTACCCAAACACACACACACGCGACACTTGGAGCCCACTTGCGAGCGCTTGTAAGGTGTCGCTAAGACGCCAGGCAAGTACACACAGCCTTTCCCATACCCGGAATGATTGATGAAGACACTCAGCGACGAAGGACTTCGCGCCACCGCCGGGAAAGGTCCTCGAAACGTGCCCTGAAGAGGCATTGTCGTAGGATCAACGTCGACGGGGAACTAACATACTTATGGCCTCACACACACCCATCCAAAAGGGACTGCTTGGGATGGGGGCAAAAAGAGCTCCGTCAAGTGCTCGAGAAGTAGCACACGTTAGCTATAAGCATTTTGGGCTCCGTAAGCCGGAGGCTCGTGCCGGCCCGACCCGAAGGAGCGTCCGTTTTTCCCGTCCTTGAAGGGAAATGCCTTCCTTCCTTCCTTCCTTCCTTCGGTCGAGTGGGAAAGCATGCGATGCAGATTTGTTCGTTCGTCCGACACGGAGCGCCGACCGGAATCGAAACGACAATCAGTGCTGAGTGTGGACAATTAAGCTCCGCTGGCTTCGCATGCGGCTGTGGCTGGGTTTGTGGTTTCTTTTCTGTCGTTCTTGTCGGAACTGTTCATCGTTAACATGAGTTTGATCCTTTAGGATGCGTTTGAGAAGATTTGTCGAGTTTTATCTTGTATCTTTGAAAAGTTTTTGACACGTTTTTGAAATTGTTTAAAAACAACATATCAAAGAGCTTAATGTCAATTTAAACGATTGCAACTTTCAGTTTTCGTTAGTTGTCAAACGATTTCTTCTGAACTGCCACTTGTAAACGTCATTTCCATGGCAACGCTGAATATTTCATCAGCGCAACTAACGTTTAACAACCTGAGTTGGTTAATTATCAGCTCTACAAATAATCCATCAATCATTTGTAAATTTGTAACAAGGGATAGTTTTTCTGTTGTGTCGTATTTTTTAATCGTATGCGATCGAATGAATTTGAGTTTAACCGAAGCAAAACAAGGGAAGTAAGCTGCTACCTTCCGTCAGAAAATTCAGTGCAATAAATTGGCTATCATTTATTTTCGGTTTAAGGACAGTCAGTACCCTAAAAACTATACAGAAAATAACAAATTTAATGTTTTGTCCCTGAGTTTTTCATCACCATAAAATTGTGCCTTAAAAATCGTGCCGTTAAATATTATCAAAAATTTAACAAAAGGAAAACACATTTGATAATTCAACCGTCAACCAGACGTGTAAAAATAAAAACCAAACAAATTAAAAAAACACACACACAACCTGCTGGACACAACAATCAAATTTCGAAATAAATCTTTCTTTAATTCCCGCCGTGACTGATTTCGAGCGTACGAGCGTTTTTTTTTTATAAAGCACCCTTCCAGCCAACACAAACATGCTCAGCGAAGCGCACAAAATGCAACCATTCATTATTGATTATTATCGGATTGTTTTTCCAACCCATCCCCTTGCCGTGTCGTGCATTTTCCACCCCTCCCTTTGGCGACATAATCCCGCGCCAAAAAGTGCTCCCGTACCGGTTTATTTATTCAACGTGGGTTTGGGTGTGTATGCGAGAGGCAGTGGGTGCATTCATGTGTGTGTCCAGTTCGCTTTAGTTTATTTTTTGTTGGGCATTTCTCAACCCCAACTGGTTGGCATTAAATAGTCTTTGCAACATCATCAGCACCGTCATCGTGGAGTGTAAATATTGCTCCCCCAAATCGTCCCTTCATCCCTCCCTGCAGAGATCTTTACAAACCCCCGGTCGGTGTCCATCCAAAAGGGAGGACGATCCCGCCTAAAGCAATGCACATATTGGAAAAATGGCAAACATCTGTAGTCGATGGTACATCCCGCGTGCGTTTTGTCCACAGATTGGATGAACACACAATATTGGTGGACGATTTGTTGGTGTGAGCTTACCGTGTTTCTTTACCCTCTTCCATTATTATTTTATCTCATGGCATGCATATGTCACGAACATGGCTCCCGCGCCCTCTGCCAGCTTGGTGGCATATTTCTGTGGCGCGCCAAACCGGATGCCAACGTTCGCGGATCGCATTATCGCACTCCTTTACACAATAAATAAACGGCAATGTGTAAATTGCTCATTTAATTAATTCTTTCCGCCCAGCACCGCCACATATCGCGGGATCCATTTCCGCATAAAGCTGTCGGGACATTTAGAGACCAATGGTGCGCCAGAACTTGGGATGCGAAGGGGGTAACTGCATTTCCGTCAGGTAGGAATCCCATCTGCGGTCCCATTATTCGGTCAATCTGGTGCCTGGACATGGATCGCCGGGAGAGTGTAGTTTTCTACTTCGATGAGGATTTTTCCGCCCAAAAAACCCCCTCTAAGCACGCGGGCGAGAAATCGACGCACTATTTCGGTGCCATTATTCGAAATCGACGAAAATCGACCGACCATTAATGCGGACCACACATTCCGACCGTCCCCACCGGTGCCATCATTACGCTGCACTACTTCCTGCGTTCGGCCGGCCAACCAGAGTTGATTGTCTAATTGTTGTTGGTCGGCCGCCATTTTCCACCCGAACAAATTGCCACCATTGACTCGCTAACGCTCGGTGTAGCAATTATCCTACCGGTCTCCGTCGGCTCGATGGAACACCGACTCCCCCCATGATACTAGTCTGTTGGAATGTTGATTTTCCGCATCGGCATCCGCGCGGGTGTTCTAGGAAATTAAAAAAAACCCTTCCGCTCGTCCGCGAGCTTAAAACGAAAGCCGAACAGCACTCCCGGAGAAATTTGCAAGCAGTCCGATGCTAATCAAACAGATTTGCAGACTTTACTCCCCCGGGCGGGCTCGGGATTTTCTGTGCAAATATTAACCCCTCCCTTTGTTGGCCCTTCCGCTCCACCCCAGGCGCCAGGGGTCAATGTCAACCGAATCAATGTACGGATCAATTTGTGGTGTGAAGCGGGGGGAAAGAACGAATTCCTCACTCTATATTCAAATTTCATAACCGATCGCCGGTGGAGAGTAGACGGTGTTTGATATTAAACACCGCGCACTATCGTGGCGTATTTGCATACCAGGACTATGGAGTATCGATTCTTCTTTTGTGTACATTTCAATTTCATGCGCCATGTTTTCCCTCCGCAGAGTGGATAATCCTTTGTGTGGTTTGAAGGAAGTATGCTGGCACTTGAGTTAATTTAAAAAAAAATGTTTTTCTATCAAAAGTTTCTAACTCATGTTTTATGGACTCCAAATCGTCGAGGGTAAGGTAATCTTCCTTTGCCCTGCAATGGATATTTAAAAACTTTGATTTATCGCTTTGGTTCCCGCAATTTAAAGCTCAGTAGATACCCTATTTCCCTGCATTGTAACGGGCAACCTGTTGTTGGTGTTTTCCCTCATCCAGCGCGGTCGCTTTGTGGCAGAAGAGTATCGTCAGCCCAAAAGAGCCATTACAAGCGCTGCTACCGTCCAATAATGTCGTTTTAATTTAAAATTAATTCTCGCCGAATGTCCTTTTTCGGGGACGACTCCGCTCGATGCTCTTTTGCTTCACGCGCAATCTAATCCCGTGACATGCACCCCATGTGCCCGTTAGTTTAATTATGCCTTCAGGCACGAAAATTGCTTCCGACATTTTTCAGCTTCGGGGTTTGGTGCGGGTCGGTGGAGGAAGGAGGTTGGGAAGGGGGAGCGAAAAAGGCGTGCCGAATGCATCCGGACATCGCTCGCCATTCCGGTTCTGCTCGCCAGTGCTCGCGGGCCACAGAAATCCCCTCGATAAAGTACGGAAAATGCCGGCCGCCGGGCCGTACTCGACGCCAATTGAACGTGTCCCGAGGGGGAATACGTAAATGGCTGCTAATAGCTCCGCAGAAGGAAGCGTGCGGCCGCGCTAGCTCGGCTTGGGGACAGCTGAGTCCTTGTGCTATTTCGGGGGGCAGATAACAAACTTCCGAAACGAAACGTGCAGTGTGCCAGCAGCCTGCCAAAGCTGAGCGGAGGGTTCGAATCCGAGGGCCGTGCCCGATGTTGATTAGTTGCACGAAATACTCTCGCTCTAATTGATACTTACCCGGGAACCTTGGTGGAAAACACTTTTTACTCTAAAGAAGGGAGGATTACCTACGTAAGTTATGGCCTGCCCTGCGCTGAGGGGGCGGGGGTGATAAAAACGCTGACCCTTAAGCCCCGGGGGGTTTCATTGACTTAGGGAGGTTAATTTTCAATGACCATGTTTCCGTAACGCGGGAGGAAAAACCGTTTAATGGCGCTGCAATGGTGTAACGGGCTTTAAAATGCAACCCCCCGGTATACGGAACGAGTTCATTTGGATTCCTTTTTCGGTAAATTAAATTAGTTCACGTTATAAGCTTCACAAAATTAAATTCGTTACATATGTGACAGACACCTTATTTGAAAATTTCATATTTGAAATAAGCTTCATGCCGTCAAATTTATAAAACTGTATCTAAGTACAATTTTTAACACAAACACAACTTATCGATTGAAGAGTCTAGAAATGTATTCGTTGAGGAACCAAAGGCGAAGCAGTTATGTTTTTGAAAACATTCGTTATTGCGTACAAGACATCGATTTTGTTTGCAAGATGGAGTTGTACGCAACGCATAGTTTTATGCAATTTATTCCATCCCACAATCATGCGAGCCTTTTCTCGCTCATATGAGCGAATAAAACGAATATATAATAATCAGCTCAAATGTCACAGGGTGATTATTAAACTCAACATAAATAAGAAAATTAATCTAATACCACTTCAACATGTACGCAAAATCAGTTATCGGTGGCTGCCAATAGGCATTCATTGTGAAAATATTTACAAAAAGTTATTCCAAAATTTTGTTTTCAAATTAGGAAGGGTAATTAAAAATACTTAATTTTATTAAAGGCCTGTAAATAAGCAAATAAATGAGATTTAATTTGAAAAAGTAGCAGAAAAGAATCGAAACCAAGGATTCACTCGATTTCATTGTTGCTTTTAAGTTGAACTAATTTCAGTAAATAAATCCGTTCATAAAAGGAAAAACTACGTGAAAACGAATTAGGCATAGAATTTTAAATGAAAATTACATCACCCAAATTTCTATAGATATTATGCATCACAATTTATGAATCAACAGATTGTTTGTGATATCAATCGCACCACGTGTTTCCGCTTGACAACCATTTTTTTACATAAAGGAACCTGTTGATATTTGGTTCGCTTAACACGTGTTATTGCTCACGTGCAACAATGCTACAGGTACTTGTTGCACGTGTTTATCCACGTGGTTCAGCGTGATGTTTACAAACAAATCGACAAATGAATGAGTGAGCACGTGCTTACCGATTTCGTAGTCAATGGCAACTATTGCTTTAACAACCGATCTGCATTTACCGGTCGTAAACAAATTTAGTCAGTTTTCCATCACGTAGCCTGCGGAGTACCGTACGGGAGTTTCTTTAGACAGTTCGTAAACTTTATTCGTTTTATAAGTGAAGATTATTCTTCAAAACAGCGAAAAATGCGCAGATCGAAAAGAGTAAAGCCAAAAGTCAAACGACACATCGAAGATGTTCCATTTTACAAGTTCACACACGGCAAAAACGAGCTTCCTCTCGATCCAGCGCGGGTGTTCATCGAGGAGCAGATTGGTGAGACAAGAAATCCAATCATCATTCATAGAAGGAAATTTAGAACAACCATCAATTCACAGGTAAAATCCATTCTATGAAGTCAAGTTGCTTCACCAAAGACTACAGCCTTCACAACTGCCCTCGTGGGGATGGAGTTCCATTACCCGACTTGTTGGCCCCGGAAAAACGACCCAACTTTTCGCCGGAAGAGCCTCTGCAACCATCGACGTCGAAAGCTCGCTGTCAAAAAGACATTGCAAGAAATCATACCCCACTGGAGCGACCGGAAAAAGACGCCACGGATCACATGATCGAAAAGTACAAACGCTTCCGGTTGAAGATTTTCCACGATCTAGCACTCACCAAACCGGCACTAAGGAGTAATGAGTTTTTCCGACGATACGGTCGCGCTTCTGAAGACGATCGCCGAAAGTTGCCGGCCCTGTGGCGAAAGAAGCGTCCGAAAAAGTTCCATTTCGATGAGTTCGCCTACCGAACGCCGGAAGAGAATGAGGAAGCATTGCGACGGATACAGAAACACCTGGACAAAATGATCGCCAAAAGTATACGGGAGGCGGAAAAGCGGCGCTTGGAAAAGGAAGAACAGGCCAGGAAGCCGCAGTTTGTACGTATGATATGGCTGCCCCTAAAACTCACTGTTGATAATTTCTCTATCTTTCATTGCAGTGTACTTCATCGAAAGGAAAACCTGTGTGTCAAACGAAAATCAAAAAGAAGAGACTGACTAATGAACAATTTGTGAAAAAGTTAAAAAAATCTGAAAGCATGTAAGTTAAATGCTTTTGGTCATGCAAGAAAGAATGTCCACATCTGTGTAACATTTTACTATTCTTTTTATCTATCTTATCAGGAAACTCAAATACCTTCAAGCACTACTACCAGTACATCCGGATGAGCAAAAGTACAAGATATTGTCACGATACGAAAGAAACTTCCAGCAAGCGATGTGCTGTTTTGATAATGCAATGAAACAGCGTACTCTCAATATTCTGGACGAGCTGGATGTGCGCAAAATCGAACACTATCCATCGCATCTTATCAAGAAGATCCTGCCACGGATCGATAAGCGAATCACCTACCTCAACCAAGCCTTTAAGTTTATCCTGGAGGAGGAGAAACTATGGCCCAACATTTACCCCGAGGTGATTCTGATGGACTATCTGTTCGATCCCGATCATGGCGTGCAGCGCGATCAGGCGGTGTACTTTATCATTCTGCTGATGGATCTGCAAGAGGACTATCGTTACCACGTGAAGCGTGCCTTTCTGCGATACATACTGCGCTCGGAGGAAGTGCGCAGTCGTCTACAATTGGCCATCGAACCACCGGAGTTCCCCATCGCCACAATGATTGCACCCGTGCCGTGGAAGTGTTCGATTCAGCTAGCGAAGAACCGTCTTGAGGAGGTGCTGATGATCAACCATCCGGTCTTGCAAGCCATCAACATGCTGTGGCACAAACTGTACAGCAACCTGCTGGTGGTCGATGCATCCAAGTTTTACAACACCGACATACCAATGCACGCCGATAAGATTACGGAGATGATACACAACAGTTGTCGAATTACGAGAGACGTAAGATATTAGAAAGGATTCCCGGATAGGTTTACCATTATATCATGCCTTTTTTCTATTTACAGATTTTGATCAACGACTGGATGCCCCGCGTGGCGGACCTTGTGGATGTGATGCGAAAATACTGGAAGGATCTGGTCCCCCGCAACTCCACCCACGGCGGGCGGGGAACCATTTTCTTCAACTGTATTCATGCGCTCACCTCCTACCACCTGCAAGATCTGATCAAAAAGAGTCTCGATCATCTCGTCGAAGCGCTTGAGGTGTACCGCGAGGGGGACATTGCCGGGAACGAGCCGAAGGTGAAGAAGAAACCCTTCATGACGCTCACGGTCTCGGTGGTCGGGCAGCACCATACGGAGATCGAGAAAACGACCGAAAAGGGAGACCTCTCCCTGTACCAGGTGGACGATGACGATCCCGACATACTGGCCTCGGAGTCGGACGACTTTCCGCTGACGAGCTGCGACGAACGGCGCACGTCGTTCATCGTGGAGAGCAGCGGCAAGATCATCATTTACCCGTACATGGAGGAGTTGCCCGATCTGTTCAAGAGCTACTTCGTGAAGATACTGAAGGTGGGCTACAAAATTCCCCGTCTCGAGTACTACCTCACGCAGGACGAAAAGCAGCTGGGCTATCTGCACTTCATCCGCGAGGATAACGACGACATGGAGAAGTTGTACCAGCGCGTTAAGAAAATTGTCATTGCGAACCAGACCGGTCCGACGGTTTACCTCTACCCGATGTACGAGTACTACTTTCCGGTGTTGGCAAATAAGATGAAGCTGATAACGGAGGGCATCTTCTCGCAGGCAGAACTGCCACCGTTGGACATATTCAAGGAGCTAGTCCAGAAGTTTACCGAACTTCTGAATGGTATCTACTATCTGCGAGATTTTATACCACTGAATTTGTTTATGCTCGATAACAGCAGACTAAACAAGGTGCTTGAGAAGCTGGTCAATGATCTGAAGAATTTTGTCATCAACTACTTCATAACGTTGAACCAAGTGGAAAATCGAAGGTAGGAGGATTAGATGGGACTGTTAAAGATAATACACTTATGAAAATTCTTTGTTACTTGCATTTTAGGATCTGCGATGAGTTTGAGGATATGTCTCTGCACGCCGGAGAACGACCCAAGGAAACACCTGAAGTGGTGGCGCTGCAGAACTATCTCACCCACTGCCGGGAGGAGCGAATGTACGAGCTTACATCCGAAATTAAGCAAGTTGCTCAGCGAGTGATTTTCTTGCTCACGCACGCGATTCTAGATCGTACGTTTGCACACCTTATTGTTTTATGTCAGAAACCTAAACACTATCATTCTTTACAGAGGAGGATATAAACCTCAACTCAAGACTGTTCTTGTGGCCGAAAGAGTTGGAAAAAGTGCTCGATCTCAGTGGTGCACGTTTGGCGGTGGTACGTGAGAACCTGGAAACGTCGCTCCGAGAACGCAGGGTCAAGTTCGAGCAGTACCTGATGACGGAGAAGAAGAAGATGGACCACTTCCGGACACGTGAAATTCGAGAAATGCTTTCGTTGGACGACCTGCGCGAGAAAGTGGATACGGTCGATGGGTTGATGAAGATTTTGGAAGTAATTGAAACACACAGTGTTTTCACAAGGATTCAAGTTCTGTACTAAATTCAACTTTTTGTTCAACATCCCACCACAGGATTGTAGCAGGGAGGCAAAAGAGATCAATGCGAACGAAAATCTCCTCCAGATTGATCAGTCGTTCTTCCCGTCGCTCAATGAGATGATCGAAAAGATGGGCCCGATCGAAAAGCTCTGGCATACGGCGTACAAGTTTGACACCTGTCACGAGGTGTGGTACTTTGGGCCGTTCAAGGACCTGGACGCGGACGTCATACGGAATGCCGTTGAGGAGATGTACCAGGCCATCTCGGTGCTGCTGAAAGAACTCACCGGTAGTCCGCAAGCGAAGCGCGTCGCCGAGCAGATACGCATGAAGGTGGAGAAGTTCAAGGTGTACCTGCCGATACTGGAGTCGATCTGTCGCCAGGGACTGTGCGATCGGCACTGGAAGCAGATCTCGGAAGAACTGGGCCAAGAAGTGAACCCCGACGTGCACAACTCGCTCAGCCAGATGGTGGAAATCGATATCGTTAAGATCCAGCAGCGTCTGGAGGAGATCTCCAACGCTGCCGGCAAGGAGTACGAGCTAAACATCCAGCTCGTGAACATGCAGGAAGAGTGGACGGATGTGATGTTCGTTTGCGTACCGTACCGGGACAGCGATATGTACATCCTATCCTCCGTTGACGAAATTCAAACGCTGCTAGACGACCACATCCTGAAGGCGCAGGCGATGCGAGGATCGCCCTATATCGCTGCTCTCGGCACGAAGGCAAACAACTGGGAGGACAAGCTGATCTCCATGCAGGACATTATCGATACCTGGCTGCAGGTGCAGGCGACCTGGATGTACCTGGAGCCGATCTTCAGCTCCGAGGATATCCTGCGCCAGATGCCAACCGAGGGGCGCCACTTCAAGGCCGTCGATCGTGTATTCCGCAAGATCATGAAGCACACCACGGCCGATGCGCATGTCATTCAGGCGACAGATTACCCCGAGCTGCTGAACACCCTCCGGAAGGCGTACACCGATCTGGAGGAGATACAGAAGGGCCTGAACATGTATCTGGAAAAGAAGCGGCTCTTCTTCGCCCGATTCTTTTTCCTCTCCAACGACGAGCTGCTGGAGATTCTATCCGAAACCAAAGATCCACTGCGGGTGCAACCGCATCTGAAGAAGTGCTTCGAAGGAATACACTCGCTTCAGTTCGATCAGCAGATGGAGATCGTAGCGATCATTTCCGCCGAGCAGGAAGTTATACCATGCGTCCGTAAGGTTAATCCCAACATGGCGAACGTAAGTATGAGGATGAGGTAAGCATGTTTTGTAAACAAATTGTTAAAAACATCAGTTTCATGCAGGGTTTAGTTGAGAAGTGGCTGAAAGAAGTCGAAACGGTGATGCTGGAGAGTGTAAAGGAGCAGATTTGGCAATCCTACGAACGCTACCCTAACGAGCCGCGCAAGGCTTGGGTACTGAATTGGCCAGGCCAAGCCGTGCAAGTGGTATCATGCCTCAAGTGGACCGAAGAGGCAGAGGAAACCATTAAAGGTGGACAACTGAAGCAGTTCGGTGATACGTGCAACGAGCAGATAGCGGAGCTGGTGGATATCGTACGGGGAACCCTCAGTGCCGGTGCAACGATCACTATCGAAGCATTGATCGTAGTGGATGTGCATGCGCGGGATATCATTAACATGCTGGCGGACAAGCAGATCACCGACGTGGGTGACTTCAACTGGTTCTCGCAACTTCGATACTACTGGCGCATCGATGACGATGATAAGCAGAGCTACGTTGGGGTCAGTATGGTGACGACCGATCTCAAGTACGGTATGGAATATCTCGGCAATACGGGCCGCCTCGTTACGACCCCTCTGACGGATCGATGCTTCCGCACACTGATGGGAGCGTTCAAGCTGAACCTCGGTGGTGCTCCCGAGGGACCGGCCGGAACGGGTAAAACGGAAACCTGCAAAGATTTGGCCAAAGCGGTGGCAAAGAAGTGTGTCGTGTTCAACTGCTCCGACGGGTTGGACTACAAAGCGTTGGGCAAGTTCTTCAAGGGTCTGGCGCAATCCGGTTCCTGGGCCTGCTTCGATGAGTTCAATCGTATCGAGCTGGAGGTGTTGTCAGTGGTGGCACAACAAATCCTTACTATTCAGCACGCTATTGCCCAGAAAGTCGTCAAGTTTGTGTTTGAAGATACTCACCTAAAAATCGACCCGACGTGCAATATCTTCATCACCATGAATCCTGGGTACGCCGGAAGAACTGAGCTTCCCGACAACTTGAAGGTACTGTTCCGTACCGTCGCTATGATGGTACCGGACTATGCAATGATCGGTGAGATTACGCTCTACTCGAACGGGTTTGACAATGCGCGCGTCTTAGCACAGAAGATTGTGCACACGTATAGGCTCTGTTCGGAGCAGTTGTCTTCGCAATTCCACTACGATTACGGTATGCGTGCGGTGAAATCGGTCCTGACCGCCGCGGGCTCCTTACGACGTGCCCAACCGCACCTTCCGGAGGATCAGATAGTTCTGCGTGCCATCATCGACGTCAATCTGCCTAAATTTCTTCAGCAGGATATCCCCCTGTTTGAGGGTATCTATAAGGATTTATTCCCGGGAGTGAACCTTCCTCCGGTAAGTGGAAGAGAAGACATCTTCGGTCACGAATAAAGTAATATGGTATAACTCAAACTTTTCTCTTCCTCAGCCTGCCCGTGACGACATCGTACGAATTCTTCTCGTGAAACTAGTCAAGAGAAAGCTCCAACCGACGGCATGGTATATCGATAAAATCATGCAAATCTACGAGATGCTACTCGTCCGCCACGGGCTTATGATCGTCGGTGATTCTATGGGAGGGAAAACTACAGCCTATCAGGTGCTGGCCGAGACACTACGCGAGTTGCGCATCGAAAAGGGACCGAAATGTGAAGAACAAGGCGTTCAGTACCGTCTCATCAACCCCAAGTCGATTTCGATGGGCCAGTTGTACGGCAGTTTCGATCCAGCCTCCCACGAATGGTCCGACGGAGTGCTTGCAAACACGTTCCGTGAGATGGTAAACACTACCAGCCCGGAAAGACAGTGGATCATCTTCGACGGTCCGGTCGATGCGGTTTGGATAGAGAATTTAAACACGGTTTTGGATGACAACAAGAAACTATGCTTGATGTCTGGTGAAATTATCCAAATGACTAAGCTGATGAACCTTGTCTTTGAGCCGATCGATCTGGAGCAAGCGTCTCCGGCGACAGTTTCGAGGTGACGAACGCAGGAGAAAGGTGGGGCTCTGGAGGCCACTTTGTAATAATATTTCTTGTTTCTTTTTGTAGATGTGGTATGATCTACATGGAACCCCAGCAACTCGGTTGGATAGCTTTGCACAAATCCTTCCTTTTGCTACTGGAAGAGAAGGGCGTCTCGGAGATCAACATTGGAGTGTTTGAACAGCTTGTGGAATGGTTGATTCCTCCATCACTGAAATTTTTAAAGATGGTGAAAACAGTCCTTCCAGTTTCGGAGATGCAGTGTTATTCGGTAAGAAGTTATGGACACTCTCAATGGACAATGTATCTGATTTGTGACGGTTTTTTTCCTTGCAGATGTTTTCGCGGTTCTTCTCCATCTTCTGCACCCGCATAAACAACTACACACAGATCCAGTTCCAGCAAACATTCCTGTTCTGCTACGCCTGGGGTTACTTTTCATCCGTCACAAACGAAGGCCGGAAGTACATTGATCCACTGCTTCGCAAAATCCTCTACGGAGCCAATGAAGATCACCCGAAGCCTAAACATTTTTCTCTGAACCGTGGTCAAATGTACCCGGAAAAGATGAACTTCATGGACTATCGGTTCGATGAGCACGAAAATTGGTGGCCTTGGCAAACGACGGAAGAGTTGGTCCTACCAGAGTCGTGCATCGTGTCAGAACTGATGATACCCACGAAGGAAACCGGTTACATTCTGTATTGGACGAATCTGTGTGTGAGGAATGGTATTCCAATATTGCTAGCTGGCCCGACGGGAACCGGAAAAAGCGCCACCATCTCCAACTACATCCGAGAGCTACCGAAGACAAAATTCATTTCGAACATCATTAATTGCTCCGCTCGGAGTACGGCCGCCCAGGTACAGGACACCATCATGGGGAAGCTGGATCGTAGGCGTAAGGGAGTTTATGGTCCACCGGTTGGCAAAGAGTGCGTCAATTTTATAGACGATCTTGCGATGCCAGCACGAGACGATTATGGATCGCAGCCACCACTAGAACTTGTCCGTACGTGGCTTGATCATCGCATCTGGTCCGATCTACGGGATACGTCCAAGATTGAGTTGATCGATCTGCTGCTGATCGCCGCCATGGGACCGATCGGTGGAAGCAACTTCATTCCGCAGCGACTCTACCGCCATATGTTTGTCATTTCGGTGGATTCCTTCGAAGATACCACGCTGATGCGTATCTTTTCCTCCATCGGTGACTGGCACTTTGCCAAGGGTTTCCCCGAACCGGTGGCTCGCTTAAGCAAACTGCTTAGCCAAGCGTCAATCGCGGTCTACCGAGGTGCTATCGAGCACTTCCTGCCAACTCCGGCAAAGTCGCACTATCTCTTCTCCCTGCGCGATGTATCCCGCGTCTATCAGGGTATTGTGCTGCTACCGTCGAAGAAACTACCGGATGCCGAGAAACTTGTCCGCTTGTGGGTGCACGAAACATACCGCGTGTTCTGTGATCGTCTTATTGACGAGGAAGATAAACGTAAGCTGCTTCAGCTGGTGGATGAGGCATCCGTAACGCACCTGCGTATGAAGCTCGAACAAGCCTTTGGCAATCGTCTCGAGCCCGGTCAGAAGGTATCGGACAAACACATACGGGATCTTCTGATCGGTAACTACATGGAACCGGCGGCAGTGACGCGACTCTATGATGAGGTTGACAACTGGGAGCAACTGGAAAAGAACATCAACTTCTACCTGTCCGAGTATAATGAGCGCTCAAAATCTCCGATGAACCTTGTGCTGTTCCGGTTTGCGATCGAGCACATTTCGCGTGTCTCGCGAGTGCTGCAGATGCCTCGGGGACATCTGTTGCTCGTAGGACTAGGTGGATCTGGTCGGAGAAGTGCGGTGAAATTGGCCGCCAGTATGAGCGACTCGTTCGTGTTCCAGGTGGAAGTAACCCGCAGTTACTCGCTGAACGAATGGCGTGAGGATATGAAGAAGCTCCTGATGAATGCCGGTTGCGAAGGGAAGCGAACTGTGTTCCTGTTCAACGACTCGCAGGCAAAGGAGGAAGCTTTCGTGGAAGACATCAACTCCCTTCTTAACACGGCCGACCTGCCGAATCTGTTCCAGGCCGAGGAGAAGGCGGTCATCCTCGAGCAAATGCAAACGATCGTACAGGCCACGAACAAACCAATCGATCTGACAGCATTGTCATTATATAACTTCTTCGTCGAACGGGTGCGGGAGAATTTGCACATCGCGCTGGCATTCTCGCCGATCGGAGACTCGTTCAAGAAACGATTGCGGATCTACCCGTCGCTCATTAACTGCTGCACCATCGATTGGTTTACGGCCTGGCCTGACGATGCGCTGCAGAAGGTGGCCGAGTTTTTCATTCGCTCCATGGACCTCGTCAGCAGTCAGGAGCGTCTCTCGTCACGGGATTCTTCGAGCGTCGAAACGGTAGCCGAACCAGTGCCGGTCGATGAGAAGGACCAAAAGACACGCCATCTAACCGAGCTCGAACGTAAGCTCATTGATATCGTGCTTGTGTTTAACGAAAGTGTCGTGGAAAACTCGCAACGGTTCTTCCTCGAGCAGGGACGACGTAACTATGTGACACCGACTTCGTACCTCGAGATGTTACGTTCTTTCAAGGACTTGTACCGGAAGAAGTACTCCGAGACGATCACTCAACGTGACCGATACACAACCGGTCTCGAGAAGCTAGACTTTGCCGCCGGTCAGGTGTCAGTTATGCAGGATCAGCTGAAGGATTTACAGCCCCAGTTGAAGCAAACGTCCGATGAGACGGAGAAAATCATGGTCAACATTGAACGGGAAACGGCTGAGGCGGAAAAGAAGAAGGAAATTGTCGGAGCAGACGAAACTGCCGCCAACGAAGCCGCGGCCTCAGCCCAAGCGATCAAGGACGATTGTGAGAGTGACCTGCAGGAAGCAGTACCGGCCCTTGAAGCAGCCCTGGCCGCACTGGACACGCTGAAACCGGCTGACATTACAGTGGTCAAGTCGATGAAGAATCCACCGTCGGGTGTGAAGCTTGTGCTGGAGGCTGTCTGCGTCATCCGAGGCATCAAAGCGGACCGAAAACCCGATCCAAGTAAGAATGCAAGTGGGTCTAAGCATTGGACGTGATTGAAATTCCTCGACTCCATTTTCCTTTGCAGATGGACATCTTGTGGAAGACTATTGGGGACCATCGCAGAAGATGTTGGGTGATCTAAAGTTCCTGGACAGTCTAAAGACGTTCGATAAAGACAACATTCCCATACCGGTGATGAAAAAGATACGAGAAGTGTAAGCAAAACTGACTGCTCAATGAAGTTTGGTAAGTTCATTTTACAATTTCACTATACCATTTCAGCTATATTGCGGATCGAGAGTTTGTTCCAGAGAAAATCAAAAACATCTCGATGGCCTGCGAAGGTCTTTGCCGTTGGGTACGAGCAATGGAGATTTACGATCGCGTAGCAAAAATTGTTGCCCCGAAGAAAATTGCGCTTGCCGAGGCCGAAGCCGAGTTGGCGATGCAGATGGAAAAGCTAAACTCCAAACGAGCCGAACTTCAGGAGATTCTGGACAAGCTGCAAAAGTTGAACGATTTCTTCGCCGAAAAGTCCCGCGAAAAGAAACGTCTCGAGGACGAGATTGATAGCTGCGAGAAGAAACTGATACGAGCTGAACAACTCATCGGAGGACTCGGAGGAGAGAAACGTCGGTGGTCCGAGTGTGCTGTTAATCTACATCAGTCGCTAAGCAACGTGGTGGGGGACGTTCTTTTGGCTGCAGGATGCGTTGCCTACTTGGGTTGCTTTTCGACCGAATTTCGATCATCGATCTTACACGATTGGAACACGGTCGCCCTTGCCCGCCATATACCGTGTACGGAGAATTTCTCCCTCCTTACGACTCTAGGCAATCCGTTGCAAATCCGTAGCTGGTCGAACTGGGGTTTGCCAACGGATAACTTTTCCGTCGAGAATGGAATCATTGTGAAGCACGCACGCCGTTGGCCTCTGATGATCGATCCGGAAGGACAGGCAAATAAGTGGGTTAAAAACATGGAGAGAGCGAACAATTTGAAGATAATCCAGCAGGTAGAAGCAAACTATATGCGCGTTGTCGAAAATGCCATCATCAACGGCTATCCGGTATTGTTGGAAAGCGTCGGTGAAACGAT
Organism: Anopheles sinensis; assembly: GCA_000441895.2. NCBI lineage: Eukaryota > Metazoa > Arthropoda > Insecta > Diptera > Culicidae > Anopheles > Anopheles sinensis. The sequence goes on along the minus strand of KE524842.1, from coordinate 418,160 downwards.
CGATTCCGGATTTAACACGATCCTGGAGAAAAACATAATCGTGCAGAAAGGTTCACACTGCATCAAACTAGGCGATGCTATGGTGGAATATAATGAAAACTTCCGGTTCTACATCACGACCAACTTACGCAATCCCCACTACCTGCCCGAGACGGCCGTAATGGTAACACTGATGAACTTCATGATCACGGAGCAGGGATTACGATCGCAGCTGCTTGGAACGGTGATCATCCAGGAGCGACCGGACCTTCAGGAGAAAAAGGAATCGCTCATCATTGAATCGGCACAGAATCAAGAGGCGCTGTACAATGCTGAGGCCAAGATTTTGCAAGTACTCTCCACCGCCGAGGGAAATATCCTTGACGATGAGAACGCGATCGACATACTTACCTCGAGCAAACAACTCTCGGAGGAGATACAGGCGAAGCAGTTGGTGGCCGTTGCTACTGAGGCGGAAATTGACGCCGCCCGGCAGCAGTACATTCCAGTCGCTCGCCACTCGGCCGTAATCTTCTTCTGCACGGCTGAGCTTGCCAACATAGACCCGATGTATCAGTTCAACCTAACCTGGTTCCTGAACATCTTCGTCCAGGCGATCATCAATTCGCCCAAGTCGGATGAACTCGAACAGCGGTTGAAGCATCTGACGGACTACTTTACGATGGCCATCTACAACAATGTGTGCCGGTCGCTGTTTGAGAAGGACAAGCTTATGTTCTCGTTTGTGCTGTGTCTGGGGATTATGCGTGGACGAGGAGAGATCAAAGATCCGGAACTTTCATTCCTTCTGACCGGTGGACTGGCGTTGGATAACCCACTTCCAAATCCTGCACCCGATTGGCTGTCGGACAAGTGTTGGTCGGAGGTGGTCCGAGCAGGGTCACTGCCATCCTTGAAAGATCTCCCACAAGCGATCTCGCAAAACATCAACGACTGGAAGGCGTACAACGATCTCAACGATCCGGATGCCCAGTCACTCCCGAAACCGTTCGATCAGCAGGATAACCTCGTCAAGCTGATCGTGCTAAAATGCCTCCGTCCCGATAAGGTGGTCCCGGGCTTGCAAAGGTTCATTGTGCAGAACATCGGACAAATGTACGTGGAACCCCCGCAGTTTGATTTGGAGACGTCCTATCGCGACAGCTCACCCAGGACACCGCTCATATTCATGCTATCACCCGGTTCGGACCCGATGGACAGTATTCTTACGTTCGCAAACTCCCACTACATGAGTGACGATTGTCGAGTTATTTCGCTCGGTCAAGGGCAAGGACCAAAGGCTACCCGAACAATTTTGGATGCGATAAAACTTGGCTACTGGGTGATCCTTCAGAACTGTCACGTAGCCGAGTCATACATGGACGAACTGGAAAAGATCTGTATGGACTCGACCCTTTACGAATCCGTCCACCCGAAGTACCGGCTTTGGTGTACGTCCTACCCGAGTCGCCGTTTTCCGGTGTCGATCCTACAGAATAGCGTCAAGATGACCAACGAAGCTCCAAAAGGGGTAAAGAACAACATGACGCGCATTTTCACTACAGACCCGTTATCAAACGATGGGTTCTACACGAATGCGTTCGAGGACCCGCTGGCTAAGACGTGGCTCCGGGGAGTTTTCTCGTTAGTATTTTTCCACGCCGTCGTTCAGGAGCGTTGCAAGTTTGGACCCCTGGGATGGAACATTCCGTACGAGTTCAACGAATCGGATCTGAAGTATGATAGAGTCTTCTAAAATTGAATTGGATTGAACATGGGGTTTCCCTTTCTTTCAGGATCTCCCTTATGCAACTGAAGATGTTCCTCAACCAGTTTCACAGAATCCCCTTCGATGGTCACATTTATCTAACGGGTGAATGTAACTACGGCGGGCGTGTGACGGATGACAAGGATCGTCGATTGTTGATGGCACTCTTGAATCGTATCTACAACCAGGAAACTATCGATACAGACAATTTCCGTCTCACTGAGTCGGGCCGGTACAAAGTTCCGGAGCTACCGACGAAACAAAAATCACTGGCCTACATCTCGACACTGCCAATGATTGCCCATCCGGAGGTGTTTGGGCTGCACGAAAATGCAGACATTACACGCAACATCGAGGAGACCAATTCGGTATGAGTTTGATAAATGACCCCTCAAACGATCTTATGCGAAGGTCTTCAATTCTGGTTTACTTTTAGCTACTTGATCGGGTGCTGCTGACACAGACACATCTGTTTGCCGGTACTGCAACCTCGGACACGGAACAACATGAAGATCCTGTGTTGTTGTTGTGCACGGAGATCACCAAAAAACTGCCCGAACTCTACGACCTCGATGCCGTCGCCGAGCTGTTCCCGATCGAGTACGAAAACTCCATGAACACGGTGCTGCGTCAGGAGTTGACACGTTTCAATCGACTGCTTGAATACATCCGCATCAGCTTGGTGGATGTGCAGCGTGCCATCAAGGGTCAGATCAGCATGATCCCGGAGTTGGAGAGCATCTACCGATCGATGAAAATCTCGCGTGTCCCAAAAGCGTGGCTTTCGAAGAGCTATCCCTCGTTGAAACCACTCGGAAGCTACGTGAACGACTTTGTGGAACGGTTGGCGTTCTTCCAGCGCTGGATCGACGAAGGCGAACCGAACGTGTACTGGATGAGTGGGTTCTACTTTACGCAGTCCTTCCTCACGGGGATTATGCAAAATCACTCGCGCAAGTTTAAGCTACGGATCGACGATCTGGTCATGGATTTCGACGTCACCGCGTTCGAGTCCGACCAAGCGGTGAAGGATTCCCCCGAGGTGGCAACATTCGTGAAGGTAACATGGTTGAAACAAATTTAAGTACCTACAAAATCTCGCTATACTGTACTACTTTGAACTAACTTTGGACAATTTGCTTCAACAACACATAATAGCTCGTAAACATTTTAAACATTATATATCAATCCATACATTTATGCACACTTCATTACATTTAACGCTACACTACAAAAGGATAAAAGACGCAACAACGTGGACTATGTGCTGTTTGACGTAAGTTAAGGTTACTTTACCAACATAATACACTTTATCAAAACAATGCACTCAAATCAAATAAACAAAGTTTCACAAGCGATAAGTTAAACACTTTCTCCTCTTCAATATTATCCAGGGACTCTATCTGGAAGGTGCCCGTTGGAACCGCGACAAGCTTCACCTGGACGAACCCCTTTCCCGGATACTCTACGACACGCTGCCCATCGTTTCGATGACGCCAACGGTGAAGGAAGAAAAGGAATCCACAGGCCGTCAACGCTACGACTGTCCGATCTACAAAACCAGCGAACGGCGCGGAGTTCTGTCCACCACCGGTCACTCGACCAACTTCGTCATGTTCCTCGAGCTGGATACCGAGAAGCCACCGGAACATTGGGTTCTACGGGGAACCGCCTGCCTCTGCCAGTTGGATGATTAGTCGCACCATTTTTTCTGACGAGTTTCATATTTATTCACTTTTCTAGCAACTTTTCAAGCGGTTTTGCAATACCTGTTCGGAAATAACGCTTGCATGCGTGTTTGTGTGTGAAATGGTTTGATATGAGGCATTTTTCTCCAAATAAATTTGTAGTTGTGTGAAACGATAGAGCGGTTTGATTTGTTCCACATTTGATTCCCAGCGAAATACCGCGAACCGTTGTTGTTATCTTATCTCGGTACACGCCGTTACTGGAAGGTAACGCAGCCGTTAAACGTAGCGTGTGACGGGAGAAGTTTGTCGCGGGAACTACGATATTTATCTTATCTAGACGTTGCCTCCCGCGTTTGCCAATCGTTTTACCGATAAGAGCCCGACCAGGGTGTAGCCGCCTCGAACAGGTAACAGGTCTTATTGTGCTCGAACGCTTCATAGTATAGCGTGAATTTTCAGCAGTTCGCCAAACCGAAAGCAAAACTGTTCTTATTTTGCCAAAAACCTAGCGGAAACCTTGTGCAAAAGTGAATACACGTGGCAAGTGCATAACGGATAAAGCAGCCTAAAGATGCATCTCATTAAGAATAAAGCCGTTTACTTCACATTGATGCTCGGTAATTATTGGAAACTTTCCCTACGTTGAGTTGAAGCAGAGTGGTGTAATCATTTCACGGTGGCCGAAGTGAATCATCGGTTTAATATTTCCTGGAAGAAGAAATGACTGTACACTGTGAAACTATGAATCAATTGAGCAAACGCATCTCTTAACTTTGTACGCGTTTCAGTTGAATATACGGATTTAACGGTGGCTTACATTACAAATATAAACTGTGTGATGTCAAAAAAAAGCCAAACAGTTCCCTCCTCCACCGAAGACTAGGTCAACTGACCCTGCTTTAACACTGCGACAAGCATCAAGATAATCAAAAATATCGTAACAAACCCGCCAGTTACGTAAATCAGGCTATCGGCATCTTTATTTACTTTGCGCAAGAAATGGAGTAATAAATTGGATGTACTTTTTATTGCCCATAAAATGACGCTGTTACAAACAGTGTAAAAAAAACAGCATTAATATGCAAACGATGCCTGAAAGATGACGGCCAAGAGATGAGGAAACAGTGTATGAGGACTTTGTGATAACTTGAACTATCAAACACCGTGACTCATAATTATTTGGCTAAGCGGTGTTAACATGTATCGCTACCTGTATCAAGGTCATCCTAGTGGATATGACTGGACTAACAATCTTTCTCTTTCACAGTTGTCCTGAGTATGTGCTTGGACCAAACGGAGGCACGCCGTAAGATTCTTCGAGGCCGCCGTACCATCAACCGAACATTCAAACGTAAGTAAGCACCAAAACGCGTGAGTCATGCACGGAAATGCTGAACCAAATGCACGTTCTCTCCCTTCCAGGTGGACCACTGATTCCGGCTTGGGCCATCATCACGATCGTGGCGATAGGAAACCTGCTGCTCGGTGGCATTGCGTACCTCATATTCCGCAAGGTGGTGCTTAATCAACCGATCGAGAACGTCACATCCTACACTCCGGCCATGCAGGACGAGTACAGCTCCTAGGGCTAAACGGGAAAAGATGTCGCTTTTCAAACCACTTTCCACCGTAAATCCTCTTGTCCTTTTTTTTGACATGTTACTTTCCATGAACAACGGCCGTTTCCGAACGGTAGCCATTATTTCGTCCCCGAATCGCAGAAGGGGATCCTCTTGGTAGATTTTAAGCCCACCAAAGCTCTTTTTTCGTATCAATAAACAACCAATCGGTATTAACTGATTTTTCTATAACAGTAAACTAAACAAACGCCTTGTTTCTTCTCGTAGTATTTACTTTGACATAACCGCAATTACACCCACAATCCTCCACTTGCAGTAAATCAATAAACGGACCATTTTCCATCAATAATTCAACCCAACATGTATCGTCCTTCATTGTATCGCGTGACCGGTGACATGTTTTGACAGGAAATTGGTGACTTTCCATTCACTTTCTAGAACATTCCCATCTATTTGAATAACTAACTTCTCCTTGACCGACTGAATGCAGTGAAGATTGAACGGGTTCAAAACAAACGTCCATCCAAATGTTAATGTCTACCATTACATCCTTTAACAGACGTCGATCGCCGAAATCGAACCACTTCACATGCGATGGTTCAACGTAAAGAAAAACCCCATCAAATCGAACAGACCACCACAGTTCTTTCGACAGCCGGCTGCTGCGAAACGTTAATGCTGTTGCAAAGAACGCACCAATCGGACAGGAGGTCACTGGCTCATAAATTTTCAAGTGCTCACAAATTTCAACGCCAATCGCCCAACGGCAACGCACAGAATCGAATGGCAAAACCAAACACACCCCTTCTGCAATCGCCATAGCCATGGCCAGGGTCAAATAGATTAGGATTGACAACCGAGGGATCGCACGGGGGATGGAAGTCCTAACGTTTTGTATAAATTTACATAATTCATTTACCCCCTTTTCCTAATTTAAATGTTCATTTTCAATCATCGTCGAAACTGTTGAAAGAACGGCGGGGGCGAGGAAGAGAGATTAAAGGGGTTGGAGTCGAGCGGTATTTGTTGTCCGATTCGTAGGGGATTCGCCGAATGTAGATGATCCACTTCAAATATTTATCCGACCCTGCTACACTTTAGTACACTATGGGAGAAATAAAGCTGATTTTCTAATGATGTTCAAGGATTTTTCTATTTTCCATTCAGAGAACCCACTGATGCAAATGGTTCATAAAAAGCAAACAATAAATTATTCGTGGTATTTGAAAATTGTAATTATTATGTGAACTGTAAGTAGAACAATTATCTACATTACTTTCAGAATCATATAGCAGGGCGAAATAAATTTTCCATTTTTCCTTTATAGAACATATTTTTAAATCTTCCAACTCGTGGGCTAAGATTTTCCCACTGTGCGGAACATCATTATCATCCACCGCACGTAACTTCCCAGTCCCGCGATAGTTTGCAATCAACCATCCACTCGAAATCCAGCACCGACGACACCGGATCGGCTTGTCCGCATCGTCAAAATCAGTTCTACTTTGGCAGTGCGCGAATGAAAATGTATCACGGCTGAGCTCCGGCCGTGTTTATCTCACGCAGGGTGTTGAACACAGCTGAAATTGAGAAATTGTTTCTTGTGGAAAAGTGTCCCATTTGCATCTGGTGAAAATCAATCGCAACCATGCACACGCCAGGATCTTCGGTGTCCGGCTATGCGCTGTTGCTGGTCGTGCAAGTGGTGTTCATTATTGTGTTCGGATTTTGCACCGACTACGCCAAGGAGTTGCTACCGGTGAAGAATGAAACGGTTAAGGCCACAATTGAAGTCCCGGAGGCAAGCAATCTTCGCAAATATCCACGTAAGATACGCCACAGATGCAAGGATATCTAATACACTGAAGGTTCCTTACCGATCAAATGATCATGCTGTGGTTTTCTTCTAATCTCCAGACTTTCAGGATATCCATGTGATGATCTTTGCTGGCTTTGCGTTCCTTATGACCTTCCTCAAGAGGTACGGATTTAGCGCCTCGGGACTCAACCTGCTGGTGGCATCCCTCGTGATCCAATGGGCCATCATAATGCGTGGCTGTTACGAGATGGAGGATGGCATCATTCCAATCTCGCTGCAGAATCTTATCGGAGCGGATATTGCTGCCGCAGCTGTACTCATCAGCATGGGCGCACTTCTCGGCCGCACGACTCCGATACAGCTACTGATCATGGGCATCATCGAGATTGCGATCTTCGCCGGCAACGAGTACCTTCAGCTGGAGCTGGTAAAGGCTGCCGACGTTGGAGGATCGATCACGGTGCACGCTTTTGGCGCTTACTTTGGTCTGGCTGTTAGCTTCATGCTGCGTCCGAAAAAGGAGCTCGCAAAGGCGGGTCTCCTCGAGGGTTCATCGTACAACTCCGACATCAGCGCCATGATCGGAACGATCTTCCTGTGGATCTTCTGGCCCAGTTTCAACTCGGCCCTGGTGGATGGAGCTGATCAGGAGCGGGCCATCATCAACACGTACCTTTCGCTTGCCGGAGCCACCGTGGCCACCTTCGTCCTATCAGCGCTGGTGTCGCACGAACACAAGCTAGACATGGTGCATGTGCAGAACTCCACGCTAGCTGGTGGCGTTGCCGTTGGCTCGATTTGTAACTTGCTCATCCATCCGTTCGGTGCGCTAACTGTAGGTGTTATCGCCGGAGTTATATCCGTCTTCGGATACCGCTATCTGACGGTAAGTTGCCCAATGAAGAGACCAATGTTGAAAACAAGATTCGATCGACCTAATGTGCTAAAAGCATCCAATCTTAGGTGGCTCTAGATCTAGTTGCCATAGGAACAGCTGTTCGAAGAATCCGATCCAGCATGGCATTCATTGTTACTAGCCGTTAAGTACTGCTAACAAAAAGCAACCCATCATGCACATCTCATGACAGCAGCGTTCTTATTAAGGGGCTGGTCATTAAATTACTACCGTCAACTTTCCTCCCTGTTACTATGCGATTTTAACACCAACGTGTCAACAGCTGGAAGTCTTCCTCCCCATTTAGCAAGCAGCTTTGAGCTACTTTGATCGAGTTTGAACAGGTCATGTCCAAGGCACGCATGACTTGTCGGGCTCCACATCTTATTAGCACGTGTTCGCTAGACATCGAATTAAATTTTGTTAAAAATATATTCCGATGATCTTCGAAGGTCAATTCAATTATATAATATTAATTAACCAAATTTAACATGACAATAGGTGGAAGAAAATCAAATATCTTTCAGTTTCTAGTCTAAGAAATTGTATCCCAATTTCCCATTGTTCACTTTTACAGCCTGCAATATTGTCCAATCTGCGCATTGCGGATACCTGCGGTGTGCATAATCTCCACGGCATGCCCGCAGTGCTGTCGGCTATCTTCTCCTCGATCTATGCAACATTTGCCAACCACGACACCTACGGCACCTCGCTGGCCACGATTTTCCCCGCCATGCAAAACCCCAGCCCCTCGAACTCGACGGAAATGGGCGAACCACTGGAATACGTCATCGGGGTAAGCTTTCGCCACATATTTTCGCCCCACACAGTCCAAAAGCTCACCGGAAAGCTTTCGTTCGTTGGTTTTCTTTCGACAGGGCTACGGACGATCTGGCGCCAAACAGGGTGCCTTCCAGCTGATGGCCATCGGATTGACGATGGCGATTGCAATCGTCGGCGGTCTCCTAACGGGTAAGAAAGTTAAAATGGTCCTTTCGTAACAAGCTGCCCATTTCCAACCAAACGCCTTCCAATCAATTGATCTATGTATAACATCAAAAACCAAAACCTGGTGATGAACCATCGGAATGTCGCCTTCATTATAAAGGCCTCGTCGTTCGTATGGAAACGTTCGGTGGCGTTTTGGGTGCAGCGGACCAGTGCAGCGACGAGCTGTGGTGGTTGCTGCAACCGACCGAGCCTCAGAAGAAAGCGGCACTCGGCGGCAAACAGCACCAGCATGACCCATTTATGACGCTTAAAACAAACGTCATTTTCAAACGGGCGCTCAAAAGGTGGTTACCGAATCATAATATTTCCGTTTGCTTCGCTGTTCGCACCCCCCGATTCTGCACCATTGCACCAATTTACCGGTTGATGAAGTTTTATGCAACCGTTTGTTTTCTTTTAGATTTTAATTGTTCCTCGATGTTTTTTTTCACTTGGACCTTATTGGATGTTCCATTTTCAACACCTTGTTTGTTTTTCTCGTAGGATTGATACTCAAGTCACCCTCAGTTCGTCAGTTGGAAGAACATGAGCTGCACAAAGACGATGCCTTCTGGGAGACGCCCTCGGAGGAATCGACCACCACGACCACAACCAACGCCTCCAATGAAACCGCTCATCAGTAAATGTTGTCTAGTGTTGCAATTACAGTATTACCGATTGCGGTGCTTAATCTGATATATTTGTTGAAACAGAACACAAACAGACAATAAAGATTTGATTTGAGCATCAAACAATTCAAAACCTGTATATTTAGTCAACAATGTGATAGTTTTTCATTAAGCTGTTTGAAATAAAATATGACTGCAGTTTTCTTTTTTTAAATAAGAGGCAATGAAATGTTAGTTCATTGGAGCAATCATTCAAACGGCAGATGCCACAATGCGACTCTATTAAAATCGCTAAACATTAAAGCTTGCTAATTGAACCGCGAAATCGTGGACTGCATATAAAACGGATCATGTTTCACGTTTGGATAAAAGCTGAAAACCGAACACGGCCAAATCCGATCCGCGTGCAATTTGTCTTACCACCATGCATGATCGCGAGCATGGATTGCAAATTTTCGAACACGGTCCGGTGCACACGGCATGCCGCACCGGCCTTTCCCGACCGTGTGGTCACGCTAAGCTGCCATTTTATCACGCGATCATGCCCCTGAGCGCCAGCTTTTTCGCTCTCCATTTCTCTAATAAGCGTGAAATGTGGCACCTGCCTCCGGCGCGGATTTTTCCTACCTACCGCACGCGGGTTTTAAGCCCACCTCGCCCCTTTGGCCCTGGAAGAAAGGTGACACGAAATAAACTCACATTAGCCACCGAGGGGTGGATAAATTATATGCAGAAGTATGACGACATTAGCACGAAACGGTCCCTTTGGTTTGGTTGGTGTTGCCGCCAATCCAATTAACGATGGCATGCCGTTCGATGGGCCGGGAGAAGCGTTTACGTAGCCGCGTGGCTTCGCGTGATATTCGCCTGGGATTTCCCCGCCACGTGGATAATCTTTTCTTGTTGATTTTCGGGATCGCCAAAATCTGAACCTCTATCCGATTAGTATTACGTCGCGCGGAAGGCTGTCGATATTATGTCATATTCGATTACGATCACTCAGATTTGGTTTTGCCATAAATATAACATTCAGTGCTTCCTAAGCTGTTTAAAAGATGACCCATTTTGTATCACCTCGAACCTCTTTCGACGTTTTAAACCCATTCACCCTTATTCACAAATGAGCTTTGCCAGGAAGGCAAACAGCAGTAAAAACACCGACTTGCTAATTGAACTCAATCACGGCGTAATGTAGGCTAGTTTGCGCTGTCCGATGGCCGAGTTTTTCCTACCTTCGTCCGACCTACCCGAACAATCTGCTCCACACGGTGAAGCTGTTGTGGAAGGACTTCTGCCGGTCCCTTTCCGTTGCCCCTCCCCAAAAGGCACCTGTTACTAGCTGACCGGTACCTGAACCAGACTTCCGCAAATGGGCACGCAGAGTATAATGAACGAAGCCATACGACCGACGTCCCGTTGCGTCGCTTTTCCGCTTTTCGTAAGGTGCAGGAGAAGAGGTGAGGTGGTCCATTTTCACGCGCTACGCATGTCCGAAGTCCCGCGAACGCGTTCGTAACAGTTCCAAGAACGGGCGGCTCGGTTCGCGGTTCGGAGTCCTGGCGTTTACTGAACACAATCACTATGGGTGCATACGAATCACAAGCATGGCCAAAATAAAATTATTATGCAAGAATTCTGATAAGTTTAAATAATTTGCTACAGGTTTCCCACAGTTTTCGTATGCTTCGATTATAAAACAACAAATAGTCATTCATTAAATTTAGCAGCAAATTAAATAAATAAATCAAAATAAAATAAAAACGCCAAACGAACGGTTTCAATTTGAATTCAACTGAAATTCCCTCGGAACACAAACAAGCTAAAATCAATCGATCGGATTAAGCAGGAAAAAATTATCTACCAAATGCCAGTTACAGAGCTGATAAGAATCACCCAGAGCGTTACAATAAAAAAAATCGTTTTGTCCTACTGTGAGCCGTAACGACCAACGCTGTTGCTCGTAGTCAAAATCGAAAGCAAATAGAAAAATCGCGGGTGAAAGAAGTATCGGCATAAAAAACCTCTCCCTCCCTGATGAGTAATTAGAACCAACATTGGCTCGCCAGCAGCGAAACCGTCATTTCGTTAGTGGTACTCGAACCGAACGCGTGTGCGCCTATTGCATCGCGAAGTAGGTTTTTCCCCGTTCCGTACTCTTGTTCTGCGTTTTCTAAACCAACTTCTCTATTTCCATTGCGGGGTGCAAGGTTTCATGCACGATTTTCCCCGCAACGAACGAACAACGTTCGATGATTTGAGACGGTGGTGAACTGCCGATGAAAAGTGAGAGCGAACCGAAGTGAACCGCAGTTTTCCACGGGTATCCGATGTGCGATCGGAGCTGCTCAAGATTGGCAGCCGTAGGTAGCCGGGAGTTTAGCTACCGGATCATAAAAAACCCGTGATCCAGTTGCGGCTTGCCTAGATGAAATAAGACAAGCGAAATTTAATCAACCGTGGTTCGTTAGCGAGTGCTCGAAAAGAAATGGAAAATAAAACACCGATCCGCAGTTAATTGCAATGTCGTGTTTCAAAGATTAGGTGGCGGTTGCGTGAGTTTTTCCCAGACACACCCTGCAACCACACACTGAAACATCGAGTCACAAGTTCTGTGCGCGATTTGGTTTAGTTTTCCCCCACGCCATCGGCCTGATGACCAGTGAGCCGGTACAAAACACACACCGTCTACCGTCCGGTCACGAAACCGGGTGTTTATTAAATTTGTCCCAATCCCCCCTGAGAGCTGCTGACCACCACGCGCCTCCATCTCTGGGAGTCTAGTGTTGGAGCATTCACTTCAGCTAATTTGGCGTTCAACCGCCCATTCGGTGTGTGTGTGCGAGAGTGGCACAGTGGGCCAGTATCGTGGATAAAAATAACGCTCGCCACAAACAAACACCACCGGATTGGTAAGTGGCAATGACGCCTTCATAACGATGATGGTGATGATGATGATGGCAACGACATGATCTCACCTGCATACGCAAACGCGAGTGTTGTGTCTACTACTCCGTCGGGCGTAGTAGGCGCAGTGAAATCTGCCACACTCACATGCACCGTCCTCGAACAGCTTGGAAGACATAGTAGTCCGACTTTTGAATCAATCGCGTTCGGATAGGACGGTGCATTGCGTTCGCAACTTAACGCAACTTAACAACATTTCCAGTTTGTAGGTTCTTCTTCGTAACTAACCTCAGAAAGGCCACCCCAAAGAGTGGTTTGTATGTTCTACTTGACCGCGCATCGAAGTTCAACGACTAATGAAGGTGAAGCGTGTGTTTACGACCGTTTTGTGATAACCAGTGGGTCAAGAAGAATGTATTGAAAGATACCCAGCTATGTGAACATCTGTATCAGGGAAGTGCAAAAGTGCACCAAGTTCGCGAGAACCCCACGGGATTGCTAACTGATTGTGAAAGTGTCTGGTGTCGTACAACGAGGTACGCGTTCGTTATCATCTTGGCTAGATTACGACTGGCAGGCAGTTGCCGCTGATGAACATCCGGTGCGCAAGTTCGAAACCGACGCGGGCGAAATAACCTTCACGTAAGCTTGCAACACGGGATAGTCGGGAACGGAATATCCATAAGTAATTCAATCGCTAAGCCCGGATAAGACGCGTGTCCGTCTAAACAAAGCGTTTGGTGTGTGATACCTCCAGCGATCCGCTTCGTACACCGTGGTGAAGGGTGGTGGAACGCATTCCAAAAAACCGCGTCCAAGAACGCTTCAGCTCCGTAACGCGGACGGACGTAATAATGTTGGCCGAGAAGCGAAAACCTTGGCGCACTCATCCGGACGCGCGCGTGGAGGTCACGGAGTGAAATCGCGAAAATCGTACCAGTAGCCTTCCCACTCGTCCCACTCCGTTCGTTCTCGGACCAAAAACACTTAACGAAAGTGCGTCATCGCGTTACGCGCGCTCTCGACGGCGCGCAGCGTGTTTTTGGGCAGTCGTCGGCTATTGTCCGGCATAGGAGAAAACCAACACCCTGCCAGCGAAGCGCGAGGGCGGAAACCTGAAGCCAAACGTAGGATTTGGCAAACGCGCATTCCAGCGGATTTGCAAAACAGATATAACCGCAGCAGTCGGAAAAGCTTCGCCGAAGCCGTCGAAGCCCCACGGCCGTCGGGGGTGTCGAAAGCGCAGTGTTATAATTACTGTTCATTGCGCAGTTTACCCGATATCAATATTGCATTTGCTGGCGATCGTGTTTTTGAATGCAGTGACTTACACCAAACAGACAAGATAGCAAATTGCGGCGATAAACGACGCGCTTCTCTTATCACAAACACCGCAAGGGTAATGTTTCCGTTCAACGGTGAGTGCAACTGACGACCCACGTGTGATACATCTAAACAGGAGGACGCAAGAAATCGGTAAGTTACAATATCTCTTTTTATCCATAAACAATCAAGAGATAAGAGTGCTAATTGCATTCAAGTGTACCAACAATTGGTTCGATAAATGAACCTATAACTTTGTGGTGTTCCTCAAACTGCAATAAACGAAATGTCTTTGAACCACCCTGCGCAGTGCACAGACCGACTAATGTAGGTGTAAATAATTCAATTTACCGTCACCGTCGAATGATTCACATCCGACGAATAAGCACCCGGCAGTTCAACAGCTTCGCCAACATTACATCTGATGATTATAGTTTTCAACGAAACGAAAACAAAAAAACCTACATCCCCACATTAGGCCCTCCATTGAGCGCTTGTAGCTCATTAATGTGCGACACGGTTGGTTAGGTTTTACCCTACAGCCAGAGGTGTATGGGCGTAAAGGGTGAAATTTATGGATGTTATGAAAGAAACTATACTCTAAGCTCAAAATATTCGCACATTTTTCAACATCTAGACCAAGTAAAACACCAGTCAAATGTTAATGGAACATCGGTGGAACAAATTCCTAAAGCAACAAATAACACCTTCCAACACTTTATGAATGAAAGGAATAGAGAACATTACAAATTGTCATACGTTCAAAAAGTGTAACATTAAACGATAACATTATCACTTGTGGCCGTAAAACCAGACATTCAATTTGTTAAAGTCACACGGGTGGAACTAACAAAAAATGGAAATTAATCAAAGAACCGTGAACAAACGGAGGATCTTCGCAAGCTCTTATGACCCTAAAGTGTTGATAAAGAGTACTGAGTATTTTTTCATAGTGTATTTGCTGATAATGTGCCACAGCTGCAAGGCCGCACAATTCCTTAAATAGCATCTGTCGTTGTTGTACTTGGAAAAAAAGATTCTTATTAAATAATAAGAAAATTCAGAAGCCAAATTTAATAATTTAAATCTGCATGGATTTTTGTTGTCCCATCACATTTGCTTGGGAATGGATGAACTTTATTGACCAAAATAGTCTACTCTTGGGTCACCCCCTTACCCCTTCCATTGTTTCCCTTTTCTTTACCATTGCCCTTCGCTTTACCATTTCCATTATTGTTGCCATTCCCATTTCCATGTTTTTCTTTGTGATTTTTCTTACTGTTTCGCTTAGTTGCTTTAGCCTTTTTATGAGCCCCGTACGAATCCACGGTTGCAGAGTTGCTTGAATAAGCAGTTCCAGTCATCCACAGCGCTGGCACAGCATCTAAAAGAGTTTCCGATGGTAAAAATTGCCCATCGAAGTCTTGAACAGTAGTTGCTTCCTCAATTGGCGGTGGGATTCGGAGCGTTGATGCACTAGCCGTTTCGGTAGTTGCCGGCGGGCTTTCTTCTTCTGGACCCGATTTTGTTGGGGCTTCGTTTGTCAGCTTAAGCCTTGTTGCCACCAATTGAGCTTCTACAAGTACAGTTACAACGAGCAGAATTTGAACACAAATGAAGCAGATGAAACCCATTGCTAGCGAATTTAGACTGAATTTACGAAACAACATATTTTCTGGCAACCCTGGTTCATATATACAAAATTAGTTCGATTATAACTATCGTTAATGTCAGTTGGCTTATGAACGTATTAAAATGTTATTATTGTGCAGCTTATCAACAGGAGTTCAATTGAACATTTAATTTAAAATTAATTTTTAGACATGTGGAACGAAGAGCAAGATATAGCGAATGGGAATGCAATGGATATCACATTGCCAGATTGAAAACTCGGAGTAGTTTGATGCAGAAACTAGGAGTACGGCAAAGGAAAGCTCAACAGTATCAGCGGCCACAACAAGGAAGAAAGCGGGCAAAATTAGGGTGAAGTAATGAAAATTGTCTTACAATCTTACCAAACTTGAATATGAGAGAAATAAAATTGGAAAAGATTGAAATTGAATTTGATTAAATCGCTATTCCAATTTAATTGTATCTAATGTAACGACCGTCTTCGTTCATGCCCGCCCCATGAAGGGCTTTACAAGACTTTTTCCCTTTGTGTACGTGGACTCGGCTGGGATTCAAACCCACGCCATCGAAGTGGTGAGCCCCGGCGGCGTTCATAGGGCGATTTTGTAACCGGCACTACCGCACGACAGTCGAGCGGTGATAAACCCCCAAATTTTGTATGTATCAAATGTTATAAACCTCTAAAAAGATCCAAAATAGCTGGTAGAGTGATTATCTTTTCGAATGTCAAAGTCAACAATCGTCTTACCGTTTTCACTAAGTGAAATATTTATGTTTACGGTATGATTGTGGATTTCTCTGTGATTTCCTCATTGTCTCCGACGTAGACGAAAGCAGAAATAATTGTACTTCTTTTTTGAACTCCAAGTAGCACTAATCTGCCATTAGTGGGCGCGTCATAAGTCATTGAGCAACTGAAGTCAGTTAGGGTCCAATTAACCAATCTCCACGTTGTACATTGCCAGTAACGTTCCAAAACTTCTCTAGCATCGTACAAAAACATCATAAGTTAATAATTAAATCAAATGCTGGTTTTCAAATTGAATCATCGTTTTATTGTCAAATGTATCAGTACTCGTGATTTAGTTCTTGCCCTTTCCGTTCTGCTTGCCCTGACCAGCTTCCTTGCCTTTTCCACCATTCTGAGCGTGTGCCTTGCCGGCCTCAGCCCGGGCTGCTGCGTCTCCCTTCTCGATTCCCTTGCCCTTGCCCTTGACACCAGCAATCGGGAAACCGCGTTCACTTCCAGCAGCTCCTCCCTTGGCTTTGCCTTTTCCGTGCTGCTCTGGTCCCTGAGCCGAAATTGCCACGACGCACAGGACGACGACCAGGAAGAACAGAGTTGCCTTCATTGTTGTGGATTTGGGCTGGTTTGTGTAGCTTTGAGCAAAAGAACTTTGAATGAGAGTGCTTCATGAAGTTCGAGTGCCATTTTTATAGTACAAGCTATGAATCTCCTAATTCGATTCTAATGGCGATCATTAGCACACGCGGGTTGTAGCACTTCAAGGTTAATATATTGACAAGTGTGGTTAATTTATCGAATGCTCATTATACCTATAACTAAAATATCAGTGGCTCAGAAAACCACCAGCTATAAAAAGGGTGCAGTTTTACACAACAGACATCACTCAAAGTCTTCTTGCTCAAACCTCAACAGACCAACGCAGAAAAACTACAACAATGAAGGCAACACTTCTGTTCCTGCTGGTGGCCGCCCTTTGCGCCGTTGCTCTGGCCGCACCCCGCTCAGAGGGCAAGGGCAAGGAAGGAGGAAAGGGCAAGGGAAAGGAGGCGGCGGAATCTGTCGAAGACGGCCAGGGTGGAAGCTCGGAGGAGGGCGGCAAAGGACGCGGAGGCAAGGAACATGGCAAGGGAAAGGGCAAGGGAGGCGAGAAGGAGGGCGCTGGTGGCCGCAGCGAGGGCAAGGGAAAGGGAAAGCCGGAGCCTAAGCAGGGAAAGGGCAAGGAGGCCGGTAAGGGCAAGAAGAACTGAATTTGAACACGAAATTACCCTTCAGTGATCCACGCAATGGAATAAAACAAACCCACGAAAAAAAACAACTCTACCGTCAATTTGGAATTATTTGGAATGCAAATATCACATCTGATTAATTAAAGTGTCATATCGAAGCAATCATAATTTTTGTATTTCCACTAGATCTTCAACCCCTAAATCAAATCGACATGCAATATGAATCCTCCAAATATAGTAATAACTGCAACTGGACGACTATTGCTGAATTATATTTCGGTTCATTGGTTGTATTGCTGCATTAAATATTCGGTTCATACAGGCAGACGTTTGTAATCTAATAAGATAATTCTCTTACCAAATGTTTAATGGCTTAATTAATAAAAATCTTCTTCTTCTTGGCGTTACGACCGTCTTCGGTCATACCCATTGAGGGCTTACGAGACTTTTTCCCTTTGTGTACGTGGACCGATTTTGCTAACCGGCGCTGCCGCTCGGCTGTCGCGGACCCCCAATAAAATTAGTCAGTGTTTATCTTCCCAGCATCAATTTTAACATCTTGTTCTTGATCCTGCGTTTTGCATTTGTTCGTTAAGTCATTATCAATCTGTTAAATCTTTCACGACTCGGTTGGATGTTTTCAAGTGAGACCTTTCCTTGATATTCTTGATAAAAATGTTCGAAGTGGTTCTTAATTCCTAATAAATATCCCCTTACATGTAAGTTTAGTCAATAAGATGTCATAAATTATAAACACAAATGTGTACATTGAAAACTAAAAATGAAGAAAAGAAAACCTTCGTAAAGCTAGAAGCGACCGTCCTACAAAACGGCACAAGTCAATGATTAACAGAATTGTAATGAGAATGGATTTTCTCCAAACTCATCACACACATGTCAAGAATATAAATGTCAAAATATCCAACTCATCACAACAAAAAACTCAATGAGATTTGACTTCAAAATTACATGTACAAAATCGAATTAGTTTGGTTTTATTTAAATTTTCGTTTATTTCGTTTCGTGATCCATTTCATTATTTTCGATTCAGTTCTTCTTGCCTTTACCGGCCTCCTTGCCCTTTCCCTGCTTAGGCTCCGGCTTTCCCTTTCCCTTGCCCTCGCTGCGGCCACCAGCGCCCTCCTTCTCGCCTCCCTTGCCCTTTCCCTTGCCATGGTCCTTGCCTCCACGTCCTTTGCCGCCCTCCTCCGAGCTTCCGCCCTGGCCGTCTTCGACAGATTCCGCCGCCTCCTTTCCCTTGCCCTTTCCTCCTTCCTTGCCCTTGCCCTCTGAGCGGGGTGCGGCCAGAGCAACGGCGCAAAGGGCGGCCACCAGCAGGAACAGAAGTGTTGCCTTCATTGTTGTAGTGGTTTTGGGTTGGTTGGTTG
>KE524842.1:346229-399060 GCA_000441895.2 Anopheles sinensis | reverse complement strand
AGGCCAATGGTAGGCCTCCTCTGTCCTACGGGACAGCCTAAAAGGACTTTACGGGTTGGATCGTCCGGTGCCATTCGCATGACATGTCCAGCCCACCGGAGCCTGGCGAGTCTAATTCGCTGTACAACTGTGAGTCGTCCGTACAACTCGTAGAGCTCGTCATTGTATCGGCTCCTCCATTGTCTCTCCTCACATACGGGGCCAAAAATCTTCCTGAGCATCATCCTCTCGAACACGGCTAAGAGGGTTTCTTCAGATTTGGACAGAGTTCATGTCTTGGAGGCGCATGTGAGCACTGGAACTATGTATGTCCGGTATAGTCCCAGCTTCGACTGTCTTGACAGGTATTGTGAGAGGGAGAGTTTTCTCAGACTGTAATATGACCGGTTGGACGCCAACATCCTAGCGCGAATTTAATCTTCAATTTTGTTGTCGGTCCTGACCTTTGACCTAAGATAGGTGAAATTTTGGACGACTTCAAAAGTGCGTTTACGTACTTGTACTTGCAGGGCCGGATGGTGGTTCCACCATCATCTTGGTTTTCCTTCGTTAATAGCCTCATACATACATCACGCCAAAGGTCCGGTTATTTATTTTTTAAAATATTATCATTCGCAAAAATAATTGAAAAAGTTCCAGGTTGAATTGAAAACACAAATCATAGAAGAGACACGAAGCAGAAGAATAAGAGTAGGATTTTCTGGTTTGATGAGCAAAACAGATCTTGCCTGAGTCACTAAATAAGCCCTGAATGAGTGCTTCAAATCGCCAGAAAACGAACTCGATGAATATCAAAAAGTTCTGCACGTAAAATGTCCCCAGGTGTTAATGTCTCCAAATAGGCCACATACAATGTACTAATACAAGACCTAGAATGCCAAGCAGTCTAAAAAAACGGAATTGACGATGTTTTACAAGCTGATGGTGTTCTTCAAACAAAAACAACGTTTATGTAAATTAGACAATGTTCGAATATTCTTTCATACAAACAGCATGAAATCCGATGAAATAAAGAACAAAGTAAACCAACCATTTGTTGGTTGGTATGAACGATTTCTCAAACCGAGGTCAACGTAAAACGGCGCCAGCCTGTTGGCAGATCGGTTGGGCGATCTCAAGTAATGCTCCCTTCAGTTGGATTTACTAGGAAGTTTACTCGGCCTGGATGTCGCCGAGCTAGCGCAACGTTGCAAAGGGCGGCCACCAAAAGGAAAAGAAGTGCTACCTTCATTGGTTTTGTTTTTGCTTATTTTGTTGGATTTTCAACGATAGAACTAGCAGTTAAAAAAGTATTAGGAGCCCGCGAATCATTTTGTAGTACAACCCAAGTGCTTTCTAATTCGATTATAATGGCGATCAAAATACTGAGCCTCTGAAACATAATAAAATGGATTAATTTTACTAAAAAAATTTACAAAATCATTAGCAACTCACTTATTAGAAAAACTATTATATATAATTCATTCTTCTCGGGGTTCTAAATAATCATTCGGTTCACAAAACCACCTGCTATAAAAAGGGTGCAGTTTGACTAAGTCAGCATCATTTCGAGTCTTCTTGCTCAAACCTCAACCAACCAACCCAAAACCACTACAACAATGAAGGCAACACTTCTGTTCCTGCTGGTGGCCGCCCTTTGCGCCGTTGCTCTGGCCGCACCCCGCTCAGAGGGCAAGGGCAAGGAAGGAGGAAAGGGCAAGGGAAAGGAGGCGGCAGAATCTGTCGAAGACGGCCAGGGCGGAAGCTCGGAGGAGGGCGGCAAAGGACGTGGAGGCAAGGACCATGGCAAGGGAAAGGGCAAGGGAGGCGAGAAGGAGGGCGCTGGTGGCCGCAGCGAGGGCAAGGGAAAGGGAAAGCCGGAGCCTAAGCAGGGAAAGGGCAAGGAGGCCGGTAAGGGCAAGAAGAACTGAATCGGAAATAACGAACTGGAACACGAAAAGCAATAAAATAAAGTATAAATAAAACCAAAGTGCTTGGATTTCATGTGCATTTAATTTTTAATTCAAATCCTACATTTTACTCCGAATGAATATTGGATAAAACTCTCCGTATTTGAGGTTTTTGGTTGTGAACAGTTGGTCATATTTGCATTCACATTTTTTATATGTCAGTGTACTAAGTTTGGAAAATTTTCATATTTATTCAATTCTGATAATCATTATACTTATGCCGTCTTATGTAGAACGACTCTAGGCTCTAGACTTATGTATTCTTAGATTATTCTGACTTAAACTAACATGAAAGCAGACACCGTATTTTTCAGTGTATAACAACCCCCGTGTATAACGATCCCCCTGAAACATCTATGTCTATGTTTTAGACCAAAAAAAGCTTCTACCGTTCGAGAAGTTACTGACGTGTATAACGACCCCTTAATCTGGCTTTGATATTTTTTTAACAAAAAAGGGGTTGTTAAAACCAACCTGATAAAACGAAAAGTTTTTTTAGGAAACTGTAAGGGAAAACATCTCGCGTGAAAAGTCCAAGCGAGTCAAAAAGGATTAATTCATTTGATAATGGCTTAACGAAAACGCATGCTTTTGAACATGATGTTGGATTTGATGTTGGGACTATATATACTAACTAATTCCATTTGATATCTGATAAGAGATTAATTTAATTCGATTTGTAATAAGAGACGTCTGCCTGAATGAACCAACTATTTGATTCAGCATAAAAACTGGTATATCAGTAATTACTTTGGAGAATTCCTACTGAATGTACTGAATGTCGATTTGATGTTTGAGATTCAAGATCTAGTGGAAATATGTATTACTAAAAATTACATTTTGACTGTGATAATTGAGTTCTATATTGACGATACAGTTTGGTTTTTTCGTAGGTTTGTTTTATTGCTTTTAGTAAATCATTGCAGGGTCATTTCGTGTTCAAATTCAGTTCTTCTTGCCCTTACCGGCCTCCTTGCCCTTTCCCTGCTTAGGCTCCGGCTTTCCTTTTCCCTTGCCCTCGCTGCGTCCACCAGCGCCCTCCTTCTCGCCTCCCTTGCCCTTTCCCTTGCCATGGTCCTTGCCTCCACGTCCTTTGCCGCCCTCCTCCGAGCTTCCGCCCTGGCCGTCTTCGACAGATTCCGCCGCCTCCTTTCCCTTGCCCTTTCCTCCTTCCTTGCCCTTGCCCTCTGAGCGGGGTGCGGCCAGAGCAACGGCGCAAAGGGCGGCCACCAGCAGGAACAGAAGTGTTGCCTTCATTGTTGTAGTTGTTTTGGGGGTGTGTATTGCTTCGCACGGAACTGTCGACTTGAGCTTGTGGACTCGAAATGTAACGTTTGGGACATCAACGCGCTTCTTTTATAGTCAGTCAGGCACATGATAGACCCATTATATATACATTAAACCTAATCATTTTAAGAATTGTGCTCGCTCGTTCGATTACTTCTGCGTATGCATTCAAATACATCTGTTTTTTCTTCTTACAGCCATCAAGCATGGAACCGTGTATACCAAAGATGGAGATAACTCTATCCGTGGAGGAAGAAAATGCGCTCACGCTGTACGAAGAGCTCGAGCGGACGGATATTAATCCGACCAACCTGAACGTCAACTGTTGCTGCGGGCTGCTCCGCACCTCACCCTTCCACCAGCCAAAGCCCTCGGTCGGTTCCACCGAGCGCCTCCATCTTCCCGATCCGGCCGATCGCGTTGCACATTCCTCTAGTCACGCAGCACAAAGCGACCACCATCACCTCCATCATGATCATCACCGGCCACACCATGACCAAGACGCGGACGAGGAAGACGACGAGGTCAGCGTGGAGTACGACCGATGGCGTCACAATGTCACGCGCCGGAACGAGCGGTACCGGGCGTTCGGACTGCTGGAGTCCAGCATCCTAAACAGCTTCCAGCTGCAAAACTTCCGCCGCAAGACGCCGAGCGTGTTCGATTCGTCCAGCTCCTCCGGGCAGACGAGCTGCAGCTCGACGACGTCCAGTATGATCGAGGACATATCGGACAAGATCGAGGAGATCAGCAAGCTGGACACCAACATCCATTCGCTTATGTACAAATCGGTCGAGCTGCACAACGACATACTGGTGGGTTTGATTACGAAATACAGAGATTTCTTTTCCATACTTAAACCAATTAACAAATTCGTCCTTATCACCTTTCCAGTCCTTGGAAGCCACCACCAACCGGCTGATCGCGGACACGCGCAAACTATCGGACGATCTCGACGACGTGCGGTTCCTGGACGAGCTGATCACCATCCTGAACGGGGACATCGGCCCGGTGATACACCGCGAGTGGCCGTACAAAATCGACACCGACGCGCCGATCGAAGAAGGTACGCCGGTCACCTAAGGCCGGAAAAACCGGCCAGCAAACCGTCCCAAAAGGACCAAAACCAAACCAGTCAACCTCGTGATATTAGCCGCCGTCAACTATTTGCCAATCAGTGCCGCCGTGTCCCCCTCCAGCTGGCGGGGCGCCCAAGTTCTCCCTGTCTTGAGCCGGGCTTATTATGCCATTATGTATGTGTCGATATGTCCTCGTGACCGCCCGAAAGCCCGGGGTGCATAAGAAAATGTACCGAAAGAACCCAAGAACGCGCGAACGTACTATTAAGGAATTAACAATACAAACAGCACCGCTCGGCTCCCGTTGGGATCCGAATCGATAATGTCGTACCGACTTTCTTTTCCTCCTTTTTGTTTTGCTCCGCCATATCACAGGAAACTCACAGTTTCAGCCGACACAATGTGACTTAAATATGAAAAATGTCCTCGTTCATAATTGGCTTAGCCGGATGTTGTTACTTCGCCTTTGAGGGTCAGCGTAAGTCGTGGCACCAATATTCGATTTATTGCTTCCGGGAGTGTAGAGATTCTTTTCACGTTTTTGGTTCGCGGGAATTGAGACCACTTAACAACAAGGTTCAATCCAGATGAAGAAATTATTATTATTTGCCCGATTTGTAGCACCTAATTCTTATTTGACGGGCTTATGGTTGTTTAGTAACGCCATTATTTCATTATCTTTATGTTATTCAAAGTTATTATACAAAGTTTACAAACGCTGCTACAAAAATAGAATAAGCTAGGAATATAATTAATTTCACTGAAAATTGGTCTCTTATTCCATTATAAATGTTATTTAAAAAAAACCCATCAACTCAATTCTAATTTTAGACCTTCAGTTTGGGGTAATTTGGAGGGAATTAAAGCACCATGATCGTGAAAAACCATTAAAATTTTCATCAGAATAGCTTGTAGGAATTGTATTCATAATGTCATTATCTCATAATCTATGGTTTTAAAATGATCAAATTCTTATTCCATTGTGATTGTTATTTAAATATTCAATTAATATAATTATAAAATAGAGCTACAACTTACGGTATTTTGTTGCTAACCTTGATATTGTTTAAACCAGATTTAAACCAGAAATTACTGAAGTCTAGACTCTATTAGATAAAATGATATTTTAATAGGCCCCCCAAACACCTGCTGCTCAACGAGACCTGTTAAATCTAAACCATGTTTTTCTTTTTCTCCTAACACGTTCGGAACTTTGAACCTTCTCTGGCTCTTCTAACTGACTTCTCTTTCATCTACGAATGCTTGCAAATGTCACTGCCGAGAAGAGTTCGAAGGAACTAAGCGCAGGGGAAGTGGGGGGGGCGGAATCAATTTGTCTCGGAATCGAAATGCAAACGGCACCCAATTCGCATGCGGTAATAACTTTTGTCATTGACTTCCTTTTATTTTATGCACATCGAACAAACCGGCCTCGGGTTTCGGCCCGGGCATAATCACGCCATTGAACTTGCCCGGCTGCACGAAACACCTTCCCGTGGTATCCTACTTTATGGATATCCTTCGTCGCCTTTCGTTTCGCTCGCTAAATCCCACCGATGCTCGATCGATTGCAGCGCGGCGGATCGGACCGTTACCGCCTTCGCATATGAATTTATGCACGATGCCATAGAGAAGTGACATCGGGTAAATAAAATAAGGACATACCCCGACCCGGGACCCTTCGCTACCGCCGGTGCAGAGGTTTTTTAACCTTTCCATTTCCTACTTCTTTGTGGAAAAATGTGTCCGGGAATGCGCACGGCGATGGCATGCTCCATGAAATGCATAAACAATCAGACAAAATGATCCACGATGCCATCCTTAGTTTTAGTTTTAGTCTGGGGGGAGATGGAGGTGGCCCTTGGTGGGAGAGTGGGAGATGGAACTGAACCTCGAACTATTTAGGAATGGAAATCCAACCCCCAAAAGTTTGAATTACAAAGTGAGCAACGCTGAAAGCGGAAAAAAAGTTTGTACAACAATTTATTAACTTCCTACCTTCCTGCCCGGAGTTAGTCCGACGGGGAGTTAATTACTCGACAAGTGCCCTGTCTAACTTCGTACCGCTCGAACGAAACTTTACGCCACCCCACGCCACCCACTATACGGATGCACACGCGGGAGGCATAACATAAACAAAAACAAGGATACGCCAAATCGTGAATGGGAGAGTGGGTGAGGAAGAGCAGAAAATAAAAACATTCACCCCTATTTTAGTAAGTTTTTTAGCGTTCGTTAACCTGCACGATGCCCGGCTTTTGCACTCTTGGCACTTCCTGGTTCTAATCGGTCGACATTCCCCTGGCTTCCCTCGCGATCGGGTGTTTTTTCCAATTTCCTACACGTTTGCTACTTTGTACGTTTGTGCATTTGTCGAGTGAACATTCCAGGATGGTTCAACTCAGAATTGTCCTTCTCTTCCCCTAGAGAAGTCAAAGAGCGTTGAAAACTTATGATATTTTGTTGACTGGCTTATAGAAACATCTAAAATTTGATCTTTCGACAAATTGATCCTAATTGATCTTTCAACAAATGTTTTAACGTTCTTAAAGCTCTAAATAAATATTGATGGCGTTTTGTTTATTCCTTCTGCTCAAAGGGAAAAAGAGATTTTAAATCCCTTTAACATGAACCAAAACCTGCAGCGCACTGTTTGGAACCGAAACATAAAATTCGAGCACAGCAACCTTAAAGGTGAAAAAGAAACAGAAAAGGTCTGTTTGAGCGATCTATTTTTGCCGACCCCATCCGAAGGGTGCGCCGGAACACGCCGCGGATCCACGGAAAAACAAGTCGAAGCGCTAATGATAGGCGCAAATGGCAAAAATGTAGGCCGAATCGGGCATCGCACGGCACCGAACAACCTTCCGAAGAATGCAGCTCCGGGTTGCACAAAAAAAAAAATAAAATAAAAGGGTCGAAAAGGCGTGTGGGAAGGCGTGCGAGCCGTGTAAAGAAAACTTTGCGGATTTTCCAACGATTTTCACTTTTCCCACCAGTTCCGTGCAGTCACATTTAACTTTAGACACACTTGGAAGTAACACTTTTACCCAGACCGGGCCGGAAATTCCAAAGACATTTTGCACACCCGAACCGGGGCATGGATCCACATTCGCACCACCACCACCACCACCCCTCGTCGGACGTCGCTAGGGTGGCTAGACGTGCCCAGGGAGGTGGTGTGTGAAAAACTTTATCCTTAACCGTTCTGCTTCAGCCGTGCCGGAATGCTAGAAACTATGCAGACTTCCGGAAGCGCTGCCACATGCTGCCATGTGGTTCGGTTGTGGGGCGGAATGGAAATGGACGCGTCCTGCCAGTGTCTGGCAGGAGGAACGGCACACGTCGGAATTAGCATTCGCGAAAAAACCTACACGTCACCATTCCGTGACGTTCGTGCGAGCGGCACGAGAGTGGCACGAGTTGCCGCCATCACGAAGGCACGTCATCGTGAATGGCGTTCAAATTGCGTTGAGGTTAACGTGTGTTTGTATCTCGTCGCTCCTTTGCCCCTAAATCCTTTCGCATTCGGTATCATTTCGCAAACGGACACGGCGCTACTTCCTAATCAGTCCACCGCATGGTTAAGCGGGGAACAGCTAAATTATATGAAACACACACACCAACAGCCTATGAGGTCTCACGAGGAAAGTCACATCCTTTCTCCGCGAGGGTTGGTGTTGGTGTAGGAATATAATGTCTTCCGAACATTTACCTTCCTACCCGCGGATACTTACACGAGTAACCATTTTCCGATTGAGGCTGTTTTTCGGAAAATTGTTCACCCGTTTATTGTACGTCTGCCAAGGAGTTAAACTCCTGTGGACCTCCGCAGGATGGATGGAACACCAACCGACATCAACACGTGAATCGAACGCATGGCAAGGAATGCTATCCACCAAGCAGCGAAAAGGCATGCCCATTCTCAAGCCACAATAAACACAAAATATTTACTTGACAAGAATACTTATGTAAAGAAAATAATTAGCAGAAATGTGAAATGTGAACGGAATGAAGTTTTTGTATTTTAATTTTTATGGAATCAGTAATCGGAATAATTAAATTTTAAATGTTTCAAAATTCGTTGCTTTCGTTCCATAAAAACCATCGTAAATTTACGTTTTTCGGTTTTACGTGAATCGTCATATCATCGCCCCTAAAGATGATGCCTATAACCTTTTCGTTTCTAGCGGAAAATTGAAATACTTTTTCCCGTTTTCCCACATCACGCTAAGAACAGCAACGAGGCGCGCTTATGCTACGGCAACCACGCAAACAACCGTCCAAACATATGCCCGCTATTCCTTAACAACATTCAGCACAATCACTAGGCTTTTGTTTATATCTAACCCCAATAGAGCATAGCGCATAGATAGCAGCCCCGACGACCTCCCTTCCTGCGGCCCACCCATCCGCGTGGCCCATGTTCGACGACAGGTTTCCTCTGAGCTTGGTGGTTCGGTGCGAGTAGGACAGCACCAGAACTCGAGCGCCCCGAGGTGGCCGATTTTCTGCCATAAACAACATAACATGCGCCCACGAACGCGCGGGAGGGTGGAAAGCCATTGGGGTCCGGGTAAAGGAAAAGGATAACAACACTTGAGACACGACCCCAAAGGCAGTTCGTCGATCGGGCCGACATGCAAATTTATCTACACGGCCACAAACAAACACACACACACGCTTAGTTTTCTCTTTCCTACCAAAGGATACTTCGATAGGACCGCGAATTTGTATCGAGTTGGAAAAACCGTTGGAGCCGAAAGCAGTCGAAAGGATCGCGCCGCCGAGTACGGAAGTTTTAGGAAACGCCGAGTTCCCGAGTTCGCCGCGTCGAAGTCTGGATTTTCCCCCAATTACCAGTTCAGCTTGTCCCACATATCCGGGGCTCGGTGGTTCTTCCGAAGGAGAAGTTAGTGAAATATGGACTCCGTGGAAACAACCGAACTTTGCAGTGAAATAAGGACTGTTATGAAGTAAAAACTTCAAAAGATAAATAAGGACTCCTCGGGAGGCATACAACGGCGGTGAATTAAGGACTTCTAGGTGCTATTGTGTACCTGAATTGAAAGTTTAAAGTACTCGATCAAAACTTAATTCCTGAATTATAGTGATAACTGCAAAGGTTCAAAAGTTTATTACGCGAATAATGTTCAGTAGGAAGTGCAAATTCGTACCCAAACGGACACTTTCACAGCCTGTCGCACAGCGATAGCCTCCATCGAAGTGTCTGCTGCAAACCCCCAGCAATCGTCATCGTGTGTCTGTCGCTGTGTTTGTCGGGAAAATCGGTCACGAAAGTTTTTCGGCATTCAATTGATTTTCACTAGCCGAACCGCTCCATTTTTCCCCACCCCACAGTGCCAGTACCCTCCTCCCTTACTGCGACCATAAAACAAACTCCTGCTCATCCTCTCCCCTGGGCGGCAAAAGGGGGGACACATAGGTGCGAAGAAAAGAGACAGGAGAAAGAACCTACAGCAAGTCATCATAAACAACTTTATGAACCACAGCAGGCTACGACAATCCGGGCTGCAGCGCCTACTTCTACTTCTACCACTACTACTACCAACAAGCAGCGGGTTGTGTTTCGTGGTGCCGGTTCAGGATGGCCACTATCGGCCCTTTCAACCGTCGGTTGCGATGCATAAATCTGCGCTAGGACATCGATAGACAGGGTGGCAGGAGTGGTGCGTCACCGGGAGCTGAGCCGTACGTCTACCAACCCGGCCTGAGGACACTGAGCCTGCATTCCGTTGGAGTCGATTATGACGCTCAGCCGCCAGATTGTATGCGTATCTTCGTGCTTGGCGGGACGGACGGCACGCAAGGACAGCCCGTTTCGACGAGACGACACGGTTTGTGTATTGGTACTCTGTGCTGGTAGTACCTAGACACTACGGGGCGAAAAGGGAGGAAATAAACGAGTGCACGAAAGTGGAACCAAAAATCGGAACAACTCGAAATTAACCGGAACGCTGCGGGCAAGGTTAACGGTAAAAGCGAACAAGGCGCCACACCGGAGGTCACTCGACTTTGCTGGTTCTGGGCCTATCATTTCGTGAACTGGTAGACAGACTTCATCCATTTTAGTTTTGTAAATAGTTTTGAAGAGTGAAGTGTAGAGAGAGCAAAGACCCGCGCTCTGCCCCATATTCTGGAGTTCCAATGAGTACGCCGAAAATTCGCGGCAAGTCTGCAATCCACATCAACGACAGTATCATTGGCACCGGCGCCGGGACGGGTGGGGGTGTTGGTGGTGGTGGTGGTGGTGGTGGTGGATGTGTTACAGGGACAGCGCAGCACAATGCCTTGCTGAAGATTGAATCCGTAGTGCCAAAGCTTACCAGCCGGGGCACGAACGCGGTCGTGCTGGCCGCGGGTCACTCGAGCCGGTTGCGTACCTTCCATCGGTCCCACAGCACGCTCAGCTCGTCGTACCTGAAGAAGGTCAGTGCGGCCGCGGCCATTTCCGATCACCATCGGCAGCAGCGAATCTTTGCCCCGCGTCCTGAGGCCATCGCCGAACGGGTCCTTCCTACTGCTGGGTGCTACGAACCGTCACCCGTTGATGGGACGACACAACATACGGAAACGCCACCCCTGGTCGATAGTACTCTGATCGTCCAGAATGGTGTCTCTAGTATTCGGCGTTCGCAGAAAGATCGAGAGAAGCACCCGGATCGTGTTAACTTGGACCGGAAGGGACTCAGCTCGATACCGATCATCGAGGAGGAACCGAATCTCCGATTGCTTTCGCTCCAGCACAACCTGATCAACTCCTTCCACATCCCACCGGACGCTGATTCGAACAACAACCTTCAACCCACTGCACCAACCGCCCCAAACAACACAACCTCCCCCACGGGATCGCACTGTGTGGTGAACGGTGGTGAGTTGAGGCCCTCCTCCTACACCGGTAGTAGTCCTCCGACGCCTACCAAACCTTCCCCAACGGGAACACCAACTAATGGACCCGCGGTGACGTCAGTGGTCACAACGACCCACAATGGATCATACGCCCCCAGTGCGATCAGCGCTGCCAGTGGCAAGTCCGTTAAGCAATTCCTTCGCCAGAAGTCGACCTCCCGAGGGCAACTGCTGATGGGTCAAAATTTGACCACCCTGGGAACTGCCGGCCCTGGGAATGGTGGACCTTCGGCGAGTTTTATACAGAGCAAGATGACGATCGGCAGCAAGCAGACGGTTTCACAAGCCGCACAGGCACTACCCGGGATGCCCGGAAGTTCCGTGCCGCTCACCGTATCGCCTCACCTTCAGAAACCATCCACACACGGGTCTCCGAACGCACCGATCGCCATAACGGCGCAGCAGAAGAGTTTACTGAAGAAGTCCAATAGCTTCATTGGAGGGCCAAGTATGTTCCTCACGGGTGGTGGCGCAGGACAACCACCGACGACAGCGGGAGGTACGAATGGGTTGCTCAAGATGCGTGCCGGAAAGCTACTCCTGGTGCCCTCCTTTAGCATAGACAACCTGAGTAATATCAGTGAAATCGCTCCGGGTGAACAGGAGTACTGTAATGGACACTCGAGCAGTAATGGGAGCGCCGGAAACAGTGGTAAAACAACACCAACGAATGGCCACGCTCCAATGGGGACGAGTACCCCGCTTGCCCCGGAGGGAGTGCCGACCTCCTGTGCGATGCTCGGAACGCGCTACAACTTGGGGAACCTTGTGTTTCTCGATCTGTACGACAATCAGATCGAGAAGATCTCCTGCCTGGACGGACTGAAAAGCCTCACCGTGCTGCTGCTAGGGAAAAACCGAATAACGGACATCGGAGGGCTCGTGTCGCTGAAGAGCACACTTCGGGTGCTCGATCTGCATGGGAACAAGATCAGCAACATCACCGGCAAGATCAACCAGCTGCAGGAGCTAAAGTCGCTTAACCTCGCCGGGAACGCGTTGCGTCAGATACAGATGCAGGACTTCGCGGGGTTGTTCAGCTTGAAGGAGCTTAATCTGAAGCGTAACCGCATCAAGAAGATGGCTGGCTTCGACGATCTGCACAACCTCGAGCGACTCTGGCTGTGTCACAACGATCTGCAGTGCGTCGAAGATATGTCGGCGATCGCGAAAGCGATCAACCTGAAGGAGGTGACGATCGAAAACAATCCCGTTTCGCTGGCCGGTGACTGTGTGTCTTTCCTGGTAAGCTACCTCCCGGGGTTGGTGTCGCTCAGCCAGATGCAAATCACCGAGCAGGTACGCCGGGCAGCTTCCGCTTGGCGCAAAAACAAGGAGCTATCCGATAGTAAGTACTCCAACCTTACGTCGGACGTGTGTCAGAGCATTAGGCGGGAGGAGATCATCTCGAACGCACGTACCAACTGGGAGTTACTCCGATCGCAACAGTCCACGGTGATCGCACGTGGTTCCCAACGGCTCGGAACCACCAATGGAACGACCGGGAAGGACGCTCTAGAGTTGGATATTGCTGGAAGCGTACCATCGGAGCATGGCACACCACCCGCGGGTGGAAAACTATCACGAAAGGGAAATACATCCGGCGTCGTAAACGGGACAAGTCAAACAAATGGCAGCCGACCAACAAAACCTAGCAATGGGAGGAAAACGACCACACGGAAACTGGTACGATCTTCATCGCAGGATAATTCCGGTTCGCAGCTTTCCGAGCAGGGTGGGGAGGAGTACTTCCGGCTACCACCGATCCTTGCACCTTTTCTCGATCAATCCACGTCCACCAAAGTGGAGAGTGAGTGTACGGTCACGTCCGGGATTGGGGCACAAGCCGACTCGAGCGTATCGAGTGGTTTCAGCTCCGACAACGAGGAACAACTCAACCCAAAGGATCTCGATAAGGAGCTGGAAAAGGAAACAACCCTAGTGGCGTGTAGTGCAAGTTCGACGCCGGAAAAAGAACCCGAAATTCCCGCCTTTCCGGTGGTGGAGCTAACGGAAGAGGAACCGATTACGAAAAACATTCTAACTGAAATCCCAGCAAAGGAACCAACTCCTCCGAATGTTGAAGAACCAACCTTGAAACTCCCCCCGCCAATGCCTCCAGACGATCGACCACCCGGAGAGGTGCTTCCGGAAGTGGTTAACCTTGAAAAACTGTCGACCCTTTCAACGATCTCCACCAAAAGCGGATCGGAATCGGTGATCACGAATGCGTCTTCGAACTCTGACTCTACCGGTTCGACGACGGACTCGACGGGTAGCGGTCCTGGGGCGAATGGCAATGGAGGACCCATCGGAACTAGCGGAAGATCGCACAAAGCTAAGCTGAACGCATCGAACAAGCGGTACGGCACGGGAACACTAGCTCGAACACAAACGGCCCGTAACGCGACGCTTATGTCGGGGCATGTGACAAGCCTTGCGAATTCTTCCAACCTGGCAAACCCTGGTGGTACGGGAAACCCTTCGACCTCGGGAGCCAACTCGAATGGGGCATACTCCGGGATACCGAGTAGTAACTACGGTCCACCGATGCCTTCCGGTGGTGGTGGAAAGTCCGGCAAGTCCGGTGAACGGGAACGAGAGCAAGGTGGTGATTACCTGATAGAAATCTGTGGCCGCTACCTGAACGTGTACGGGCTCGGGGCGCTCCGGTTCATCGACAAGCAGTGGAACATGCAAAAGGCGTGCGATGTCCACACGGTAAAGTTTAGCTACATCAACTTCAACAGCATCACGGCGATCCTGTGCCGGATCAAGGTGCGGTTCGTGAACGCGGAGAACTTTATCTTCCGCGAGACCAACATCACCTGCCTCGGGCAGATAAATGCGCTCGCCGAAAGCCAGGGCATTGCGTCACTCACGATCGATCCGGAGGGGAACCCGCTGGCGACGAAACCGTGGCGCAGCTACGCCATCTATCGCCTGTCGCACTGGGGCCTGAAGCAGGTGAACGCCATCGAGGTGACGGCGGAGGAGGTCCAGACCGCCGAGGCGATGTACGCCGGGCTGTCCGATCTGGTGCTATGGTCCCTCCCGGAGGGACTCCTGCAGCCACTTCTGCAGCGGTTGCGTCTCGAGGAAACGGCGCACGCTTCCAAGATGACGGCCAAGGAGTGGCTGATGCAGGCCGACCCGTCGCTCAAGAACATCGTCGGCAAGGAGGCACTACAGTGGAAGAAGCACAGCACCACGCAGGACGACACGGTGATGCGCGCCAAAGGGAAGGCCTACTTCGGCAAGATGCTCGAGAACACGTGCAACGCGGTCGAGAAGTTGCAGCGGCTCGAAACGATGTGGCCCTCGTTGCTGCTGGAGATGATCCGCAACACGCTGATCGACTACTCGCAGATCGACGTTTACGTCAAGGGGATGCTGGTGGATCTGCTCAAATAAGTTCCCTCCCTCTCTCTCGAAAGGAAACCCAAACCTGCAACAATGTGTTCAGTAGACAATGCGTTTGTTTATCGGCGACGCAAAACTACCAAAGGCTACCGAGGCCACATAGCCTCCGGGACCTCCAAAAGCGGACCATCAGAGAACGCTCGATCAATCGACGACCGTAGCATTTGTAACGAGTTTAAGAAACGCTAAATGTTGATGCGATGCGAAAACAAAATGGCTTCCGACTCGAATGTGACCGTTTCTTTACCACACTCTTCCTTTAGCGAATAAAATAATGATGAAATACCAAACACATCCAAGAAAATGTCACGGGAAAGGAGTAAAAAACGTCCTTTTTGGTTCGAGTGCATGCAAAACCGTTTTTTTTAAATCATCTTCTTGTGACAACGGATGATGTTTATTTTAAAGAGTAGCTATTTAACTGTAAGCATATTGGAATCTTATTGAATCTTATGTAACGGAAATAAAGCACCCATTTAATAAGCCTTTACATTGATTGCCATTTTCTAACCAGGAAATACCAATTCGTTTGATTTAACAACCTTTTATTTCACTAAACCACCCTAACGAACCTAACCTACATGAACGACTTGTAGAGATTTTTTCTTTTTCACTTTCTTTTCCTTTTTCTCTTTTTTCGCCTTCCCCGGTTCCGGTTCGCCCCCATCCGAAACTGCCCGATCGAGTTCCACATTGAGGATAGCTTCACAGCTCGGATACATGGTAAAGTCGCTTGTCCGCAGCGGTCGCTTGCCGATCAGCCGCACAATGACTTCCTGACGCAGGGCAAGATCGAGCGATTCCTGGTGCGTAAGGTGATTGAATCGTTTCGCTGGAATCTTTAAAATGCAATATTCCGCACCGTTTATCTGTAAACGAGATAAAAACAAATGATGGTTGAATGAAAACCATTCTCATGGACGGAACACTTTTGAAACCCACCTTAAATGTAAGATCGAGTGGAAATTCGTCGTCTATCTCCGGCCACCGCTGGTCAAACACACCACCGTCCCACCGTATCCAAGAGTCCTTCTGTTCGGTACGATCGATCCGGTTTGGTGTAGCGAGAAACTGTCCCCACAGTTCGGCAGCAAAATGTGGTGCCATCGGAGCGAGCATAATAATCTGTGCGGCGAGTGCAAGCTCGTACTGGCGGCTGTAGGTCACCACGTCCGGGGTAGCTCTCCGAATGGCATTGGTAAGCCCTTGCATCTTCGATATGCCCACACTGAGCTGATGCGAGTGCCGATAGTTAAACGTGGCTCCGGCGGTAAAGTAATTTCTCGCATCCCACAGTTTCTGCTCTTGGGTGGTGAATTCTTCCCCGTACGCCGGGGGTGGGGCTGGATTTTTGGGATCGATCTTTGACCGGAGCTCCCGGAAGTCGTGCATCGTCATCCAGATTCGCTTTTGCCAGTTCAATATACCGGGGAATGCTTTAAACAAAAATTAAAGTATGAAGTTGAAAGAAAGTTACATTATCGAACGAAAGCAGAAGGTACTTACTCGCTTCCGACCAGTTGCGATGAGAGGTCGGTGCCACGTCGGCCAGCAGTATGAGCCTCAGCGTATCGCAACCATGCTCACGAAGTACCTCAAGCGGATCGACACCATTCAACTTCGATTTGGACATTTTCTCCCACAGCATCGTGATCGGTTCTCCGGTCGCACGTTCGATCGCTTTGTTGTTCTTCTCGTCCAAAATCTCCACCTCGGCCGCGGGGACATACTTTCCACTGCTGGCCACACGGTACGATCGTCCCATTACCATACCTTGGACGAGCAGTCGCTTGAAAGGTTCCGGCGATGGCAACAATCCTTTGCTATGCAGATAGTGCGCCACAAAGCGAGCATAGTACAGATGAAGCACGGCATGCTCTTTCCCTCCCACGTACAGATCGACCGGCATCAGTCGATGGGCAAGCGAACGGTCGAACATAGCGTCACGCTTTCGGGGATCGATAAAGCGCAAAAAGTACCACGAACTATCGACGAAGGTGTCCATTGTGTCGGATTCTCGCGTACAATCGACACGCTGGCAAGAAGGACAAGTTGCCTTCAGCCAGTCGTGGTTCTGTGCCAACGGTATTCCGACGGATTCGGTGGGAAGTTTCACCGGAAGGTCCCGCTCGGGTACAGGCACTGGTCCGCAAGTGGGACAGTGAATGATTGGGATTGGCGTTCCCCAAAATCGTTGCCTAGAGATGAGCCAATCACGCAGCTTGGAACTAACGGGGTGGCCACCAAGCTGGTGGGCTACAGCTTTCTGAAGGATGTCATCCCCAGATGAGACATTCTTATGTCTTTCATTTCCCTGTGACAAACTTAACCCTACTCTTTCGGCAATGGCTCTGTTTTCTTCATTATCGACGGCCAGGTAAGTATCACATCCTTCCGGAAAAGGAGCTTTTTCAGTGACAACGACCGGAAGTGTTCCTCCGGTAAAAGGATTTTGAACAGAGATTTCTAATGCGCATTCTGTACGCTTTTCACTGTTTAAAAGATTCGATGGGTTGATGGCAACAAATAAAGCGTTATTCAAATCAACCGGCTCACGTGTCCAAACAGAGACATGCGTCTTTGCATCGGTCACCAAAGGCAACTCAAACGCATAACCCTCACACTCGCCGATCCAGTGACGCTGAAGCTTTATAATGTCTTTCCAGTCCTCCAACGTAGGATCACTCAAACCGTCAAGCAGAGGTTTGGCAAACTTGGTGGTTTTTATAAACCACTGTCGGAGTACTTTCTTCTCCACCTTCGCCCCTGATCGCCACGAGCAACCGTTATCGTCCACCTGCTCATCGGCCAGCACCGTCTGGTCGACCGGATCCCAATTAACCAGGGCTTCCCGTTGATATGCAAGTCCATCCTTGAAGAGCATCAAAAAGAGCTGCTGAGTCCAACGATAGTACTCCGGGTCGCAAGTGGCAAACTCGCGCTCCCAGTCGAAACTGAACGATAGCATTTCCAACTGCTTACGCATCTCGGCAATGTTACTTTGTGTCCATCTGTCGGCCGGAATCCCCCGTTGAATGGCTGCATTCTCCGCTGGCAACCCGAACGCATCCCAGCCCATCGGATGAAGCACGTTGGCTCCATTTAACCGGTAGAATCGTGCCATCGCATCGCTTATAGTGTAGACTCGGACGTGACCCATGTGTAGGTTGCCGGATGGATAGGGAAACATGGCAAGCACATACCGTTTCGGGTTTTCCGTGTCCGAGGGATTAAACCTGTTGTCACCTAGTTTACGGTGCCACTTGTCCTCCATTTGTAGCTTCATTTCCGGTGTTAGTTCTCGGGCGGACTAAAAAAGGAAAACATTCCGTGATGAAAACAATGCTAGAAGCAACGTGAAATTGTGTTAACGAGAAACAAATTGGTTACCATCAGCTCGCCAGAGGCGGAACAGAACAATCTCCGCTCTTTCGTCCATCTTCGCATTAGCGACAATTGGGGCAATCTCATTTTTACAAATAAAATACAAGCTTATTGCACTTTTCCAAGCGGCACTACGCAATTCACTAAAACATCACTGCCGCTTCTTCCGAACTGAAATGACATAACCAACGAGATATGTCAAACTTCTTTCGTCGATCTAAGAGCGCGAAGAAGGAACCACAACAAAATCGCCGATACCGGCATGCCCGAATCACAATAAACAACAATCAGCTGTTTGCTTGATCGATTGTTTTGTATACAAACGCCCTTTCTCGCTCTTGCGATGAAATGGAGCTAACCACAGTCGACCAACAGTACACTGAAAACATACCGTTCAACGTTTGGGAAAGCCACTTCAAGGGTTAAGAAAATGTTTTTAAGTTTTTCACTGTTTTCATCATAAAACATATCAAGTCCTTCAATTATATTTCCATACCTAAATTATATAACTATTTGTATCCGAAAGGACCTATTCTTATTGGCTATTTCATGAGAAAAAAAACATTTTGGAGAAAAATCTAAATGTATTTGATTTTGTATTAGAATGATTAAGCATATGTTGCAACACATTTTCCATAATATTTTAAAAAATATTTTAAAAATTAAAACATATTTTTTTCGCATAGTTTCAATTTACAGTGTACTTTTCATTGTCGATGAAAGGTTTTCTATTCCCTCATTCTATTGTCATTCGTATAGTTTACAATTCCTGTTTGTAGAGCTTATAGACATTTTGGTAGGCATTGCGCAATTTGAAATGCTTGATGCTGAATGAACCAGAACAAATATTTCTACTTTTTGTCAGCTAAAGTAAATGTTTAAACATCGAAAAAGATCCAGAACTGCTTTGAAAACGTGTTTATTAACGAGATAAACTTAAAAATGAACCTTCCTGCAATACTTTACTTGTGAATAGACATCCAAACGTACGCCAGTAAGCCTTCCACCTCGATTTATAAACATCTAGCGGTGCGCCTACGTCAAATTAACCCGAATTAACTATCCGGCAGCCATCTTTCTTTTCACTTTGAACCTACTTTTACGACGTGCAGACGTGTCTGCGCGTTGTTTCAGATTTTGGTGTGCAAATTTCCATATTGAAAGTGTAATTTTTGTGTGTGTGACGTTAAAGAAACTCGACAGCTAAGCAACTTTCGTCTCAGCTCTCGACGGTGCTGTAAAAAGCGACCGCAATGGGCGATTCGCTTGAGGCTACCATCCCCAGCATGGGCAGCGAGCCGCCACCATCGGTGGAGCCGGAGGCGGTAGCCATTATCGATTTCGATAATTTCTCCAACTATCTCCGCAAGGCGATCACGGTGCTGCTGCCGGAGGATGATGTGAAGTCGTTCGGTCCGCTTAACGCCGCCCTCGAGGACAGCGTGAATCAGGACTGCATTCGAAAGTTCATCTCCGACCCGCAGACGCAGGCACTGTACATCCAGCGCAATTGCTTCAAAGGTGGGTGGTTGGCACAAGTATCACGTCATCATCGGGGTGTGTCATGCGTATAACGGAAATGGCAAGAGGGAGTGAAAGAAATCCATATCAATCGCATCAGTCATAGCCATCTTCGACCATCGGCAATATTTATTGATTTTTTACTTTTCGCTCAATTTCATAGATGATGAAAATGAACCTCCGACCGAAGGAGAAGAGGAAAAGGATTCCTTTACCTACTACTTCGGGAATGACGTTCACTTCACCAACCAGCGCATGGCATCGCTGGTGTGCATCAAGCGTGGCGCACTGATCGAAGCGGATAAATCGATCCACGCGCAGGTTCGTTTGATCAACTTCTCCGAGGGCTCGCCGTACGAAACGCTCCACGCGTTCATCAGCAAGACGCTGGCACCGTACTTCAAGAGCTACGTGAAGGAATCGGGCCGTGCGGATCGCGATGGAGACAAGATGGCCCCGTCGGTCGAGAAGAAGCTGGCCGAGCTGGAGATGGGTCTGTTGCATCTGCAGCAAAACATCGACATCCCGGAGGTGACGCTGAATATCAACAGCACGGTGGCGCAGGTCGTAAAGAAGTGTGCCGATGAGCAGCGCAAGGCGAAGATCACCGACTTCGGGGATAAGGTGCAGGATTCCACCTTCCTGAACACGCTACAGAACGGGGTGAACCGGTGGATCAAGGAGATCCAAAAGGTGACGAAGCTTGATCGCGATCCCTCGTCCGGTACGGCGTTGCAGGAAATTTCGTTCTGGTTGAACCTCGAGCGAGCCTTGCACCGTATTCAGGAGAAACGCGAATCACCGGAAGTGGCGTTGACACTGAACATTCTCAAGCACGGCAAGCGCTTCCATGCGACCGTCTCGTTCGATACGGATACGGGTCTGAAGCAGACGCTAGCGATGGTGGCCGATTATAATCCATTGATGAAGGACTTTCCGATCAACGATCTGCTGTCGGCAACCGAGCTGGACAAGATCCGCCAAGCGGTACATTCGATCTTCAACCATCTGCGCAAGATTCGTAACACCAAGTATCCGATTCAGCGTTGTCTGCGCTTGATCGAAGCGATTTCGCGCGATCTAAGTCAGCAACTGCTGAAGGTGCTCGGCACTCGGCGACTTATGCACATCCCGTTCGATGAGTTCGAGCGCGTCATGAACCAGTGCTTCGAGGTGTTCAGCTGCTGGGACGATGAGTACGACAAGCTGCTCGGTACGTTGCGCGAAATCGTGAAACGTAAGCGCGACGAGCACATCAAGATGGTCTGGCGTATCTCACCGGCGCACAAGATCCTCCAGCAGCGCATGGAGCATATGCGCAAGTTCCGCCGGCAGCACGAACAACTGCGTACGGTCATCGTGCGCGTGCTACGTCCCGCTCGCCAACCGTCGGTCATGTCCGGCGCCGGCGATGTGGTCGGTGGAGAGAACAAACAACCGTACAGCCTCGACACGGCCGACGCGAACGCCATCGAGGAGGTTAACCTGGCGTACGAAAACGTGAAGGAGATCGAGTGTCTGGACATCTCGAAGGAGGGTTCGGAGGCGTGGGATGCGGCGATCAAGCGCTACGAAGAGCGAATCGATCGGGTTGAGGCCCGCATTACGGCGCACCTGCGCGATCAGCTCGGTACGGCCAAGAATGCGAACGAAATGTTCCGCATCTTTTCCCGCTTCAATGCGCTGTTCGTGCGGCCACACATTCGTGGTGCGATCCGTGAGTACCAGACGCAGCTCATCCAGCGTGTGAAGGACGATATCGAAGCTTTGCATGAGAAGTTTAAGGTAATGCAGAATAAGTTCACAACCTTTTATAATTACACACAGAATTAATTCTTTCTTTGATATTCAATTTGCAGGTCCAATATCCGCAAAGCAAGAGCTGCCGTCTTTCGGTAGTACGCGATCTTCCGCCGGTCGCAGGCTCGATCATTTGGGCCCGTCAGATCGACAACCAGCTGACGATGTATCTCAAGCGCGTCGAGGACGTTCTCGGTCGCGGCTGGGAATCGCACATCGATGGCCAAAAGCTCAAGGCGGACGGGGACAGTTTTCGTGCGAAACTCTCCACCGCCGAGGTGTTCCAGGATTGGGCCCGCAAGGTGCAGGAACGCAACACGGGCATTACGGGGCGCATCTTTTCGATCGAAGCGACTCGGTCCCGTACCGGCCGGGGTAACACTCTCCGCTTGCGGGTGAACTTCCTGCCGGAAATCATCACCCTGTACAAGGAGGTGCGCAATCTGAAGAGCTTGGGCTTCCGCGTTCCGCTGGCGATCGTCAACAAGGCGCACCAGGCGAACCAACTCTATCCGTTCGCCATTTCGCTGATCGAAAGCATTCGAACGTATGAGCGTACGCTGGAGAAGGTGAGTAGCGAAGGCTTTAAGGCACGATCGACAACCGTTTATGATTTGTTTTATTTTACCTGAACCAATTTTCACCCCCGTCTCCCCCCCTGATAAAAACTAACATCAGAGAGACACGTTGTGTGGCTACGTCACAAACGACCATTGATTTAGCATCAAAATTCGAACCCACCACGAACCTCTCATATCCACATTACCACTGCACCCATTTTCGGCCTCAAAGATAAAATACTCTTTCAAGCAATGGAAACCTCCACTTCCATCCGTAAACACAGTACAACATATACGAACTCATTTAGAAAGATAACACAATGTTTTATCAAACCATCACCAGTAAGACTTTTGTATCCTTAATTTGTTCTTCCATGCAGCTAAACAATAGGACATTAGCACAAAATTCAGTATTTAAGGTAGCCCGAACCGCTAAACAGTTTTCTAGCCTAGTAGCAGCTAATTTTGATGCCATTTACGCTTACGTTTTCCGTTTGTTTCGTTCTTGCTCTACTCGATGTTCTTCATGCGAACTTGCTTCCGTTGCCCGATTTACGTTGTATCTTCAGCTATCATATTGTGTTTTGTGAATGGTTGTCGTTTTAAGTTACTGAATACTTTATCCTTTGCCACTTTTTAAAGCGCGCTCATCGGCTCATTAAATTGCTGGTGATCTTTTTGAATGATTGATGTTCTTATTTCTTATTCGCTTCGCTTTCCTACTTATGCCAACTTTAGAGACAATTTTATTATTAAATTTAAGTGAATTTATTTAACGTTCATAAATAAGTATTTGTTCTTGGTTAATACATCCATTAAGAATGGATTATATTTCATTCGTGTTAAACCCAATTATAAATTATAGCTACTTTCAATCGTCCTGGTTAAACAAAATTAAATGAAAGATTAATCTTACTATAATTCGTAACGATTCAACTCTAAAATACTAAAATATAATAGAATATAATCAAAACATCAAACTGAAAGTTGCTATTGTTCGTTTCGGCTTTTATTATAAATATTGTAGAAACTCGTTTCTTCCCTTTTGGCCGCATTTCTTTTCATACATATCTTTTTAAAC
The DNA here is from genome assembly GCA_000441895.2 of Anopheles sinensis. NCBI lineage: Eukaryota > Metazoa > Arthropoda > Insecta > Diptera > Culicidae > Anopheles > Anopheles sinensis. The sequence continues at coordinate 376,046 of KE524842.1, read as the reverse complement.
ATATTCTTATACGTTTGCGCCTTTTGGAATTGATCGCTTCTTGTAATAGTTGTCTTTGCACGAAACTGCTCTACATCTATCGAATTGTGTTACATAAAGAAAAAGAAAATACCAACTCCAGTTTTGCCTGTCGAGTTTGCTTTACAGTAGATTGGCCAGATTGCTAAAATTTCTCTTCTTATCTTTCCTCCCCCACCTTGCACCACGGAATGGTAATCTCCCGGTTCTCGGTGACAGATTGAAGATCGTGCCAGTATCATCCCACTGGTGGCCGGCCTGCGCAAAGAGGTGTTGTCGCTCATTTCCGAGGGCATTGCGCTCGTATGGGAGAGCTACAAGTTGGATCCGTACGTGCAGCGCCTTTCGGAGAACGTGGTGTCGTTCCAGGAGAAGGTGGAAGATCTGCTTGTCGTCGAGGAGCAGCTTGATGTGGACGTACGTTCACTTGAAACATGCCCTTACAGTGCGGCCACCTTCGCGGACATTCTCTCCAAGATCCAACACGCCGTGGATGATCTTTCGCTGAAGCAGTACTCGAACCTGCACGTTTGGGTTGCCCGGCTCGATGAGGAGGTCGAGAAGAAGCTGGCAGCTCGTCTGCAGGCCGGTGTGCAAGCGTGGACCGATGCCCTCACCGGGAACAAGAAGGAGGTGGACCTTTCGATGGACACCGATGCACCGACGCAGCCAACCATTCGACCCGGTGGCGATCCTCAGATTCAGCGTGCGATCCACGAAATCCGTATCACGAACCAGCAGATGTATCTGTACCCTTCGATCGAGGAAGCTCGGTTCCAAATCATGCAGCAACTGTTCGCCTGGGAAGCGATCGTCACGTCGCAGACGCGTCTGCAGAGTTCGCGCTACCAGGTCGGATTGGACAAGCCCGTCTCGCAGACGTACCGCAATCTGTTGACGAAGCTTCCGAACGGTTCGGATCCACTGGAGGGAGCCTACGGTGCGATCGAGAATCAGATTGGTGACGTGCGGAACTACGTCGACGAGTGGCTACGCTACCAGAGCCTTTGGGATCTGCAAGCGGACATGCTGTACGGACGGCTCGGTGAGGACATCAACCTTTGGATCAAGTGCTTGAACGACATCAAGAAATCGCGTACGACGTTCGACACATCGGACACCCGGCGCGCTTATGGCCCGATCGTGATCGACTACGCGAAGGTGCAGGCGAAGGTGACGCTCAAGTACGACTCCTGGCACAAGGAGGCACTCAGCAAGTTCGGTCAACTGCTCGGCAACGAGATGAGCACTTTCCACACGAAGGTCTCGAAGAGTCGCAACGATCTCGAGCAGCAGAGTATCGAAGCGGCCAGCACATCCGATGCGGTCTGCTTCATCACGTACGTGCAGTCACTCAAGAAGGAAATGCTCGTATGGGACAAGCAGGTCGAGGTGTATCGCGAGGCACAGCGCATCCTCGAACGGCAGCGTTTCCAGTTCCCGAACAACTGGCTGCACGTGGATAACATCGAGGGTGAATGGTCCGCGTTCAATGAGATCATGAAGCGCAAGGATTCCGCCATCCAGACGCAGGTCGCCAGCCTTCAGGCAAAGATCGTCGCCGAGGATAAGGCCGTTGAGACGCGCACCGTTGACTTCTTGAACGATTGGGAGAAGAACAAACCGACCGGTGGACGAACCCGACCGGACGATGCCCTTCAACAGTTGCACATTTTCGAGACAAAATTCTCCCGATTGAAGGAAGAGCGAGACAACGTCGCCAAGGCTAAGGAAGCACTCGAGCTGCAAGAGTCAGCCATCCCGAACAACAGCACCGAGCGGATGTGTGTGGTGTTGGAGGAGCTGCAGGATTTGCGTGGCGTTTGGAGCGAACTGTCCAAGGTTTGGGCTCAGATCGATGAAACGCGCGAGAAGCCGTGGCTGTCGGTTCAGCCAAGAAAGCTTCGCCAGTCGTTGGAAGCGATGATGAACCAGCTGAAGGAACTTCCGGCCCGGCTGCGTATGTACGAAAGCTACGAGTACGTGAAGAAGCTGCTGCAGAGCTACATCAAGGTGAACATGATGATTGTGGAGCTGAAATCGGACGCGCTTAAGGAACGCCACTGGAAGCAGCTGACGAAGCAACTGCGCGTTAGCTGGGTGCTTTCCGACCTAACGCTCGGCCAGGTGTGGGACGTAAATCTGCTGAAGAACGAGTCGATCGTGAAGGACATCATCCTGGTGGCGCAGGGTGAGATGGCACTGGAGGAGTTCTTGAAGCAGGTCCGCGAGAGCTGGCAAAACTACGAGCTGGATCTGATCAACTATCAGAACAAGTGTCGCATCATCCGCGGTTGGGACGATCTGTTCAACAAGGTCAAGGAACACATCAACTCGGTGGCCGCGATGAAGCTGTCCCCGTACTACAAAGTGTTCGAGGAGGAAGCACTCACTTGGGAGGAGAAGCTGAACCGCATCAACTCACTGTTCGATGTGTGGATCGATGTTCAGCGGCGTTGGGTTTACCTGGAGGGAATTTTCTCCGGTAGTGCCGACATCAAGACGCTCCTTCCGGTGGAAACGTCCCGTTTCCAGAGTATCAGCTCGGAGTTCCTTGGGCTCATGAAGAAGGTCGCCAAGTCGCCGAAGGTTATGGACGTCTTGAACATCCCTGCTGTGCAACGTTCTCTCGAACGGCTTGCCGATTTGCTTGGAAAGATTCAGAAGGCACTCGGAGAGTATCTCGAACGCGAGCGAACCTCCTTCCCGCGTTTCTACTTCGTGGGAGACGAGGATCTGCTGGAGATCATCGGCAACAGCAAGAACGTTGCGCGTCTACAGAAGCACTTCAAGAAGATGTTTGCCGGCGTCGCTTCGATCCTGCTGAACGAGGACAACACCGTGATCCTGGGTATTGCCTCCCGTGAGGGTGAGGAAGTTCGCTTCATCAAGCCCGTCTCAACGGTGGAACATCCGAAGATCAACGAGTGGCTTTCGTTGGTAGAGAAGGAGATGCGTTTCACGCTCGCTTCCTACCTGGCACAGGCCGTGCAGGATATCAAGCAGTTTAAGGACGTAATCGACACGCAAAAGTACATGGAATGGTGCGACAAGTACCAGGCACAGATCGTTGTCCTTGCGGCACAAATCCTCTGGTCGGAGGATGTAGAAAACGCCCTCCAGCAAACGTCGGAAGGAGCGGCACCAGCGCCGGGTAACAAGGAAAAGACCCCTCTGCATCGTGTGCTCACCACCGTCGAGACGACCCTGAACGTGCTGGCCGATTCGGTGCTGCAGGAGCAACCGGCACTGCGACGCAAGAAGCTGGAACACCTGATCAACGAGTTCGTGCACAAGCGTACGGTAACGCGTCGACTGATCGCGCACGGTGTGAACAACCCGAAAACGTTCCACTGGCTGTGCGAGATGCGCTTCTACTTTGACCCCCGCCAGACGGAGGTGCTGCAGCAGCTGACGATCCACATGGCGAACGCACGGTTCTACTACGGCTTCGAGTATCTGGGCGTGCAGGATCGATTGGTGCAGACGCCACTGACCGATCGCTGCTACCTGACGATGACACAAGCGCTGGAGGCTCGGCTCGGCGGATCACCGTTCGGGCCGGCCGGTACCGGCAAGACGGAATCGGTCAAGGCGCTCGGTAATCAGCTGGGCCGCTTCGTGCTCGTGTTCAACTGCGACGAAACGTTCGACTTCCAAGCGATGGGACGTATCTTCGTGGGCCTCTGTCAGGTGGGCGCCTGGGGTTGCTTCGACGAGTTCAACCGACTCGAAGAGCGTATGCTGTCCGCCGTCTCTCAGCAGATCCAGACCATTCAGGAAGCGCTCAAATCGCAGCAGGACGCCAACCGTGACGCGCAGAGCATCACGGTCGAGCTGGTCGGTAAACAGGTGCGCGTTTCGACCGATATGGCCATCTTCATCACGATGAATCCGGGCTACGCCGGACGCTCCAACCTGCCCGATAACTTGAAGAAACTGTTCCGCTCGCTTGCGATGACCACGCCCGATCGGCAGCTGATCGCCGAGGTGATGCTGTTCAGTCAGGGCTTCCGAACGGCCGAAAAGCTCGCCTGCAAGATCGTGCCATTCTTCAAACTGTGCGACGAGCAGCTGTCCAACCAATCCCACTACGATTTTGGCCTGCGTGCGCTCAAGTCGGTGCTCGTGTCGGCCGGTAATGTGAAGCGCGATCGCATCATGAAGATCAAGGATACGATGAAGCAGCGTGGAGAGGAGAATATCGACGAAGCATCGATCGCGGAGAATTTGCCGGAGCAGGAGATTCTCATCCAGTCGGTATGTGAAACGATGGTCCCGAAGCTGGTGGCCGAGGACATTCCGCTGCTGTTCTCGCTGCTGAGCGATGTCTTCCCGAACGTTGGCTACACGCGCGCCGAGATGAAGGGCCTCAAGGACGAGATCCGGAAGGTGTGCGCCGAGGAGTATCTCGTCTGTGGCGAAGGGGATGAACAGGGTGGCGCCTGGATGGAGAAGGTAGGTGTTGACAAACGATCAATCTTTCCCCTTACTAAAATTACATTAATTCAAACATTATTCTTAATAGATTAGTAGACCGTTGTACATATTCTGCATTATTCCTTATTCACGTATTATCCTCCCCCATTAGCAATCTTTACCTACCGTCATAAGAACGAAAATGCTTCTACATACGATCGCATGAGTCGTATTTACATCTAACTAACAAAATACCCTTTTTTTCTCACTCAATTAAAACTCAACGCCGCATTCGCAAATAATTATAAACCAAACCACGAATCACAACTAATCGCCATCATATTATGTACCGCAAAACACCCCTACCTGCGCGACCTAATCATAAAATAAAGGGATGTGGCGAAACGTGGGTTGACAAAGTGAGTGCAATTCTAATCGTTAACCTATAAGAGTACCATAACTAGCTTGTGTTGATTTATAGCTCTCTTTATTTTTCGGTTTGTTTCCAACGGCTTTTCATCGTGTTGTGTTTTCTCTCTGTTTGGTTTCATGTCAATGATTTTATTCCTATACCCTACGATATTTCCCCTATAATCTTTACACATTGTTGGATCGATCGAGCGTACTTTCTCGGGAGTCGTAAAACCCAAATCAACTTGTTGAGCAATAAACATATTAAACATCGTTCATCTAAATCCAGTGATTCCCAGCTTTGTTTGCCTTTCGAAATATTATTTAAATCAGTATCGACTAGGAATGTTTCAGGCTAAACTTCGTCAATTTTTCTTATGCTATTGTAAAGTCTATCAGATCTCCATCCTCATGAACATTAACAATCTTTATACAGTTGCTTGATCGCATGTTTGAGTTTTTCGTTTGTTTTCTACTCGTTTTTGATCTAGCGAAATGAAGGGATAAAATCCCTTTTAGAACTATCCAATGGGTAAAGCTTGATTACTGTTTATTTTTATTATGTCTCACATCATAGTCCTTTTGTAATGTCCTGTGTGCAGCCTACCTTTAGACAATGAGAAAATAGCCGCAAATTAAAAAAAATGCGACCACTTTGGCTGGATTTATTGGATTCACTTTTTGCGGTTCATCAACGCTGGAATTACAGCAATTCTACCAACTGACAAATTCAGTAGTGTTCTACTGCAAAGCACTTCTATCGTAGTGTGCTGGTAAAAGAATCGCTTTTTCAGTCGAAAAGCATACTTCTGCGAGGTTTGCTGTGATACGCGCTCTTTTCCTGATATGAAAAAGGGATCGTCGCCTACCTTATCTTATACCCCTCGACTGGTTCTGTCTACAATGCGGCACCTATAATTTTGGTAGATCCTAGATAGAAGGCTTCAAACGGCCTACTTATTCCGTTTATTTTTCAACATGAAGTGCTTTACAGAAGGTTATCCAAGCACGCTGCTGGGTTTGCCGGTTGGTGAGAAGAAGGCTGTTAAAAATATGCTGACGTTTGCTGGTGGGCTGTAGACGATTACTTTGGGAACCACTGGATTAGATCGATTGGAATATTTTCCGTTTCATCATCGATTACCTAAATGTGTAAAATGACTAACAATTGGTATAGATCTTGTGTGGCTTGTGTGTCCATTGACCATTGGTTTGCGCAAGTTGTGTGAAAATGCTTGAAAACAATGTCCCCTGGTGCTTTGTCGATTCCTCTTTGTACTAATTGGTTTTTTTCCCGTGTTTTCCACGTGCTCGCATTTGCAGGTACTTCAACTGTATCAAATCTCCAACCTGAACCACGGTCTGATGATGGTCGGCCCGTCCGGTTCGGGCAAGTCGTCCGCCTGGAAGGTGCTGCTGAAGGCGCTGGAACGTTTCGAAGGTACCGAAGGTGTGGCCCACGTCATCGATCCGAAGGCCATCTCGAAGGAAGCGCTGTACGGTGTGCTGGATCCGAACACGCGCGAATGGACCGACGGTTTGTTCACGCACATTTTGCGTAAGATCATCGACAATGTGCGCGGTGAAATCAACAAGCGTCAGTGGATCATCTTCGACGGTGACGTCGATCCGGAGTGGGTTGAGAATTTGAACTCGGTGCTGGACGACAACAAGCTGCTTACGCTGCCGAACGGTGAGCGTTTGTCGTTGCCACCGAATGTGCGCATCATGTTCGAGGTGCAGGATTTGAAGTACGCCACGTTGGCCACCGTTTCGCGTTGCGGTATGGTTTGGTTCTCCGAGGACGTCCTGTCGACGGAGATGATCTTCGAAAACTACATGTCCCGGTTGCGGCACATCCCGCTGGAGGATGGCGAAGAGGAGAGCTTCAGCGGTCAGCCGAAGAGTGCCGATAAGGAGGACGAGATTACACCGGCCCTGCAGACGCAGCGTGAAATCGCCTCGCTGTTCCAGCCGTACTTCAGCTCGGATGGTTTGGTCGTGCGCTGCCTGGAGTACGCGATGGGACAGGAACACATCATGGACTTTACTCGGCTCCGTGCGCTGAGCTCGCTGTTCTCGATGCTCAACCAAGGGGCACGTAATGTGCTGACGTTCAATCAGCAACATCCCGATTTCCCTGTGCCACCGGAGCAACTCGAGCAGTACATCCCGAAGCTACTCATCTACTCGATGCTGTGGTCGTTTGCCGGCGATTCGAAGCTAAAGGTTCGCTCCGACCTGGGTGACTTCTTGCGAAGCATCACGACGGTGACACTTCCGGCGCAGGGTGCCAACCCCATCATCGACTACGAGGTTAACATCCAAGGCGATTGGGTTCCGTGGTCCAACAAGGTGCCGGTGATCGAAATCGAAACACACAAAGTGGCCGCTCCGGACGTAGTCGTACCGACGCTCGACACCGTACGCCACGAATCGCTCCTGTACACCTGGCTGGCCGAACACAAGCCACTCGTACTGTGCGGTCCACCAGGATCCGGTAAAACTATGACCCTCTTTTCGGCTCTTCGTGCCCTCCCGGACATGGAGGTTGTTGGGTTGAACTTTTCGTCCGCAACGACTCCGGAGCTGTTGTTGAAAACGTTCGATCACTACTGCGAGTACCGTAAGACACCGAACGGCGTCGTGTTGGCCCCGGTTCAGCTCGGCAAGTGGTTGGTGCTGTTCTGCGATGAAATTAACTTGCCCGACATGGACTCGTACGGTACGCAGCGGGTCATCTCCTTCCTTCGCCAGCTGGTGGAACATAAGGGCTTCTACCGTGCGGCGGACCAATCTTGGGTATCGCTCGAGCGCATCCAATTCGTTGGTGCCTGTAACCCACCGACCGACCCAGGAAGAAAACCGCTCAGTCATCGTTTCCTCCGACACGTGCCGATCATTTACGTCGACTACCCGGGAGAGACTTCGCTCAAGCAAATCTACGGCACATTCAGCAGGGCGATGTTACGCCTGATGCCAAATCTGCGTGGATACGCCGAACCGCTAACGAACGCGATGGTCGAGTTCTATCTTTCCTCGCAGGATCGTTTCACGCAGGATATGCAGCCACACTACGTCTACTCACCGCGTGAGATGACTCGCTGGGTGCGCGGTATTTGTGAAGCCATTCGACCGCTGGACAACCTTCCGGTCGAGGGACTGGTGCGGTTGTGGGCCCACGAGGCACTCCGCTTGTTCCAGGATCGCCTTGTGGAGGAATCGGAACGCCGCTGGACGAACGAAAACATCGATCTGGTCGCCATGAAACACTTCCCGAGCGTCGATCGCGATAAGGCACTGGCCCGGCCGATCCTTTACAGCAACTGGCTATCGAAGGATTACATGCCGGTCAACCGGGATGAGCTGCGTGACTACGTGAAGGCCCGCCTGAAGGTGTTCTACGAGGAGGAACTCGACGTTCCGCTCGTCCTTTTCGATGAGGTGCTGGAGCACGTGCTGCGTATCGATCGTATCTTCCGCCAGCCGCAGGGTCATTTGCTGCTGATCGGTGTATCGGGCGCGGGTAAAACTACCCTTTCGCGCTTCGTCGCCTGGATGAACGGGCTGTCGATCTTCCAGATCAAGGTGCACAACAAGTACACCAGCGAGGACTTTGACGAAGATCTCCGTTGTGTGCTGCGTCGGGCGGGTTGCAAGGACGAGAAGATCGCCTTCATCCTGGACGAATCGAACGTGCTCGATTCCGGTTTCCTCGAGCGCATGAACACGCTGCTTGCGAACGGTGAAGTGCCCGGTCTGTTCGAGGGTGACGAGTACACGACGCTCATGACGCAGTGCAAAGAGGGCGCCCAGCGCGAGGGTCTAATGCTCGACTCGAGCGACGAACTGTACAAGTGGTTCACGCAGCAGGTCATGCGTAACCTGCACGTCGTCTTCACCATGAACCCATCGACCGACGGCCTCAAGGATCGGGCCGCAACCTCACCCGCTCTGTTCAACCGTTGCGTGCTGAACTGGTTCGGTGATTGGTCCGATTCGGCCCTGTTTCAGGTGGGCAAAGAGTTCACCATCCGGGTGGACCTGGAGAAACCGACCTGGAGCGCGCCGGACTTTTTCCCCGCCGTATGTCCGCTCGTCTCGAACACACCCTCCCATCGGGATGCCGTCATCAACAGCTGCGTATACGTGCACCAGACGCTGCACAAGGCGAACGCACGACTTGCCAAGCGCGGTAGCCGTACGATGGCCATCACCCCCCGTCACTATCTGGACTTTATCCATCACTTTGTGAAGCTGTACTCGGAAAAGCGCAGCGATCTGGAGGAGCAACAGTTGCATCTGAACGTTGGTCTCAACAAGATTGCTGAAACGGTCGAGCAGGTGAGAGGATTGATACCATGGAAATCAAGGGTTCGAAATCACTGACGCTCGATTCTTTTGCTTTCCAGGTTGAAGAGATGCAAAAATCACTTGCCGTCAAGTCGCAGGAGCTTCAAGCGAAGAACGAGGCTGCCAACGCGAAGCTGAAGCAAATGTTCAAGGACCAGCAGGAGGCCGAAATCAAGAAGGTACAGTCGCAGGAAATCCAACAGCAGCTGGCCGAGCAGACGGTCAAGATCGAGGAGAAGCGCAAGGATGTGATGGCCGACCTAGCCCAGGTCGAACCGGCCGTTATCGATGCCCAAGCCGGTAAGTTATTCGTGGGATACGTGGGTTTTTTCTTTTCGATTTCTTCGTTTTCCTTCCTGTGTCATACTTTCACATCGTGCGAGTAAGAGAACAACGTTAAATTTACGAAGGATTCATTATTGATCGTTATTGCATTTTGCTCCTATTTTGCCGAACACAAATACACGCAATTGATCACTGAAATGAATTGATTCCCGCTGAAAAGCCGTCGGTAACATCAAGAAGAAGCAGCTGGCGGAGGTGCGCACAATGGCAAACCCACCCCTGCCGGTCAAGATGGCCCTCGAGTCAGTGTGTCTGCTGCTCGGTGAGGACGATCGTGGTGGCGATTGGAAAGCGATCCGCGCGATCATGGTCAAAGACAGCTTCATAGCGTCGATCGTCAAGCTGGACACATCACACATTACGTAATTATGCCAAAGCCTTGCCGGTCGTCTTCGATCGGAACCGATCCGATCCCCGATAGCCGGTTGTTGGTCAGCCTAAAAGTCGCCTTGCAAGAAAAGCTCCAATCGCTAAACTAAATTCTTTAATACCACACACGCACACACCATAACGTTACTTGTGCAGGGCTTCTCGTGACTAAATGATTTATATATATATTCAAACAAACCAACAAACAAACGAAGAATTGGCATTTATCCAAAACGAAATCATTTTTATATATCCTTTCGGCTTTCTGAAACGCATGGCAGAGATCCGCGCATTATAAAAGTTGCCATTTCTTCGTTCGAAGAGAAAATATCCGTTTTGTGTCTTGTCACTTAACAGCCTGTCCAATTGCTTCCATTTCTCTCCGCCTTTGAGCACCCAAAAGTTAAACTGTTCGAAATATGGTAATCATCATTCAGTGCAGACATCTCCACGATCATGATCATCATCACAACCGCTAGAGATCACATGCTGAGGCTCAATGGATACATTTGATTATATGCACCGATTTTACAGTGGGCAGCAAAAACCAAACCAAAACGGTCAATGCAGATTTGAACGGGAACGGGTTGTGGGATTAAACTATTCAGACTGTGAACAGAGTGGTGGTTACCCACATTTATTCGTCGTTCAAATAGTATCGCTCTCATTTCCACTCAAGTGTTAGAAGAAAACATTTTTGTTGGTAAAACATATTTTGAAACCTATATAAATGCCAATCAAATCAATTGATTAACGTTTTTTAATAAACATATTTCTTTCCCTTTTCTTTCTCTCTCTCTTTCTCTACTTCTCTCTTTCTTTAACGCTTTTACTTGTTATGCTGTTTCGAAATGTCCTCACAACCTCCTCTTGACATCGATCGTGTATTGTGAAACAATATGCTAACATACAAACACATACTTTATATTTTACTCTCTATATATATCCGTATATATTTACCCAAAAAAATAAAAACCAACACTAATCGCTAAAACCCTAAAATACACTACCACGACCCACCAACGCGCGGTGCAGCGGTGAAATCGATCAAGAAACAGCATCTCGTCGAGGTCCGTTCGATGGCAAATCCACCGGCCGTCGTAAAGCTGGCGCTGGAGTCGATCTGTCTGCTGCTCGGCGAGAACGCATCGGACTGGAAGTCGATCCGGGCCGTTATTATGCGGGAAAACTTTATCAACTTGATTGTCTCTAATTTCAGTACCGAAGACATAACGTAAGCATGATATGAATCAACTCTTCTTCTTCTTCTCCTTGTTTTTTTGCCATTCTCCTCACTCTCTTTTTCTCTGTCCCCTCTACTTAGACCACCAGTTCCACAACTATTCCCCAGTTTTCCCCCCATCCGTTTGCTCTTGTGGTTTTTGATTCGGTTTAGTTTTTGCTTCCCCCTCGCCCTTTCCTAGTTGTGGTACACCAACCGTCCCTTCACGTACGGGAAATTAGTTGATTTCGGTGTTTTTTTTTTAACTTTACACCACATTTGAATACGCTCATTTGTTTGTTTGCCCGACAGTTCTTCACTCTGTCCGAAATTGTCAAACGAATCATTCACTGCCTTCTTTGTAGACCCCAAATAGAGCTAGTCTGTTCCCAGCACGGTTTTTGATGCTCATGTAGTGTAGAATACACTGTAGAGTAGTTACTGGTAGTTCAGTACAGTCTGTTCAACAAGAAAAGGCTCAATTTTTCCAGTAAGAATGTTCTTAAGCTTACTTTAAATGAACACAACTTTCACTTAACGTTAGCCAATCCTTTCTAAACTCAAAATAAGCTCTTCCACGCTCAAATTACCATGGCAACAAATGAAACATTTCACAATGTTGGATGTTTTCTAAATAGAAAAACATACCAAATATATGTCATGTGAAGACATAAAATATATTTGGTGAAGACATAAAAGCTTTTGGAAAAAAAATCCAGCAATGATAAGAAGAATTCTAGAAACCTTTTTTCACCCAATGGTCATGATCTTGTTGAACAGAGGCTTATTCTTTCCGCTTCCCTTCCCTGTCCTTATTTGTAAGGTGTTTTCTTTTCCCCCACTGACCGAAGGAACATGACTTTAACTGTTCGGACGTGACTGTAAAATACAGAAACTTGGAAATAAAATCTGTCGATGCTCTGCCAAATGCATCATTTACGTTGATTCCGTTTGTAAAAAGCTTACCAAAAACACTAACAAAATTGACCGCTTTCTAAATGTTATCTAATAGATCACACTAACTACTTTCTCGGAAAACAAACTGTGGCACGTTTTGTGGATTGGTTAAAAACAGTTTAATGAGTCAAGGATTTTGGAAATAGCATTGAAGCATGTTGAAATTAATTTATTTTCGTTCGATGTAAGACAATCCCCAACGTGTCCATGTGCGCATGTAATATAATGCTTTGGAGTAGCTCTTGCCCCCGCTTGTATGTACGTGCTTATCTCGAGCTTTTAATTTCTCATCCGCAACGATGTTTTTTAATATTCTAATATCTTTTTTTCTTTTCCTTCGCTCTTTGCTTGCAAATGTCCGATGAACAGCGATGAGGTACGTGAGAAGATGAAATCGAAGTACCTTAACAATCCGGACTACAACTTCGAGAAGGTGAACCGTGCCTCGATGGCTTGCGGACCTATGGTGAAGTGGGCCATCGCACAGGTCGAGTACGCCGACATGCTGAAGCGTGTGGAACCGCTCCGTGAGGAGCTCAGTTCTCTGGAGCGACAGGCCGAAACGAACATCAAGCATGGCCGCGAGGTAAAGGAACTGATCGCCCAGCTGGAGCAGAGTATCGCCGCCTACAAGGAGGAGTACGCCCAGCTGATCTCGCAGGCGCAGGCCATCAAGACCGACCTGGAGAACGTGCAGGCGAAGGTGGACCGTTCGATCGCGCTGCTGAAGAGTTTGGTGATCGAACGCGAGCGCTGGGAGGCGACGAGCGAAACGTTCCGCTCGCAAATGTCCACCATCGTGGGCGATGTGTTGCTGTCCGCGGCGTTCATTGCGTACGGTGGATACTTCGATCAGCACTACCGGAGCAATCTGTTCTCCACCTGGTGCCAGCATCTGCAGGCGGCTAGCATTCAGTTCCGGGCGGACATTGCACGCACGGAGTATCTCTCGAATCCGGACGAACGGTTGAGATGGCAGGCAAACGCGCTGCCTACGGATGATCTGTGCACCGAGAACGCGATCATGCTGAAGCGGTTCAACCGCTACCCGCTGATCATCGATCCTTCGGGTCAGGCGACGGAGTTCATTATGAACGAGTTCAAGGATAAGAAGATCACCAAGACGAGCTTCCTGGACGATTCGTTCCGCAAGAATCTCGAATCGGCACTCCGGTTCGGTAATCCTCTGCTGGTGCAAGATGTTGAGAACTACGATCCGATTCTCAACCCGGTGTTGAACCGCGAGCTCCGACGTACCGGTGGACGAGTGTTGATCACACTCGGCGATCAGGACATCGATCTTTCGCCATCGTTCGTGATCTTCCTATCGACGCGCGATCCGACGGTCGAGTTCCCACCGGACATTTGCTCGCGTGTAACGTTCGTAAACTTCACCGTGACCCGTAGCTCACTCCAATCGCAGTGTCTGAACCAGGTACTGAAGGCCGAACGGCCCGACATCGACGAGAAGCGATCGGACCTGCTGAAGCTGCAGGGCGAGTTCCATCTTCGACTGCGCCAATTGGAGAAGAGTTTATTGCAGGCGCTTAACGACGCCAAGGGTAAAATCCTGGATGACGACTCCGTCATCACAACACTGGAAACCCTCAAGAAGGAAGCGGCCGATATCGGACAGAAGGTGGAAGAAACGGATAAGGTGATTGCGGAGATAGAAACCGTTTCGCAACAGTACCTGTCGCTGTCGCAGGCCTGTTCGAACATTTACTTCACGATGGACAGCCTGAACCAGGTGCACTTCCTGTACCAGTACTCGTTGAAGATGTTCCTGGACATTTTCAGCACGGTGCTACACAACAACCCCAAGCTGGAAGGAAAGACGGACTACACGGCAAGGTTGCTGATCATTACGTCCGACCTGTACCGCGTGTGTTACGATCGTGTGGCTCGCGGTATGTTGCATGCCGATCGGCTCACGTTCGCCATTCTTTTGTGTCGCATTCATCTGAAGGGTACTTCTGAGGCGAACCTTGATCAGGAGTTTAACTTCTTCCTGCGCAACAAGGAAGGTTTGGTGGCGTCCTCAAGCCACGTCGATGGAGTTAGTGCGGAACAGCTCGAATCGGTTACGCGTCTCGCAACCCGACTTCCCATCTTCCGTAAGCTGCTGGAGAAGATCAAGTCCATGCCGGAGCTAACGGCTTGGCTGCAGCAGGGTTCGCCGGAACAAAACGTGCCACTTCTGTGGGACGAATCGAAAGCCCTATCGCCGGTTTCATCCGCCATGCATCAACTGCTGTTGATTCAAGCGTTCAGACCCGATCGGGTGATCGCTGCAGCACACCTGTTCGTCTCCACCGTGCTCGGGGAGGACTTTATGCCGCAAGCGGAAAAGGAACTCGACTTCTCGAACTGCGTCGAGAAGGAACTGAACAGCAACACACCGGCGCTTCTTTGCTCCGTTACCGGTTACGATGCGTCATCACGTGTCGATGATCTAGCGGCGGAGTTGAACAAGCAGATCTCCAGCATTGCCATCGGTTCGGCGGAAGGTTTCAACCAGGCAGAACGGGTGATCAATATGGCGTGCAAGTCGGGTCGCTGGGTGCTGCTGAAGAACGTCCACCTTGCGCCACAATGGTTGGTGCAGTTGGAGAAGAAACTACACTCGCTGCAACCGCACTCCGGCTTCCGGTTGTTCCTCACGATGGAGATCAATCCGAAGGTGCCGGTGAATCTTTTGCGCGCTGGACGCATCTTTGTCTACGAACCTCCACCCGGTATTCGGGCCAATCTGCTCCGAACGTTCTCAACCGTTCCGGCGGCCCGCATGATGAAACAACCGAGCGAACGTGCTCGTCTCTACTTCCTGCTGTCCTGGTTCCACGCGATCGTACAGGAGCGACTGCGCTACGTACCACTAGGTTGGGCGAAAAAGTACGAGTTCAACGAATCGGACTTGCGCGTCGCTTGCGATACGCTCGACACCTGGATCGATGCGACGGCCATGGGCCGTACGAATCTGCCCCCGGAGAAGGTCCCATGGGACGCACTGGTAACGTTGCTCTCGCAGAGCATCTACGGTGGTAAGATCGATAACGATTTCGATCAGCGCCTGTTGGCCTCGTTCCTGTCGAAGCTCTTCACGGCGCACAGCTTCGAGGCAGAGTTTGCGCTCGTCGCTAACGTGGACGGGGTGGCCGGTGGACCGAACGGTCAGCGACATATCACCATGCCAGATGGAACGCGCCGTGATCATTTCCTCAAGTGGATCGAAGCCTTGGCCGACCGGCAAACGCCCTCGTGGTTGGGATTGCCGAATAACGCCGAAAAGGTGCTGCTTACGACGCGCGGAACGGATCTCATCAGCAAGCTGCTCAAGATGCAGCAGCTCGAGGACGACGACGAGCTGGCGTACAGCAACGACGAAAGTCTCGATACGATGCAAACGCGCCAAGAGGATGGCCGCCCTTCGTGGATGAAGACCCTACACAACAGTGCGCTCACGTGGTTGGAGCTGCTTCCGAAGAGTTTGGCCACCCTGAAGCGTACGGTCGAGAACATCAAGGATCCGTTGTATCGGTATTTCGAGCGGGAAGTGTCCTCGGGGGCGAAGCTGCTTCAGACGGTCGTTAGCGACCTACAGGATGTGGTGTTCATTTGCCAGGGCGAAAAGAAGCAAACGAACTATCACCGGACGATGCTGAGTGAACTCGTGCGCGGTATTCTTCCGGCCGGTTGGCGTCGCTACACCGTCCCGACCGGGTGTACCGTCATCCAGTGGATCACCGACTTTAGCCATCGCGTGCAGCAATTGCAGAAGGTATCGAATTTGGTGTCTCAAGCCGGTGCCAAGGAGCTGCAAAGTTTCCCCGTGTGGCTCGGTGGCCTCTTCAACCCGGAAGCGTACATTACCGCCACGCGACAGTGTGTGGCGCAGGCGAACAGTTGGTCGCTGGAGGAGTTGACACTTAACGTGACCATCACGGAGAGCGGTTCCGATGGGTTCGATAATCTGAAGGACAGTAGCTTCGGCATTTCTGGCCTCAAGCTGCAGGGCGCGCAGTGCAAGAACAACCAACTGCTGCTAACGTCGGCCATCATGACCGAGTTACCGCTGACGCTGCTCAAGTGGACCCGCATCGATTCGGAAGTGGCTCGTGCAACCAAGCTTACACTTCCGGTGTACCTAAATTCGACCCGAGTGGAGCTGCTGTTCACGGTGGACATGACCGTGGCGCCGGGACAGGACCCACACAGCTTCTACGAGCGTGGTGTGGCCGTGCTTGCTTCAACGGCTTTGAACTAAAGGGCCACACGTCAATCATTTACATTACTATGCTAATCATCTATCTAATGGTAATGGTGCAAAGGTTATTGGGAATCATGCTATTTATCTTCATTTAATACAACTTATAATTGAAATATTATAGAGGAAAATATTTAGAACACACCAGCAAAACGCTCGTTCATAGAACAATTCACGCAATGTTCGCTTATCGCTCTTATACTCAATAAAAAAAATATATTCGCATTCAATAAATTGCCTCGTCTAAGCGTTATCTTCACTCACCAGAAGAAAGAAAGTGCGCTCGAGGGTTGGAGTTGATAAATTTGAAAAAGAAGTCGGTTATATTGTTGAATTCTTTCAACAAGGGTTTATGTGGAACATATTAGTTTTAGAAGATAAAAATTTTAAAAATGCTCGAACTGTTTAATTGAACAACCCTGTAAATATGCACCTGTCAAACGGCATTGTTGACGTTTCGCATCAGAGTAGGTCACTACTTGTGACGTATTTTTGTTCGTGAAAAATAACAAACAAAGGAGATTACGTCTCGTGACGAAAACAAATTGCCACCCAGCCGTTCGTCTTATCGCCATCAACTTTGCTGGTGGTTCGTTAACGTCGTTTAGTATTTCCCCACACGAGCAAGGGGCGAGACCGTATCAAATTTCTTTGTTCAATCGTTAAGTCCAGTGAGAGCTGGGTCAAGTGCGTCGTATTGCGTCGCTTCAAAACGTCCAAACCACCATGGGTTTGTTAGGGCCCAACAATCCGATGGGATCCGGATATTTTATCCTATCGCTCGCCACTGCCTTCCTCACCATCTTAACTAGCGGCCATGGGCAAGTATTTTATTACCAGCCGGAGCAGGTCCATCTGTCCTTTGGTGAATCACCGTCCGAGATCGTCGTCACCTGGAGCACGATGACGGCCACCAACGAGTCGGTGGTCGAGTACGGTATCGGAGGGTTCATCCTGAGCGCCACCGGAACGGAGGAAAAATTCGTCGACGGTGGTGCGGGCAAACACACGCAGTACATCCATCGGGTGGTTCTGCGTGACCTTCAACCGTCGTCCCGGTACGAGTACCATTGCGGAAGTCAGTGGGGTTGGTCGGCCGAGTTCTACTTTCACACGACACCGGAGGGATCGGACTGGTCGCCTTCGTTCGCCATCTTCGGGGACATGGGCAACGAAAATGCCCAATCGATGGCACGATTGCAGGAAGACACCCAAAGGCATATGTACGATGCGATCATACACGTTGGAGATTTTGCGTACGATATGAACTCGGAAAACGCCCTCGTCGGTGATCAGTTCATGAACCAGATACAGTCGATTGCTGCCTACACGCCCTACATGGTGTGTGCCGGGAATCATGAGGAAAAATAGTAAGTAACGGTGTGTCAAAATTGAATGAGCGTTGTGTCAGTTTAATTACTCTCGTTTCATTGCAGTAATTTCTCCAACTATCGAGCCCGCTTTAGCATGCCCGGGGGGACGGAAAATATGATGTACAGCTTCAACCTGGGTCCGGTCCACTTCATCGGGTTCTCCACCGAAGTGTACTACTTCATGAACTATGGCATCAAGACGCTCATCAATCAGTACGAGTGGCTGCGGCGGGACCTGGAGGAAGCGAACCGGCCGGAAAACCGCAAGGAGCGCCCATGGATCATCACCTACGGCCACCGACCGATGTACTGCAGCAACGATAACGATAACGATTGCACGCACAGTGAAACGCTCGTGCGCGTCGGCCTTCCGTTCATGCACTGGTTCGGCCTGGAGGACCTCTTTTACGAGTACGGTGTCGATGTGGAAATCTGGGCCCACGAGCACTCGTACGAGCGGCTCTTTCCACTGTACGACTATCAGGTAAAGGAAGTTTTCCCCGTCCCCCGCGAGAATGGTTTTGCTTTTTCCCAACGTTGCCACTGTGAGCGCAAGCATGTTCTTATCGTCTTATCGTGCCGCAGTGCTGACAGTCTGGTTCATTCATTTCCGCATGCTTCAAAAACCTTTATAAACAAATAATATTGCTTTTCGATCTAGGTTTTCAACGGATCCTACGAAGAACCGTACCGCAACCCACGGGCCCCGGTGCACCTCGTAACCGGCTCGGCGGGATGCAAGGAAGGACGGGAGCCTTTCCAGCGCAAAATTCCTCCGTGGAGCGCCATCCACAGCCGCGACTACGGTTACACGCGCATGAAGGCTATCAACGGATCGCATCTCTACTTCGAGCAGATCTCGGTCGATAAGGAAGGTGCGGTAATCGACTCGTTTACCATCATCAAGGACGAACATTTGCCGTACAAGCAGTTACTGGAGCGAGACGGAAAGGAGGATTCAAAGGCAAAAGGCGCGCACTAGGAGGGTAGAATCTCGCACATCTTTTCCTCAACTCTCGTTACCGAAGTAGATTCAATTCAAAACACTCATTGCTTCGTGCATGCATTTTATTGATCCAAATAAAATAAAATCTGTGTGATAAATCGAAAAAAACAAATCTGCGTTTCTCTGTGCATTAAAACATTACTATATACGACGGGATCATGTTTAACGTGTTCAGTTCCGTCGCGCTCCTTCATCTACGGGTATCACAGATCGGTTTTGTTCAGTGTTTGTTTTCGAGTGGGGAATGGAAATTTTGTCTTCTTCAATACTGTTTGTTACTAACTACGTTGAACATTTTGCACTATCGTATAATTCCTAAGATATTTTTAAAAGGGTAAACATGATGGCAGTTACATATTCCGTTGGCTTCGTGCACAAGGTAAGGACGGACGGTGTGATGGACGTTCGTGCAATGGAATAAAATGTATGTTTTGCGTATGAGTTGGCACATTAAATTGTAGTTGATGTTTTTTGTTTGTCGCCCTAATGGTAACTAGAGATTCATATTCTACGTTAAGTTGCTAGGATTCATTCTAAAGTCTCATCTGATTGACCATAGCCGTGCCGTGGTTTGGAATGTTTGGCTGATTCTTGAACTCCGCAACGCACGTGGCAGTGAGAGATTTACCGGCCGGGCGCTGGTAGCACGCGTTGTCGTAGCATCGTTCCAGTTCCTGCACGAACTCCATGATGAGCTTCCCGTTGCCACCGTTCGGACCGACGTAGTAATCGCACTGGTACGCGTAACGCTTCATGTCCCGTATGCAGCAGTCCAGGAACTCCGAGTTGGCACTGTACCAGCGGTTGAGGGCGGTCAGAGGTAGCTTAAGTCGTTCGGCCAGCACGCCGGTAATGAACGTATCGTCGATCCAGAAAAACGGTACCACCTGTGACTCGGCCGTCAAGGCACGGGCCGTCCGTTGGTTGGTGATGTAAAGCCACCCGGACAGATACGGTGGGTAAACATCAGGCCGATGCTCCTCCCTCGATACGTACCACTTGTTCGCCCGCAAACGGATCACCTTCTTGTTGCGGAAAGTGTAACCCGCCAAAAGGTACCGGTCGTCGTGCTGATTCAAGTCGGACAGATAGTTCTGAATGTAGAACGGATCGAACACGATATCATCGTCCATCTTGATGAGGTACTTTGCCCCACGACATTGTTGTGTCGCCCACTGCAAACTCATGAGGTGCTTGTAGGTGAGATTGCGGTACGCTTCAATAAAGTTGCCCTGGATAAGGTCTCCGTGCAGGCGCTGTTCGGCTTCAATGGCTGCCTGCGTAATAAACCGTTCCACAGGAGGTATGGTGGCCAATGAAAAGATTCGTAACAAGCCCATCGACAGTAGCTTCTGCTGCGATATGGCCTGCCGATGGGCGGAACGTATTTCATCGTGTCCAACGTATGATGTAACCAAAATCACTCCTAAAGGGTAAACATGAAATAACATTAGCAAACCGTTTGCCACACAACAACAAAACTTACAACATACCTAGTAATTCGGAATAGCTATTATTTTCTTTGCAAATATCATTCGCAATTCGATACTCAAATCCGGTCAGATTCGCCAACCTTGTCGGATCAACCGAACGCTCCTCGCTGGTCGCTTGGTCGGGCGATTGTAGCGAAGAATGGTCCGGTTCCCGGGGCAGCAGAAACAGGTAGTTCCCTTCACTGTCCGTACGGAATGAGTAGCGATAGACGCCGTACAAAATACCGAAAGCAACTACGGAAGTGAGGAAACGATGAAACTTTCTCATCACGAACGAATGCGCGGACGAGGTCGTCGCGAGTTGTAGCACATCTGTACTTCGCACTTGAGGAGTTTCTACCACTGATATGTACGTTACTGGGTGGCACTTTTGGAACTTTTTGTTGATGGCTTGTGCATATAGAGAAATATAAGCTAAAACTAGTCGATGGCACGTACAAAACGCGAAACCATTTGGCACTGCTTTGAAAACTTAAATGAAAATAAACAAATGGTGATTGACGTTGCTGGCTTCTTTGCAGGGTTGCATCGAACCGGTTGGGAAAAGTTTGAACATCATTTTGATTTATAAATTAAAAGCTAAAACTACAATTAAATACCAATATAAAATAGGTAGACTAGAATTTTTCTTATTTTATCTTCCGATAAAATAATTGGTATCTTTTCATCCAAATTCCTTTAAAATTGAACCGTTTTCAAAAACAATAACAAAACACTTCCCAATCGGTTTTCCAGCAAACTGACAGACGTAAACAAACAACGGAATCATTCGGTCGTGTGAATCATTCTACGCGTGCATGGCCAATACCCAACCAGCAAAGGAACTGTGAAGCACCCGATGAATAACTGGCTCAAGACCTACCCAATAAGGCTCCATCAAGGGGTTATTCACCCACTAATTGAATGACCTATTCATCAATGTTGTCATTTTGTCTAGGTTTGGTATATACATTGGAAGTACCAGGACTGTGCTTGCCGAATGATTCGGGTTGCACTGCTGCGCACTTCAAGAATATCACCGATGCTGCCACTGATGACCATACTCCACTTCCTACGTACGGAAACTAAAGAGATGTGTTGAAAATTTCAATTTCCAAACTAATTTAACACAGTAAAACTTATGAAAAACAAGCACAACCACACACGAATGCTAGGCGGTCCGTAAACACACAGCCGGACCTAGCTGAATAAGATGTCAAATGCTGGTTGGGTACTGCCTCGAAATGCAGTGAATTTAAAACGGTACCAGTCCACTAGCAGCAAGTATCTTTCGTCGATCAACACACGCGAATCTGGTACGAACTCGACCGATCCGTGACCAACCCGCAATTGTGTACGGTGGTGCACTCGATTCGCGAAACAATCAAGCAAAGAAGCGCCGGTGTGATTTGTGAGGTATTCAATGGTGGCCGGTAATTTACGTGTTGTTTACGTACCGACCCGTCAACATGATGGACAGTCATGAGTAGTTTTTCGAATAGTACAAATACTTGGTACCTCGGTGCGATTTAAACGGTCCGTATTTGCCAGCACGCCACACCGAGTGTGCCAGCCGTGATCGGAAAATTACGATATTGTCAAAACAGCGGCGCGTGGGTGTTCATGTAATACCGGTCCCACATCACGTGTATTGGAATGTATACCGTTGGTTCGGAATCACACAGTTAGCATATTTGCCTCTTAACTCTTCCTGTTCCTGGCATTCGGTTCGAGGGGAAAAAGGCCCACACTGGGTCACTTCGTTCTGCATGACAGCTCTAGTGCAACGAGAAAAGAAAAAAGTACCCAACGACGTCCGGCGCACGTCTTAGCTTCTTTGAATCTATTTTAGTCCGTCCACCAACGTCTTGGTTTTTTTATACGTTTCTCCCCATTTTTAACGCGCCCAAGATCGAGAACCAAGGGACATATATTCCCAACGAGAAATTTAGAGGAACAAAACCCCCCCGATAGTCACTCCTTCTATTTTTTCAGCTTGAGATTGCAGAAGATCGACTCGTCGTCATCGTCGTCGTGCGTAAGTGATAAATATCTCTCGAACGACGCATTCAGTGTGTGAGGGAAAACTTTCAAAAATACATAAATCAGTGTGACAAGCTATATAACATTCGGTGGTGAAAAGAAGAGTGGATCGTAGACTGGGGCAGAAATCTTGCCCACGACACAACAAGGGACCCGTTTTCTCACGCACCGGAACGCACCGTCAAACGCGTGGACCACCATGAGCAACGGGATGGCGAAAACCCTTTCGAAGGGGAAAGCGAAAGAATTGAACGGCCTGTTGGAACAGTTGATGCAACTCGGTGCACCAGATTATGACACCGTTGAGGCCTGCTTGGATCAGCACCGGAACATGTACGGCGTGCTGGAACGCATCCGCCGCCTGGAGCCAAAGCTTCGCACTACGAACGACCGTCCGCGGATGGAAAATGTGGAAAACTTCACCAAATGGGCCACCGGTAAAGGGTGCACGTTAAAGAACGTACGCATCGCGGAACAGGCCGAATACGGTGGACTTGGCCTGGAAGCGACCGGTACCATCTCGGACACCTTCATCGAGGTACCACGATCGCTGTTCTTCTACATCGACGATGGTGCCCGGTTTAAGAATCTGCTCCTGCAGATGCCGGCGAACATGATGCGTGACCAGGGTAATGTTATGCTTGCCCTAGCCCTCATCATGGAGCGCTTCCGGAAGAATAGCTTCTGGGAGCCGTACTTCGACGTGTTTCCGGTGCGCTACACAACGCCGCTCTACTACACACCGGATGACGCGCGGGAACTGATTAACACGGAGGCGTTTCACCCTGCGCTTAAGCTCTGCAAAACCATTGCCCGGCAGTACGGATTTATCCGTAAGGTTATCCTGCAGTACGTTGATGAACTACAGAATAACTTTACATACGATGTATTTCGGTAAGTAAACAATTTTCAATTCTTTAACTTAAATGGTTTCATATAAAGCATTTCAGTTTTCGTCATCAAGTATCGTACTTACCTTTGTATGAAAATGTATATTGATCATCTTTGGAATGACAATTTCCTTCCGGTCCCATTGGTTTGAATGTCTTTATTATGTTATTACATTGTAATGAGTTCGAAATTTTATATTTCTTTCTTCCTTCTTGTTGATCAATATTAACGTAAGTTTTGTCATGTTCTACCAGGAAAATGTAGTATCCTCTTTTCGTTTTGTTCTATACATCACTGCACATGACATTTTACATTACGTTTTTTAACTGAAACTACCAACTATACTATATCTCATACCATAATGTCTTCGTTCACTAAACACCTTCTTATACTACCTTCGTTTGATCCACCGTTTAATGATCAGACACTGTCTTCACAAAGTTTCTGTTTATTTTACCGTTTTAGTTTTAGATTAAATTATTATTCATCATTCGAACATAATATTGCACATTGGTTTGTCTATCTTACAAGATTTTTACTTAAACATTAAATTTCTTTCTCGCTTTTATTCTCACCAAGTTCCAACTCCGTATTGGTTGGATGAAGGATACTTTCCCATTACACCGTTTTCGACCCCATCTAAACTACTGCCACTGTCTTCGAAGCAACCGCCAACCGTAAGTAAACATTTGACGTTCAACTGAAGTCGTGGGACCGTAGTAAATATATGCCAATCGTTTCTAAACATTTGCCACCTTCAACCTAAACGAGTGTTTATACTACCGGGTTCGTTCATTTTGATGATAGCTGATGAAAAACAAAATATAGGAGAATAACAAAATCCAGCTAACGATAGTGTGCGAAGGGCATATTTAGAGCTTATAAAGGAATTTTGTTTGTGTAAAGAAAGTTACAACACACTACGAAAACAAAATTGTAGTTTTTTCACGAACCATGTTCGAAGGAGTTTTTTCACATCCGTCAAACCATACGCAACAAAGACCGAGAGCGCAATTATTATCGTTTTACATAAATTTCATCGATAAAGTTGTGATGGTGATAGCATTTACTTGATTGTATACCAACCTATGGAAAACAACATCTCGAAACGAAATGAGCGAAACGTAATCGACTCTGCATTTATAAACGTTGCAGAATGAAGGTGGCAAATGTTTAGAAACGATTGGCATATATTTACTACGGTCCCACGACTTCAGTTGAACGTCAAATGTTTACTTACGGTTGGCGGTTGCTTCGAAGACAGTGGCAGTAGTTTAGATAGGGTCGAAAACGGTGTAA
This sequence comes from Anopheles sinensis, assembly GCA_000441895.2. NCBI lineage: Eukaryota > Metazoa > Arthropoda > Insecta > Diptera > Culicidae > Anopheles > Anopheles sinensis. The sequence continues at coordinate 351,601 of KE524842.1, read as the reverse complement.
AACAGGAAACCAAAATCGCTACAACCACCCTTCTACGAACAGATCCGGTGGCACAGCGTTTGGCCCGGTTGGCTCTCGCTTCTTCCAATCAATCGATCCGGATCCTGCCTGTTTGTTTGTTTATCTTCGAGCCAATAATTAAACCGCTAATTTGCCCACATGTGGCCAGCAAAGGGAAGGGTGGTGGAACGCGATTGGGGGTGTGTAAAAGAAAATTCGTCCATCGATGAACCAAGATGAAGCTGTTCATGGTATGGCTCAACGGATTCGACTCGTTGCACTTCGCTGGCTGGCGGAAAACTCACTCCACCACTTTAAAAGGGGGGTGAAGAGGAAGAAAGTGTTGTGTTTCACGGTGTTGTGTTGGTCCTTTGGATTCTTCACTTTCTGTAACGCTTCGTGGCCAGCCAGCTTCACATCCTTTGCAGAGAGCGCTTGTGTTCCAACTTTTGTACGATTAGCTTCTTGAAACTGACTTTCTAACTTTCTCCCTCCTTATGTGTGTTTTTCTTTTTCTTTACGCCTTGTAACTACTCTTGCATACTTCCCACGTGCACTGCACTGCATGCCGCTGTTCGCACCGTTGTCATACCGCCTCATTAACACATCGGCATCTCGGGCGTTCCACCATCTCGATGTCGATATCGGACAGAAGATGTTCGCACGGTTCGGCTTGGTTGGTCGGGGGCCAATCTGCACCAGGGAGCGGGGGAAAAAAGGGAAGAAGGAAAGTTTATGTGAATATTCTCCGATGGCCAACCCTTGCCACCCATCCACCCACCCACCAAACCACACTTTTCTGGCAGAAAGATTGCAACAACGGTCATACCGAAATCGGACGGAGTGTAACCATCCGAACACATCCCAGCGCAAAAGATGGTTGTTGGTAATTAAATTGCATCTTTCGCCCAACTTTTACTGCAAATTACCACCAGCATCCGCCCTCGGGGCGCTGCAGAGTGCAGTGTGCAAGGGTAGTGGTCTCCGTGCCAAAAAAATGGGTGGGAAGCAAAGTTTTGCTCGGAAAAGGTTTCCCGGGGCAAGCAGCAGCAAAAGTTTTACGTTGGTGGAACCGACCGATGGATTAAAGAAGCTTATGCTGGGGATGTTATTAGTGCATTGTTATGTATTGAAATTGGATTACGATGTTTGATGGCATTTACGGTATGGTTCAGACGGGCGAAAGTATTTTTCACTGGAAGGGATTTGCACCCTGCGAACATGGGATGATTTTACAAATCCCGTTCGATGCGGATATTGACTCCGAAAATGGATTTTTATCTTAAAAAATTCGACATTCTGTGAAACGTCTGTGAAGTCGTTATTATGTGGAGGGTTTTGCTGCAAATATTGCTTTAAATTGAATGATATTTTTAAAAGTATTCTATGAACGATCAATAATCGTTTTCCTATTGATTGGTTTACTTTCGAAAATTCAAAGAAAGAATTTGCCTCGGCGTAATAGAGTGTCTCACCTAAAGCGTAGATTAAGCCACACAGCATCATAACCGTCGATAATGACTCGACTGCATACGAAACGAGTCCTCCTACTGGAACGGTTTCCGGTCCCAGAGATAGTCCTGCACGTCGACCGAGTTCGGATCCATCATCGCACTCTGCTGTCTTCCTCGCGTCCCTGCATCGGTGGTTTGAGAACTTCCACCACCACCACCACCTCCGAGCGCCCGGTGCGTCGTGTAGACAACCTGCTCGCCGGCATTGCTCGACCTTCTGGAGGCCGACGTCGACGAGGTACTCTTGCGCGCCTCCATCTCGGCACTGTGAATGATCGGCAGGCGTCCCTTGGCCATGTTGAAGTTTTCCGTGTAGTTCAGCTTCTGGCGACGGCGCTGGCGCAACCGGCAGGTGACGAATATGGCAACGAAGATCGCCAACGACACACCGACGATCGCCGAGCTGGCCACGATAGCCGATCGCACACCGACCGGAATCGACGTACTTTCGATGGTCACCGAGGCGCTCCGGTGATGCTGAAACCCGTGCCCGGACAGCTCCAGATCGAGCAGATCGTGCTCGACGATGTTTTCCCGGGCACTCTCCTCCTCGTAGTTGCTGCCGTACGATCCCGCGTTGGCGGAGGTGGCGGACATTCTCGAAGGCACGAGCAGCCTATCCTTCGATCCGCCCGACGCTAAAAAATGCGCCTCATTGCGATGGTTGCCGTTGGAGGTCGTGGCCGCACTGCCACGATGCCGGGCCTGCAGCGCTCTCGCCTCCTTGTACACGTCGTCCGACGGGCGGAGGTTTATGATGGACGTGAAGTAGCTGAAACCCTGCGAGTCCAGCTTGATGTCGTCCGGTCGGATGCTGCGCAGGTTGCCGATGTTAAAGCGCGGGAAGTGCTCGAACGCAGTAACGATGTCGATCTTGTCATCGATCGGTTTCACCTTCCCATTGACGATCTCCGCTAGGTGAAGCTGGCTCGAGCCACGCCGTCGATGTTCGAGCAACTGCTCGAGGGTCATATTACGCTGCGAAAGGACCTTCGCAAGCCGCGATCCGATTCGGCGGTCTTCCATCAGTTCCAGCAACTCGCGACGATCATCCGAGCTGGCGATCGGGGAGAGATCATTGAATAACGATGGATTACTTTCCGTTACGTCACGGTAAAACTCCTCCAAACTGTCGGTGAACGAGCGCTGCGTGTGTTCGCTGATACGTCCAATAAGATCGGCCATCTCCTGATCTTCCTGCGTCTCACCGGATGTCACAGTTTTTCCCTCCAACGAACCGGATGGTTCCGCGAACGAGGTAAACTTTTCGATAATGTTCAACTCCGGTTCATCGTCGTCGTTGTCATTAAGTCGCTGTTGACGCCTCGGTTGACTGATGTCGGTCTTGTTCACACGCGGACCATCATCACCCAGCTCCACATCGGACAGATTCAACCGATCACCCTCGGTCGACGGTGACGATGTAGTGGTCGTCGTCGTCGTCGTGGTGGAAGTACTCGGTGCCGTCGGTGGAACCACATTCGTTAGCTTTGGTTTGATGGCGATACGGGTTTTGAGCTTTGGCACGCGCAGCAAATGATGATGGTGCCGCTCGGGGGACAGCTCGACCATTGCTTCCGCTTCCGGCAGCATGGAGGTCGCCTCGGCTGAGTTCAATCGTCCGATGAACTCCTTCGCCGTCGATGGTTCCGATGAAGTGACGGGCGGGGAGAGTGTACTCGAAGTCTGTTTGCCATTTCCAGTGGCTCCTGACCACTTCTGCTCCCGGTGACGCTGACCCTGGAGCGATGCCGATGGTGTCCACTTTTCCCTTGCGGTCGAGGTGATAAGCAGCAGCGATGGAACGGTCGGATTCGATGGCACCATCGTCGTCGAACCGGTTGCAGTTGTTATCGCGTTATCATCACCCGAGGACGAGGACGACGACAGTGAAGGTAGTCGTTTCCCATTGCCGCCGGCTGTAGGAAACCGGGCCGGTTCCAGTGTGCGAATGTGTGCGTTACTCAGATCCGGTCGTATCCGGGATGCGACACCCTTGATCGGACGCAATCGTTCCTCCTTGAGGATGGGCAGAACGGGATTGAGGGCGAGCTGTTTAATCTCCACCGTGGGAAAGATGGACACCGCGTGCCCTCCGTCCAACTCGTCGACAGAGTTGTTGGTTTCATCCTCCGCCAGGAGGAGGGTTGTCTCTGGCCGAACCGGGTTAACGGTCGACTCCGGTCCGGAAGACGAATGCTCGTTAGCCACGGTTGAAGCCGGTGTTGTCGTCGTTGTCGTTGTCGTGGTCATTATCACCGGTGTGTCGTCGAACACTCGAAACCGCACACTCGAGAGCGTCGGTGAAACGGTCGTCGTGTCCGAATCCTGCTCCCCCATCGAGGTGGTCACATCGAGCGGACTCTGCGTCAGGGCGGCCAGGGCCATCTGTTTGCCCTTGATGAGATCCTGCAGTGAAATGTTGCGCTGCTGTAGGATCTCGCTCAAACTAAGCCCATCCGATTGCTTCAGCAGCGCCTTCAGGTCGGTGGCCGACGTCGGCTTTCCGGCCGAAGCCTCACCGGAACCATCCGGCGAGGAAAACTGCTCCTCGCTGCGCCGTGCCTGAGAGTACGGTTTCCGGTACGCCTTGTGGTTGCTGGCGGACGTGGGAACCGCCGTTGCCGCCGGCGACTCCGACGCTCCGCGGACCGCGTTGCTGGGAATTCGTCGTAGCCTATTCGGATCAATAGGTGAAAAATTCCCACCCACCGCCGGCGCTACGTACGGCGGTCGTCTCGTCCCCGCCAAAGGCTGCTGCTGCTCGACATTGATCGCATCCGTGTACGGGTTGTTCATCCAATCGTTCGCCCGATGATGGTGTCCAGACCGATACGGTTGGTCCGGTCGGGCACGGGTTGGCAATGGGAGCGGTTTGCTGATGCCTTCCCAGCGTGACGCGGCAGCTCCAGCGTACGGTAGTCGCTTCCGGTCGGACAATCGCCCACCACCACCACCACCGGGGTTCGCTTCGGTGTCATTATCTTGTCCCTCCGGTGGCCAGTAATCGTCCTGCAGTGGACGACGCTTTCGTTTCCTGCCCAACCGGCGCCGTCGACGTCCGACGTCCGAGTTTTCCGGCGCCACCGAGGACGGTGCTAACGACGACTCGGGCAGAAGCTGCAGCGATGCATCGTTGTGGTGCTGTTCGTTGGTGGAGGCAGCGGTCGGATCGTTGGCCAGCTGCTGGGACGTCAGTGATAGAGCCTGCGAGATAGCAAATCAAACGGATAATAGTTATTGCATTATCATATAATTATATAACGGCAACAAAAATCAATAAGTCTGTTTTACTCATTTCTGGTACAGTGAGTGACGCTGGCAGGCCAGTTCTAACAAGAATTATCTTCTTGTCCGTTTCTATCGTTTCTATCGGTCCAGCAAATGAATGGACTCCTAAGCGTCCGGTTTGGCGTGGAACCTGTTAATTATGTTTTTAAGTCCTGCCACAGGAAAACAGAGAGGCAGTCAACGTGTGAACAGTAAGAAACATAAAAGAAGGATTTTTTTGGAGTTCACTAAATTAGTGACGAATCTTTTCTAGTTTACAGGAAAGAAAAACTATCCTGAGATAGAACATCACAAGTAGAGAACAAATGGCGTTAAGATCTACTGAAACATGCAACAAGTACTAGACATATGACTTTTTTTTCCAAATTTTTGGATGGGTTATTAACACATTGACTGCCAAGCATTTTTGGCACACTGTTTGAGAACAATCCTTTTCTATGAAATTTGTATATAAATTGATCAAACATTTGGTTTTCGACGACCAAGAAAAGTTTCTCAAAGAATTAGTTTTTAANATTACTCTCAAATGAATTTATGAGGCAAAAACTTTTTAGAACTAATAGCTGC
>KE524842.1:112443-346209 GCA_000441895.2 Anopheles sinensis | reverse complement strand
TTTGTTTGGTATGATGGTATTCTCCGATGCGGTGTAGTAGTGCCCTCGGGTGGTGTGGTTTTGCACCGCACAATCGGCTCATAATCATCGAAATAATTGCACCATTTGGCCGGGGCTTAATAGGTCCTGGGTCTGCCAATTAGAACCACCTTTCCCGGAGCAATTTTCACTTTGTCTGTCCGTAATCCAATTAAAGAGGTTGCGGTGGTTTGGGGATCCATGCTTGCAATCAAGCTCGTACTGTCGCTATGTGGAACCTGGCGTCAGTTTAAGTCCTGATTTTATTGTGTGTGAAATAAAGCATATTTTTATCGCACTGCATCAAGATTGTTTCCGCAAAAGGGATGAGGTATTTTAAGTAATGTACTTCCCCAGCCATTAAAATCGATATTTGTCCTTTACCAACAACAAACCCTTTTTCCATTTTGCTGCATTGGAAAATATTTTAAGATCCATGCTGTTTGCCAGATGGGGGTCCGCAAATGGTTCCTAAGAAAGGTCACATGGTCGGAATTGCTTACCACATCGCCATCAGAAAAGAAATACACAAACATGTTTGATTCTCAAAACTGACTTCACAACTTGTTCGTCTGTTGAATTTGAATAATGTTACAGTTAGTGGCAAACTACTTCCGGGAACACCGAGGAGATAGTTTATGTTGGGAAAAGTGATACTATTTCGGCCATCATGTCATCGTGCCACACACCGCCACCATCACCCCCCGCTAGAATGTCATGCGTCGATTGAAGTTCGGTTCAACACGAAAAGGCAATTAGACGCTGGAGCAATAATAAACTGTAGATGTTGGTCAAGTGTAGGGCTTGGGTTGGAATGGTGTCCTGGTTGGACGGTAGGGAACTTAATGGTCAAGAGGGTGGGAAGTAAGGAAGCAACGAAGGAAGCTGGTTAGGCTTTCATTGAAATTTATATACATATGTTGTTGTTCATAGTTGTTCGCCCAGGCACCCCCGGATGGTGCTTCAATCCTTTCCGATGAAAGCCCAGGTTTTGAGGGTCGATTGGCCTTTTCTAGGCATTAGAAATTATTTATACTCCATAGAAACCATTTGGTGGGGAATGAAACCGAGCTAACGTTGAACAAATATAAAGATCCCGGTCCTTCCCGAACGGAAAGGATAACAATCTGTTTTTCGGTGCGTTTGGATAGTTCAAGGCAACTGAAGGAAAATGTGGTCGAAGGAATGAATTTTCCACCTCCCATCCGAGTCAAACTATGCAAAATGAAGATTTCATTGCAATCAACCTAAAATATGAATTACTTTCAAACGCTTTCGGGTGCCAGAATGAAGTTCTTTGGTTCTTTTGACCAACCCAAATGCTACGTGAGTTCGTATCATAGTTTTCCACGTCCTTCGCTCCGGAATCAAGCCGGGTAACAGCTGTTCGGGTCCATCTTCATCACACAAAAAAGGCCAACTGGTGCACTGGGTGTGTTTGGGTGAGACTTGATAAAACTCGGACGCCGGTCCACTCGAGGACCGATCCATAAATCGGAGACCCTCATAAAGTGCACTCATGCGTTTTGCTAAACCATGAAGTATGTTGATGGGTTACTTCTTCCACCAAACTGGGTAGCTTTTCCTTTATTTATATTAAGCTCGTCTGCCACTTGCGATAAACGAAAACGGACTAAGCGAACCGAAAGAAAAACCATTTGATTCCTTGACGCAGATGGAAAAGAAGGGGCCGCCCGAGGGAAATCCTCCTCCCCTTTGGTTAGTGATCAAAATCCTTTTGGGTTTGATTCGTTCGTTCTTTCTTTGTTTGTTTTGGCTTGGTAAAGTGCCGGTTTTTCGGAAGCTGAAACACCAGACAAGCCGCTGTCGTCCACCCTTTCGCACTCAGTTGTTTGGAGACAGACAGATTTGTTTCCGGTACCTTTTGTCGTCGGTTGGTCAAGCGTGAATGCAAAACAAAAACCCCCTAAAAGATAAGGAACCAAACCGGGCCTTGCCGCGTCGGGCAAAGTAATGCTGAGTGACATCATCACCCTTTTTGGATTTTCCAAAGCGCTTTAAAACGGTCTTTACAAGCGCGTCTTGCTGTGCTAAGAAATTGTTTTTGTTAAAACGATCAATCATCTTATTTCACTTAAAGATGAATGCTTCTATTGCACAAAAAGCTCGCTCTGGTATATAAAAGAAATCCTTGAGCTAATTTATCCGGAGGTGAAAGCTCTTAAATTTATTAACATTGCCTTTCTGAGGTGCCAACATCCTTAACTCAAGGCGATTAAACACTGCAATAAAATGTTTAGTTTGTTCCGAAACGAAGACATCCCTTGTACACAAAACGATTCTCTATTCAGTAACTCTCACTAGAGTAACGTATTTTTACCTTTGGATGAAGTAAACCCTATCCTATGCCATATTTATGAAACCCTCGTCCCAGCGACGCCGTGCAAAGGAATTGATTTTAAAAGAGCCCTTGGCCGCACAGGCCGTAAACAATAGTCGATCTCTGGAATCCCGGGCACATTATTTACGGAGTTTGCTCAACGGAGTTGGAGCCCCGAAAGCTGCAATGGACCATCAAATGAACGAACGAACGAACGTGTTGCTTCAGCAACGTAGAACCAGAAAAGAGACAGGGTGTGTTCTGAAGTGAAACGGGTTAGGCGAGAAGAATTCAGTCCACCAATTCCATCTGCCTATTGTCTTTCCTCCCGGTAGAAGCCAAAATCGGATATAAATTGCCTAGCAAACAGCTTCGAGCGTTTACCAACACCGTAAGGAGGAATGCCTCCCAACACGTCCCGGACTCCCGGTGTTCGTTGGCCGAGGTTGGGCCATTTCGAGGAAAACTGTCTTTTCCGACGCTCTGCTACGATCGGGCATTAGTAAGTCATGCCGCAATACGGCGCACCATCACGTCGGCCAGTGTCCGGCCGTGTATCGGAAAGAGAGTCATTCCAGGTCGGTCGTCGTGTCCGTCGGAAAAGCCGGTCGATAGGATCGTCCTCGGAAAGCCAGCTCGCTCGATGATGCTACTGCTTGTTGTTGTTTGCAAACAAGTTTATCTATTTGCATTGAACACGATGCAGTCGGTTTTATCGGGTGGACCGCGATTTCCAACCGCTCGTCGAGATACAGAGAGGACCATCGGTGCGTCTAGAACGGGAATTATTGTACAGTACTTAAACACCTCGTAAAGTGCTTGCATAAGAGACGCCCGAACGTGCCCTTAAGCCTGGCAAGTGGATTATTCGTCTCGCCGACACTTCGACTGGCTTTATGTCCTTTTCGTCGTATTAAAACGCTCCTAAAAAAACTGATGATGCAGGACAGTAAACCGAATGCAGTTCATTCTTGTACAACTCTATGATCTCTATTTCAGTGAAACATTTAATGACCGTCTAGCATCCGTTCCAGAAAGTGTACTGCAATTTTATTAGATCGGGCAATAGGTGTCCAAACAAAGTCTTCATGTGAGCAATAAAATGGCCCTGTGCTTGTCACGTAGACATCCCTCAGCCCAAAAAAGTTTTTTCGTTTGAAAAACTTCTCCGATGTGATATTCGTCAAATGAAGAAAATACTGATGATGTTTAATGTTTGCGGGGGTTTCAATGTTCATTCTTAATAGTATATCCATAATTTGTCGATATAACACACTTCGTGCCAGTTTTCTCGAAATTTTTAAAATCGACTGTATTCCTCCCTCCACAGATGGGCCGTCTCGACTGTCATGACGCGTCAGAACAAGGTTCCGGTCAATCTGACCGGATTTTTTGATATCGATTTCACACTCGCCCTGATACCGTTCTGGGACATGGGCAACCATGCATATCCAACGACGCCCGAAGATCGACCGGACGAAGCGCGACTCGTCGCTGAAACTGTCTACAATGCCGAGCGCGAGCGTCTGGAATGTTTCCTAGATGGCACAGATCAGGCACCGAAAGGAGCGCCCAGTGTACCGATATTTATCGTCTACGGAAAGCGAACGGATGCGGAATTTCTCGTGCACAATGGGTAGGAGAAGAATTAAACAAAATGAAACTTTAAAATTGAACTAACAGTCAATCTTCTTCTGTTAGATTTGTTATCGCAAGGAATCCGCACACATCGCTGAAAAGACTGTTTAAACTGAATCCGGAGGATCCATTGCACAAGGAACGTTCTCACCTGCTGAAGCTGCTTGGTATTCCAACGGAGGGCACATTCACATTCGGCTATCCAAAGCTTGGCCACGTGTCTCCCGAACTGATCGCGTTCGCCCGCGTAAGCTCAATGAATGAGCAGGAACTGGAACACTACACCACGATGGAAGAATCCCAACGAAAGGAACTAACCGTCTACGAAACCGCACACCGGCCGGATCTTATGAACCGAGCAAATCTATGGCTTGCCAAATCAATGCGCACCCAACTCCAGGGCTATCCGACAACGATCGAGCAGGACGAGGCGTTGCTGGAAACGCAGAACCGTCCGATGAATCCCATCCGCCGGTTGCTGATCGAGTATCGGCTCGAGGAGAAACGGATGCTACAAAGCTACGTCACGCTCGCCTGTGATGAACTGAAGCGCCTTATGGCGGAAATTAAATTAGGCACCAAACAATCCAAGCAGTTCGTAGAGAAGTAGTTTTAACGAAGAAGAACGACACACACCAAAAGAAAGTGCACCTTGTGGGCACGCAACCATCCGCGGTTCGGAACCGGAATAGATTTAAGATAGATCTCCCTTTTCCCCCCACGGCGCTATCAGAGCTTTCCCAGAATTTTTTCGTCGTATTTTGCGGGCACAAGCTGCACATTTCGGAAATAGTATTATTATACAAGCAAGCAAAAGAATGCTTCCCTACTTGCCCAACCCAAACCAATTCCGATCCGTTTACGATCGAAGTGCTTTACCGTTCAGTTGTGTCTACTTTAAAAATGGCACTAAAGTATTTTCACGCTTAAGATCGTTTCTACGTAAAGATTGAATTGAGTGCAATTGCGTTATTTAGAATTGTTTGCTTTTTGTTCACCTTCGCAGTTTGCTTTATTTGTATCCACAAACGCTTACGCAATGCAAGCTTCGTTTAACGTGACTAAAAGAGTAAAGAAAACTAATGTTCTTAAAATAAAACTATGAATATAACACACAACACATACGTTTTTTCTTTAGTTCTTTGTTAAATCGAATGAGATAATATCACTTTTCACTGTAACTGGAAAAATTCTGAAGTAAATAAAGCAATCTACCTCCACCTTCCATTGTCTCGTTTATGGAGTGTAAACAAATCCATAATAGAGCATAACACTTCCTCACACCCACTCGGGTTGTTTTAAATTCATTATAATTCAATTACAATGCCTCCATTCAATAAGCGCTAATTAAATTGAACCAACAACGGATGGATACAGGGTGTAATTTATGTTCCATACGGGAGTTTGCAGAGCGGGAGAAGCAGACAACACCAGATTATCAGATTTAATCGGTTAGCAAAGTCCTGGCAGAGAGATAGGGAGAGATTTAATTTAAAAATTATTCCCAGAAAGCAGCTTTTGAGATTTGAGAAAATAATAGTAGATTTTGAGAAACGAACAAATTTAAAAACTTCAATAAACACGTTTCCAAACATTTTCAACTATTCAGAGCGGCTTACATCAACGATGAAATCTATTCCCTTTAGTTTAGGTCCAATATCGCCCGGAACTAGGAACCACGTTCGGGATAAATGCCACATTGTGATCCTATACCGACCGGATTTGTGGTACGCTCTTCAGCACGTTGTGTTTAACTGCTTAAAAAAAACCTCAGAACGGGAACGACCGGCTTGTGAAAGTTGCCATGCACAGTCCCTGGAACACGTCACACCAGCGACCGCGTGTGTCGCGTGCTAGAAAAAATATAATCCTCTCCATTGACCGCAACCACACGCCCCCCGGGTTTGGAGCCGCGTTATCGGGTCGTTCCGGCGGGTTATTGTGGTTCCTGCCAGCCGTCGGACACCAACCTTTTATTGGTGGTGGCAACATCGTTGCAAACGCATAAATCGATTTATCGCTGCTGATTTATGCATGTTTCACCGACGGCAGCACCGTTTGGAACCGGTGTTCCCGCGCGGGGTCGGAAATTCATTTCAATTCATCGTCACCCGCGTATCACTTTCCCCCCTTCGACGGTAGGGTGAGTCTTGTTTTTCAACGCCATAATCGCAATAATACTGGAAAATAGCCACTGTCGCTACTGTGGCCTGGGGGGTTTGGTTGGGGTTAGGTTTAGAAGCTGCTAAAATTTACATTTAACTTCCCACAGAACGTTTCCCATGGCTATTGCCTCAAAGTGTGGCTAACACGCGGTCCCCTCTTATGGCACCCGAAATGTACACTTTCCGTGGTTAAATTTTCATGCAATTGAATTCTGCTTCTCCTACCCAGGACTTTCCCTACGTTTTCTGATATATTTGCAGTAGGTAAACATATGAATAAATTTACTCACACCAAATGCTACCCAATGCCACCCGCTTTTCCGTTCCGAAATTTAATTTTAATTGGTTCAATTGAAGATACACTCATCTATTTGTTCAGTTTTAACTATGTAGGAGCTATTCTATGCCTAAACCGTAAACACGATATCGATAATTAAACCATCACTCTGGCACCGTTGACGGGCAGTTCTAATGACGATGCTAAATGTTGATATTTTCAATTCTAATTAAACGACCCGATGACCCGACGTTCTGCGGCTTGGTTGCTCACCGGGCATACGCCAATCGATTAGCGAAGCGATATTGGTTAGATAAATAAATAAACATGGCACCAACATCGTGCCTCGCGGGGGTCCTCCATCCCGGCCCGGGAACGATCGGAAACGCAAGAGAGCAAGAGTCTGGCTAGTCGTAGGGCGAGACACGGGTCACAGCGGTCGCAACAGCGTTTAATTTCATTCAAGTGACGATAAAACGCATCAGCACGTGATGGAACACATCCTTCACGGTGGTCCGAGGGCTTTCTATTAGAAAATCTATCACCGTATCCAACCCGGGTGAGGGTTGATCCGTTATCCGTAGGAAAATTGGTGAAAATTGCATTTCCACCAGCCCGCTAGTGCTAGTCGAACGAAACCGACCGCATTTTTCTACCTCTTGGTAAGGAATATTTCAATTTCGATGCAACGAATTTTTGCGCCTCCCGGGAAAACACGAAGGACGTTGCACGTTGATCGAAGCGAAGCGAAAGGTGAGTTTAATTTGATCCTATTAATCCGGCCGAATGAAGTGTGCACCGGTTCGTGGATAGGTGAAAAACAACGTGGTACTCAGAACGCGCCCTATGGAGGGACCCGGTTTCCCAAGCCGTCCACGTATGGATCGTGTCGTCCTGGTTGGGCTTGCGTACGAAATCGTACGTTTGGGCTCAAGGATCCCGCATGCTGCTGGCAGACCACAATTGGATTAAAAGGTGGCCACGGTGGCCCCGGAGCCGTTTGCCGTTAGTACTGCCTTTGGACCTTTGGGTGGTGGTTCACTTCATTTCGCAACAACCACAAGCCGAGCAAACAAACCCTCCGGTGGATCCCTTCTTTTTGGTCCTTTCGGGAGAAAATTTGGTTCTACTAGCTTTTTGTTTTGAAACACAATCCTGATGGGAAGAATTTTAATGTTTCATGTTACTAAAAACTGCTCATACTATAGACTTTTTCCTCAGGGGTTTTTTTTGGTTTTATATTTGTTTTGTAAAGGTAATGGGCTTTTGTCCGTTTGGACATTCGTTTCCCTTTGCATCTGTGTGTGGGTGTTTTTTGTTTTATTTTACCATTCGGCATTGATTTTAATTCCGTAGGCCGGAATCATCAAGCCGAGAAAAATCTGCGGAAAAACGCACCCATATCATACCCGAGATGATTCCCCGAATTTTAGGCTCCGTGGCAACCGGCAGGCCTTAGTTTCCACGTGAGCAATTTCGGCTTGTTTTTCCTAGCGGAAGTGGCATACAAAAGCCCCGGCCCCATGGATACCGAATCTCCCATAAAGGTAGTCGTTTAATGGTTCATATATTCAGCACCGTAATCACAACCCGTTGGCACCATTTCTTTCACGTTTTTTTTTTGAACTTCGTGCGGTTTTCCACACACTCACACTCTGTCTCTCTCTCGTCCTTTCAATGGGAAGAGGATCCTCCCGGTCCGGCGGTGGTGTAGATTGCGTTTTTCACTCGTTAGAACACACAATTTGATTAACAGTTATTACTGTCTCCTGGCAGCTGTGCAAACACGTGAGATGGGAGCTCACTCACATGGCAACGACGGCACACAACGGACCCACTGGGAGGGCGGAACCGGAAAGTAACGGCCCCATCCCTTGGGGTTGGTGCTCGCTCATCCGGTTCCCCGATGCGATCGCGTTTGCCGATAAACATTCCGGTGCCACTTTTCGGCTGCCAAAAGCTATCAAGTGCTCAGCATCAGCAATCGTTCGATGTCACAGTGACGGTCAAAATGTTTACCAAATCTATGCAAACGCTTCAAAGCTTTCGATATGTAAATTATTATTTTACAAGCTGTTCCATTACGTTAGACAAAAATATAAAATTTTATACATGGATCCTATTCGAAGTTCTAAAATTAATTTACAACTTCTGGTTGAACGCGCACAGCTTAGTTGTTTAACTTGATACTTACTGATAGTTACTTTTTAGAAAAAAAACAAATGTTTTTCCTTTGCTCCTTTCCTCCTTAAGGGTTTTCCTTTACTCCATCTAATTTAATTTTAGGAAATAAATTCGTTGAGAAAATGAATGTGAAACAACAACAGCTTCTTCAATCGTTCAAACCGCCAACACTGGATCCACCACTGTTGGTGCGACTTTGTTGATGTACATTTTCCCATTTTCCAAATACCATTTTCACCGGTGCTACCGACGACGGGTGACAGAGGCGGCACTTGGGTGCGATGCAAGTTACGCCATCGAGCGATGGTTTTTCCATTCCGTATCTATTGTTTTGCTAGCCGTATCGGATGCACCATTGCGCTTTTACTTTTATTATTATTATTTCTGCGCGACCAATTTGATTGAGTTGTTTTGCAGTGTATGTGCCTGTGTTCTTGTCACATCTGTCTTTTTTTCCTTCTCGTATTTTTATCCCCTTTTCCCCTCTTGTCCCGTGTGTGTTTGTTTTTACGAGTCACCCAATGTTTTCAGTTCGTTTTAACAGCTCTTGTTTTTTCTTTTATTATGCTCTTTTTCTTTTTTCCGTTGTAGTTATCAATCGCGTTTTTCAGCATCGACACCACAAAATGGTCACACGGAAAGTGTCGCCATTGATTGTGCTCGCCACGGTGTCGCTGCTGATTAATGTTGACACATCCCGAACGACGGCTGGTTTCGATAAAATTGTCCGACAGCATTGCGCCACCAGTGTGTTTTGCTCATTTGCGGCCGAATGGACATGGGGTCGCGTTTTTAGCGGTTTGATCGATCGGTTTCGCACCGGCCCTGGTGGGTGGTTTATGTAGCCTAGGCAACGTATTTATTGTGTCCGTTGACATAATGGTCAAAAGGGTAATATAATTAATGATACTTAAAAATTTGCATAAATTGATGAATGATATTCTAATGATTTCACGAATTAATTATTTCAACTTCGTATGTAATGTTATCCAAACAGTATTAAAATACCTCACTATATTAACTTCAATGACAAAAATCATAGGCATTTTCCCTAGTTGGAAAACACATCACTTCTATTGACGAAATGCAATTGCAATGGAGATATCCAACATGCACCATGCACAATCGGCAAACTCGTGCACGTGTTGGTCTCGAATGCACCGGAGATGGAAAGTAAGAAGCTTACCAATTCCTTCTACCAACGCATCTCCCCAAAGGAAAACGCGCCCACCCCGTGGCAAAGCGAAAAGGAGAGTTTTCTTTTTTCCACCCCACCGTCGCGTGGAAATGCATCGGTCCGATCTCGAGTCTTGAGAGTTTCCGATCGAAAATTGGTACCGTGCTGTCGTGTTAATTTCAGGCGGCCAGTAGCCATTCGCGTAAGGGAATTGTGTATAGGATTCCACTCGAACCGGTTCGTTGAAGCATAGAAGCGTCCATACGTAAGTACGGACGCCTCAACCACCCTTTGGAAAGGGAGTAAAAAGAGAAATCTTTCTTTCTTTCGCTTTCATCTTCTCCGGCCGGCTTGATATTGTGATGTTGTGAAGCGGGTGTAGGGGGGAAAGGGTGGACGGACGGAGCTTTCCGTCCTCCCGACGTTCTATTCCAACCCAAAACGAGCCTTGTTTGAAGCAGGAGAACGTCAGGTGTGCCGAATCGGATGAAAAATGCTTTCGAACACGGCCGGTGGAAATCGACCGGGCGGGTGGGAAAATCGAGCGGGCATTTGATGCATCATGCATGCGGCGGCATGTTGCATGCCAGACTGCATACACACGTGTGCACGTGTGCAACTGCATGCATGACGGAACTTTGGGAAGCAAAGCGGCGACACGCCAACGGTTGGAGCGAAGACATGAACAAAGCGAGCCGAAAGGGGAAGGGAGGAAAATCAAAGCATTGATCGATCGAGGACTGGCGGTGGACACCCACCCACCAACCCAGACCGTCCGACGTCTGTTTGGGTGAAACCGGCGTGGATGTTTTTCTCCCTCAAGAAGATCCACCAAGGGAAAAGGAAACGATGTTGCTGCTGTTGCTTTCGAAACGACGACCAAACAGCAATAGAAAATAATTTCCCGTCAGATCCGAACGACTTACGAACGGTAGGGTCGGGGAAAGTGGGCAGGAACAAATATGAAACTTCTGAGCAGACGAGAGCTGGCGAATAGGGTATATTTTGCGAAGCACGTCTCCACGGGGTATCAGGAGTCGGTTCAGTGAACAAGTGTGCCAGGAACGATACGAACAATCACTCACGACCGGCTCTGATGGGGATGCACCATGCAGTTGATGCACTTTTAGATTAAACTGTTCAATTGTTCCAATTTATCATTATTTATGTTCAGGTTTTCTCTCGAACCATCAACATGTTTCTGCGTATCCTTTTAGAAACTTTTAACGGATTTCTATGTATGAATGGCTTTTATGAAAAATTATTTTTCAAGCGATTTTATATGCATTTTTGAACGTAATATTATGAAAAATGGAGCAACATTCAAATTTAAAATGTAAGGAATGGTTCATATCAGATTGTGCTGCATATTTGATGCACGATGCTTTCCTTCATGGCCGCGTTGTTACATGTTCAATTATGCTTCACTCACTCGAGAGACAGTACCGGTGGAAAAACTACCCTTTGTACACGGTAAGGAGCCGAAAAAAAATACATTTCCTTTGGGCCTTTACTTTTTTCATGTTTTCGTTTTGTTTTCCAACAATCCAAAAATCGGAACAATTCGTCAAACAGACAGGCTTGTTCATATGGAAATTCCCCCGTTGGTGTTCAACATTCAAATTCTTCGAAACAAATCTCTCCGATGGAATGTTTTCTCCCTCACCATCGGGAAAAGCACAATATCGCCAAAACGAACAAAACAAAAAATTGCCGCCGCCTTTCATCTTCAGACATCGTTCGAGGTGGCAACATTTTTGGAACAAAATGCAAATGGCGTACGCCCGGTTCGTTCTGATACATATTCGAAATCAGTGGCACTCATTTGATCATCATCATCACTTCCCGACGGCATCGTCGTCGTCGTCGGAAACAAGTTACGATAAGCCACACGGGAACGACGACCCCGTTGAGAAGGCGACCTGCCGATTAAGGATACGACCGGTACTGCTGGATACGGGGGTATTTTAGCAAAATTTCCCAACCCATGCACCACCAAAAGCGCACGATACCAGTCCGCTTCCGTGCCGGGCAGGTTGGGCAAAGGGGAAAGTCGCATGGCCGGATGTAGTCCGGACCGGATTTTGGAGCACCTTTTTGCGCACATTCCCCAGGCACATCTGATGAACGATGGCTTTGGGGAAACGGTAAAATGGGAAGAAAGGTAGAAGGCGAAGGAGACATGCAGTGGGAGCATATTAAAATATTCATATCAATATCGCTTTAGCTTATGCTTGTGTCCCTTCCGTTAGTTTTCCCGTCACTCGGGCAAGGCATCCAGTATTCGTGGCGGTACGTGGGTACGTGTGAGGAAAATGTGCTAAATTTTCATTTTATCCACCCGTTCGCTACCGGTCGGGAGGGAACTCGACAGCAAACGATGCCTTTCGATGGAGAAGGAAGCGCGTGCTCACTTTTATTTGTGTGCAAATTTGATAGATACTTTCCGTCGTGGTGGAATGTCTCCAAGGTAGAGCTTGAACGTTCCCTAGTCCTAGGAGCCTCTAGGACCTTTGGCCTTAGACGAGTCGTTTTGACAAAACTATTTCGTGCCAATCTTCGCCGGCTCATGCAACGATGATATGTTGTGCTGGTAAAGTCACCACTTGACACATTTTATGGGGAAACAGCAAACTAGCAGCTATCCCGCCCCAAGACGATGCATTATTAAATTAATACTATTCATCGCGGGATTAGAACTTTGCACAAACCGCGCTCTGTTACAACTACAACGAAAGATATTGTAGAAACATTGCGAATTAAATACCATGTTTCACATAACATTACTCAATATTTTGTATTCCTGCGTTGATTTCTAGCATAAGCAAAAAACTCACGTTTTCTCATGTCTAACCTATTTCTATCCTCCCGTTTATAATTTGATTTAAAAATAGGTCAATTTTGAAAAATAGACAAAACAAAAATCCTCTGCAATTAAAAAGTTCTTCCCGCCTCTTCTTTTGTTTCCCACTATATCATCCCTGTTTCGATTGGGTAAAGCATCTCCGAGTTCCTCTATTTCCGTTTTTGTTTCCTGCAGTACAGAGTTGGGAACATTCATACTCTCCCCCCCCCCTCCCCCCACTCTCTCTTCCCCCTTTCTCCCCTTCCTACAACAAGTTGACGGTAGTATACATTTTTCATTATGCTATCGATCCGTTGTCAGTCTTGCATTAAATATAACCCATTCTTTTCCGCTCCGAGTGGATCAGTTGTAATGAGATTAAGCAGCGGAAGAGCTCCAGGTTCCGTCGGGAGTAGTTTTCTCCGAATGTGTGCGGGATGATAAAACATTCACGTTCAAAAGCAGTCTGCAGTGATTTAATTGTTTTTTGTAACCGTTTTCAAGTGGTAGAAGTTGTTTATCATGCGTTCAAAAGAGTATTTAATATTTGCTTTCTTAAAAATAAACTAATGATGAAAATAACTTTTTTTAATTCTAATACCAGTATCGATTGCTCACCTGTGGCTCTTGGGAAATCATGGCTTCGTTTGTAGGTGTACCATCGCCGTTGGGATCGAACCTATCCTGCGATACGTTGAATCCTTCACTAGCGATCGTTGTTCCCAGCGCGATTCCACCGGAAGGACTTGGCATGGCCAAAATCAACGCTACTATTAGCAGTGCACCGTATGTCTTCATTTTGTTCCGGTCACTACCTTGCAACCGGTAGTGGCAATCAGTCCGAAGCGGTGCCGTTGGTTTTCCAATCATGTTTTGCACTGTTTTAAACCTAAGCTACAGAAAAAGTATGTTATTGTCGTCTGTTCCTATCCTTCTAGATAACTTTCACATTTTTCCTTCAAAAAGATCCCCTAAACTATTTCATTTTTAACTCCTGTCACACTTTTCACAAATCACTGGAAAAAAATTTATCTTAAAAAACCTTTGTTTTAAGTTTCTGTTCTTTTTCACATCCGAAGGAACGTGCTGTTTTTTTAGCGATTTATTTTATTACATTTTTTAACTTGACCAGTTGTTTCTTCTTCTATTCGCCATCGCTCTTGTTCCTATTTCTCTTGCATGATAAAACATGATTAACATAAATCGCTCATGTTACCCTTTTTTCGCCATTAAACAGTTTCGAACACGCTCTCTCATGCATCTCTATTGGACGATAAACAACCATTTGTTCCAGCATCACTTCTTGCGTGCATTTTCACTTGTCGCTACAATGGCAACCGATTGTTAACACGTTTATCCAACTGCTTTTTGCGCGCACACGATTTTTCACTTTTTGCTACCAATGTCTTCCAAGCCGGACGAGGGAAACCACATGCAATGTCGAAGGAAAAACTTAGTTTGAAGGAAATTAAGGGAGTGTTTTATGCACATCTTAAGCATCGAAGCATCTCAATTGTTCACACCACGTGCTAAGGAATATGAATCCGTTTAACAGACGCACACACGCTCGACGTCACACTTTGTTAGGTTAGCTCAACACTGGGCCGGATGCAGTCCAATTGTTCCCGCAATGATTAATACCGCGAACGATGCCTTACACTTCCATTTAATTCATCGGAGACACAAATTCACAATAGAATATTATTGGAAACGAAAAAATATCTGATTATGTGTTCGATCGTTTTTTGGCGGTTCTTCTGCGAAGTTTATTCCATCCAAAGGATCATTTGAAACATGGATAAAATTTGAAGAAAAACCTCCTACCGGTTGCCTAAAAAAACGTCTCAAAAACTCCGGTACAAAACCATTGAATTCAAATAAAGTTTTCCGGGATTTGTCAACCTTTTTGAAAGGATTTTCACCGAAATTCAAGCTGACACCAGCTTCCAACGGCGCTCGGCTTAAGTGTGGCTAGGCCGTTCCTGGAAACTCTTTTCCACTGTTCCTTCGTTGAGAGTCGCGGTAACGTGATAAGGTGCGAAAAACGGAGGGAAAAAAGGAAAAGCGTTTGCAAAGCTCGACACCACACTGTCGAAATCAAATAAAACATTAAACATCTCACAAAAAAGGCTCCGGAAGGAAAACTTTCCGTTTGATGTACACTGCCTTTGGGAGGGTCAATCTGTGGCGTTCGAGACGGGAGATGTGGTAGGGTGTCGAAGGTGAAGACGGGGAAAAGATTAAACTATTTTCGGTACATACGGACACTTGAGCTTGCGTTGAACCGTCGGTCAAGAGGGATTAGACTTGAGCAGGAAACTTTTAACGGGGGATTATTTCACTATTGTTCCTCGGAGTGACTTATGGTTTTTATGTTCTCGCCCTTTGACTTCTGACTGTCACTAAGCAATACAAAGCTAGCAGATATTTAATCTGCTGCCTTTATTGTACCGCGTGTTTTGGGTAGCTTTCGTAAAGATATCTTCAAAGCACATACCGACAGCGACACTGAACTGTTCACTTTCTATGTCCGGGTGCAACTGACTGATTTCACGTCCACGTAAAAGGCCTCCACAGACGGATCTGCAGACCGCCTCGCAAGAGATGAAAAGC
The DNA here is from genome assembly GCA_000441895.2 of Anopheles sinensis. Classification (NCBI taxonomy): domain Eukaryota; kingdom Metazoa; phylum Arthropoda; class Insecta; order Diptera; family Culicidae; genus Anopheles; species Anopheles sinensis. Next base: position 330,951 of record KE524842.1, on the reverse strand, counting down.
GTGTTTACCAACGCGAACGCGTGCGGCAGCCGAACTGAGCTCAGTTTTTGGAGCCTCGGGCTTGGTTCATTTTGGTAAAGGTAGCCCCCCTTTTACTCTCTTCTCGATGAATGTAGCGGGAGAAAGCTTTCCACGATGAAAACTCCTCCGAAGACCGGCCCGAAAGCATGGAACGACGCGTGGTTGGATGCTGCGATCGGCGGCGTCTCGTCTGTTGTCATGGCTGCAACGAATGAACACCGTTCGTAAAAACGAATGAACAGACTGTTTATCCTGTTGGATGCTGTGGCGTGCGACTTTCGCTTCTTCACCCGACGATGGCTTGGATGTGTTTCGTTGCGGTTCCAGTTTTATCCCCTCGTCTTTTCGAGGACGTGTTTGTAGCATAACACTTTTTGCTTCCTTTTTTTTTGCAACACTTTAAATCAGCGCTCCAAAAGCCAAGGAAGCACGTTCGATGTTCCAGTAGAAACAGAAGGAAAAAACCCCCGAAGTTTGTTGATCCCTTCCCGAATGGCTTAGGGACACGCTCCGACCGCCAAAGGTGAAAGAAAACCCCCTGGTGCGGAATGAGAAACCCGGCAAGCGGGGAGGAAATGTGTGACTCCCGGTAACACGCGTTCCACAAACTGTCATTAGCGGTGTCAGCTGATTTTCCACTCAAAAAGAGCTTAACAAATATGTTTCCCCCCGTCGCTGTGCGTGTTTTTTCGGCAGCGTTTTTCCTCTCCCCCGCTTCGGGAAAACTTTTTCCCGTGGGTTTTCCTTGGATTAAATCTAAATCACCTACGCAATCGGCGCTGATATAAAACATTTTTATGACGAACAACGCAGTGAATTTTTCAACGTCCATTTGAGCAGATTTAATTGCAGAGAAATATTCGCCCTGCGACGCAACGATAACCAAATCTTCCCGTCATTCATCGGACCTTTGAAGAGGCTAAAATTAGAAAACAATTTAGCAAACGTAATGGAAACTTCAAACGGCCTTTTACCAGAGGCTAACATTATCCTGCCAGTACGGTCGGAAAAAGGAAAACAAAAAATCGCGAAAACCGAAGAGGTTCATTTCAATTCACCTAACACAGCAAATCGCTTCAAACGGATCTCTTCCTACGGAACTAAATTTGTATCTTGTCCTTTTTTACCTCCCTTCTCGAAAGAAAAGCCTTACCCGTCAGTCCGTTATCAACTGAACCACAGAACCGAGCAGGGATTTTCCACCGAAGAAATATGAAGAGGGAAGTATTAATGCAAAACTCAGTCAGCAGACCGTTACCCAAACCCGAAGGGTCCGTCTTAGAAAGGATGCGAAAGTTACCGGAAAGGAAAACAAAAATAAAACAAACGTTTCAGTCGGCCCAAACCAATGGAATAAAGAACAACAAGATTAAGAAATCCCTTTGCAAGGCTCTCGACGGAACTAGCAACTGGGCTACGAAACATCGACAGGATCAACTCTGCGGGGGCAGATAATTGATGAAGCGTTCGAGTTTTGTGGCTTGCCACGCTTAACTCTAAACTTCACTTTGCGTGGACTTTATGCTGGCAAGAAAAAGGCACTTCAAACCTCAAAGCAAACTTTCGGTGGGTTTGTTGTTATTTGATTCTTTTTCATAAATCTGAAGCGAAGAAACTTACCATTGCCCTAAATTGAACATTGTTTATTTAGTTTTTGGTGGTTTGTTATTATAGGAATACATTGTGCAGAACCGAATTACAATTTTGCCATTCAGTCAAGGTGAAGGTATGATTGCATTGACGAATGTATGTGTTAAAATTGTAATACACGATCACTTTTTAATCGCGAACAACCGACCGACGCGTGGTACTTATTCAATTAAAACTTAATCTACCAATCAAAAAATAATACGAACCACAATCGTTTGTCCAATAATAAATTTAATTTTAAATAAACCGCCCCAAACTCCCAGCGCGCAGTCCCAGGACGATTTTATTCGTTTTACCATTTCACAAAAATAAATCATCATCACGACGATCATCGGGATTTTCCTTATCGTTTTGGGGATTTATAAATGCAGCCCAACTCACTGGCTCGTCATCGTTTAAATAATTGTTTTCATGAATCGTCCGGATGGAGAACCAAAACCGACAACAACAAAAATACATACATATCACACTCAAACGAATGCATTTCCCCGGAAAATCGTTCGCACCTTGGAAATGATTAATAAATACAGGGATATTTAAATTGCAACACCACGAGACCGGCAACAAACCGTGGTGCGGTGAGTGTATCGGAAAAATTAACATTCCAAACTCCACTGCTCCAACCCTTTTCCCCTGTCTTTTGCGACCGCATCATTATGAAAGCCCTTTTGGATGGCGGACCGAAAATCATCATGACGAACAATTTTCCTTCCCACAAGGATACGATGACGAGGCGGGGACGCGTGATGGGAACGTCGGCAACAATAGGACACTAAATGCGTTCCATGCGTGGTCAGTTTTCCATTTTCCGATCTCGCACTAGTTAACGGTGGTGAGGTGACAAGAGGGAAGGGAGGACACAATGCACACGCATCTGCATGATTCTGTCCAGCAGAGCTGACGAAGCCGGAACATGGGATTCATCGGGTCATCAGAATGGCATAAATAACAATCGCTCATTCTCACTTCGGATGATTCCATCCAACCGGCGGTTCCATTATTAATGCTGAGTATTTATGTTTATTTCTCTCCGGTTACGGTTTTAAATGAAAGCAAAATGATTATTTTCCTATAAATGTTTGATATTTTATATTCTCTCAAAATTATTTTAAAGATGGTTTTAAATAAACGACTTCTGAAATTTAAAATTTTTCGAAAGACCAATAAACGAAACCTATTTTAAAAAGTTTGTCGGTCGGAAAAGGTGAAACCGTTAGAAGAAAATTTTCCTTTTTAGGTATCGAGTGTGACAGAAAAATTCTGCTTACCAAAAGTCGTCCTTCCCCGATCGGAACTCGACTGCATTGCATGTTGCAATTTGCACGACCGCCTTAATCAAACCATCGTCGCCCATTACGGACATCAACTCATCGTCCGAAATTTCTCCCCTGGGATGTGGAATCCCTGCGCTCCCCTAGCCGGGGTCACTGACCGGGCCTCGATTTTCCAATGGCGGTGAAAATTGGAAACGACGTCGGGCGACGACCAACGGTGCCTGATTGGTTATCGATTAAGGGATCGAACGCTTTCGGAAATGAAAATTTATCACCTGCCCCGGAGGAGGTTCGTTTCGCAGAAAAGTTCTTGAAAAACCGACCCCTGAGTACGACCACCCCCAAAAACTCCGCCGTTGTCAGACCGGCCTTCGTCCGACTCGCGTAAAACAATAAAGGTGCATTCCCATAAATTAGTCCGATTTAAGTTGAATCTTGTGCTGCTGCTGCTGTGTTGCTGTTTTCTTCGGCTTCTGTGTTTTTCGGAAAACTATCTCCGGAGTGCAGCGCGATTACCAACTACTAAAAGCTTCACCGCGCGCGACTAGTTTTCCGCACTGCTGCAGGATACCGACGAGGATGCTCTTATCCATGGAGGATTTATGCAGCACCTTTTGGCAACTTTTGTCTCTCGAAGGAAATGGCACCGAACGAAGGAACGAACGATCGTCCTGCTCGACCAGGTATCTTTTTTTCCCATCGTGGGCCATAATGTCCACAAGTTTCAAGCGGTGGTGTAGCGAATTTTCCTTCAGTAGGAAAACTTTCCAGCCACTTTTCCTCCCGTCGGTCGGAATTTTGGAGTTCTTTTGTTAACAAATTTTACGTCACCTTGGGAAAGGTGTGCAGTACATCAAGCCGTACACACCTTCTATGGACTTTCCTTCTTCCTTCGAATGGTTCCTTCAAGGGAAGGACTTGAGCTGGCTTTTATCGTTACCGGTCAAACAAAGGAACCTTGCTTCGTCTCTGAAGAAGGCGAGAAAAGTGTGTAGAGGTGCAAAGTCGTTTCAAGCGGGAAATAATTGTTTCGCCAGCTCAGCAGTTTTAACTGCCATCTTTAATCACCTAGTTTACAGGTATGCCGTAAGGAAAAATGGGAATGGATCTTTGAGAATGTAATCACATTTTGTTAAATTTTTCTTCAAACGATTTTTATCGTCTCAAGTTTTAGTTTGATTAAACTTTGAGGAAAAAACCGCTCTTTGTGGAATACCATCCGTCCACTTTTCCAACATAAATCAACGTAATCCTGAGCTTATTAAGTCCTAACAAATCTAATCAACCTTCACCCAGCTGAGGGTTGTCCCAGCGGTCACACTTTTAGTAATTAGATGTTTTTTGGGAGCAAATTGCTTTTTTTTTAAATAAAAACTTGCCGGTCGCCCTGCCTAAATTAAAAGGAAATTAAACCCATTCCCAGCCCGAGAGATAACCGAACCGTCAATTACATGTCGAAAACTGCGTGCCAGCTGACTGTTAATTTACTTTTTAATTCACCCACAACAGCACTGACGTCAGCTTTCCGCTAAGATTACCAAAAAATATCACCAGCAAATCAACACAGCAAACCTAAAAAATAGGAGTAAAAAAGCCATCCGGAAGAAAATTTTAGGTAATTAGATGAAGCAAAAGTTTAGCCGGCGGTTAACTGGATCCCCCAACCTCCCCGTTGCGTCATATTGCAACCGTGGAAATGCGCTACGGGGAAAAAAAACGCTGGGGGAGTTGACAATAGGGGGGAAATTATTATGACTTTCCTTTTAATATCACACCCTGACCCGGCTGAACCCGGCCCTTCAGCAATCAGAGGAAGGAGCATGGTGAGGATAATATTTTAATGTTTAATTTCCTGAAGCTCCGGTTGTGGCTGATGCCTCGAGAAATAAAACATTAGACGGAGTGTTGGGGTGTTAAAAAATATATCACTTGACGCTAACTAGACTTCAACCACTCGTAATATAAAGAAAACTATTTAACACTGAAGAACATTCACTAGTCAAGAAAATACATCAATATGGATCAGCGTAATTTTTGCCGAAATAAAGATAATTTTAACAACATTTTGTAGCAAATTGTTTAATAAGATGATAAATAAATTTTAATATACAAGAATATTTGTGTTGAATTACAAAATAGAAATGCAATTTAATAGCAATCCATTTATTCAAACCCACAAGTAAAACAAAATGCTCGCTAAACTTTCGCTATCGTTTAGCGGATCCGACCGGTGCATCATCAAAACCGGTACGAATCCCCCTTATTGGACGCTGGCGGGCTGGGTTAGGTCGGGACCACTTTCTCCGTAGATTTTTCCAAGTTTTTCCTGTTTGTCGCCTTCAGCGTGTCGTGTGTCCATTGCGGGTGGCGGCTGCTGAGTGGATGCTGAGGCGAGTTCTCCGGCCGCTGCAAAATAAATGCACAAACACAGACACACGCCCTCAGCAAGTACGCCCAGCTGGAACCAGGTTCCGGTTTGCCGTTTCATGAGCGGAATCGAAAGTGCAGCGATCGATCGCGATACTTGCGGGACGATGTAAGCGACAAACCTTTTCCCCACATGTGTGAAGTTGAATTAAAAGACGAATCATGTTTTGATCCGGTTGGCGACGGAAACCCAGCTGGAGCCTCACCGAGATAAGAGCTAATCCGCGGAGGATTTGTAGTCGAACCATAATGTCACGATCAGGTAACATAGGAAACCGTTATCGTGACATGAAGGAATTGCTCTCTTCGATACATTTACCTTTCGTACATTCAAATTTACCTCAATTTTCACTTTAAAACATTTCTTAAATACTTTCTCAAAAACCCCCCCTTGACTTAAACATGCAACCGCGGAAGTAAGCAAATATGTCCTCAAATACTGCAAACCAAACCCTCAACGTAAGCAGATTTCACCAAACGGGCGGTTAAAAATCGCAACCGTGCAATGAAAAGCATCACCGTGTTGGCCGACAACCCATTACGCACGGTGCTCATCGGAATGACACACGAATCTCACGACGAAGACGACGAAGACGATTACGCAACATTGATCGATTATTATTGCCCAGCTCGAGCCTTTTGGGCCGAAGCAAACGAAAGAAAACCCCTTTCGGCCCGGCTTTAAAAGACCCTCCAGCGAGATGATGGCGCTCTTTGGGGCGTTTGAAGGGGGAAAACACATACTCAGCAGCCATATGTGCGAAGAACCTGCAACCAAAACCCGCCATAAACGATCGCATTAGGTTTAAGTGTTTTCCGATCGTTTGCGGTTGGGTGAGTTTAAATCTGCCCGCAGCGCGCGCGGCCAATTCCAATGGGAAGAGGTACCCATTTTGAAGATGTCCAAGCCGGGAGTGTCGGTGCCGATCGAGCCATAAGACGAAAACCGCTGGAAAGCCGTAGTGAATGCGGAAAATTGCGAACTAGCCTAAACAAACGCAGTCCGCCCCGGTTGAAACCTCTCCGATTTTCACGCTCGCACACCTCCCCGGCGGGGGTTGGATTAGCTTGGGTGTTGGTGAAGTTTTCTTTACCGCACTCTGGGAGTGCACCACGGAAACCATCTTAGGGGGATCGCGAACGAAAAGGTCTGCTTGAAACGGCGAACGTAATCGGCATTGTTTGGTGGACCCATGCTCCTAGGGTGCTCCAGTCTTGGAGGCGGCTTTCCCGAAACGAAGAGCCGTCTACGGGTTTGATGCTTTTCTTATGATTGCATAAGCATTTTGTAGGTTTATATCAACGGCAAATTTGTGTCTGAGATGAGCTTTGGGCGGGAAAATGTGTCAATAAAGTGTCCAATTTATAGCTCAACAATCCATCGGTAAATAAAACAAACCATCAGGATTATTTGTGTTTAGTTTCTGCTTTCATAATGAGTGGCCAGGTAGGTTATAAAATAACAAATTCCACCAATCTAGCAATTTTATATACTACAGTAAATCAGATAGTATGTTGAAAATAACAAAAACGTTGCTGTTTTAGAAAATGGTATGAATGGTTTAGAAATGGTTTTTCCGTGTTCCTATTTTTCAGGTCTTTTTAGGAAATGACGCAGTCATCTTCATTCTTTTTTAAATGTTATTATTTTACCATCGAATGTAACTAAAACGCACAACCTCACCCTTGCATTGGAAGCACTTTAATCTGCCAAAAAATTGCAACGCAATGGCGTCACAATTGGGCCGTCCCGAACATGCATCCCACATGATGCATCAGCACCGTCGGATGATGCAATCATATTCCAGTTTTTTTCCTTCCACTTTCTGTACCAGTGATGCATTTCCTGCTCTCCGCAGGCATCTAATGCAAAACTGCAATGCATTTCCGCGTGCCGGAAGAAGATTTCCAGCAACATTCTGCACCAAACCCCCCGCGTGAGAAACGAGCGCGATCTGTCTCGTGCCTGTCTTTACAATCATTTTATGCATTGTTTTTCAGACCACCACCCACCCAACGGCAAGGGTTGGTGGTTGGTGGTATGCAGCTGGGCGTAAGTATGGTGGAAGGCCCCGGAAACGGAAAACGCTTCAAAACCAACCGACCCAAGGTAGGTGCGAGGGAGAATCAAAGCTGGAACACCAGGAAGAAGCAAACAAAAAAAACCGGAATGCTCACACTCCCACTGTTTAAAAAGGGAATCGTGCATGTCTTCCCCCTTCTTCTACCATACAATTATGCACTTTCCCTGCAAGTGCTGCACTGTCGGTTGGTGCGCTTGCTGATGCTGGATGCATTGTCGGAGCACGTGTCGCCCGTCGCGGGTTTCCGTTTGTGAGAGGTGGTGGTTAGAGGGAGTATAAACCACATAACCACCTTACTTCATATTCGCGCGTCGAGTACATATCCCCCATGAGGGACGACCATAATGAGGGGTTTTGTTTAACAAATACCATTTCGGTTGCATAGTGGGATGCAATGGTGAATGGCGTGGCGTAGCACTAACTTTACTCAAACAAGAGTCTTATAAAATAAACATAAGAGGGTTTTTGTTAGTAGTTGGGCTGCCATAAACGACCTTGTTGTTGTATATTAATTTGTATTGCTAAAACATAGACTCACATGTGTCTAACCAAAGAGTGTTATTTAAAGCTTTTTTAAATGCATTTCTCTTTTCCATTTATTCTGTTATTTGGTGTTAATTTCAGCAGAAATTACACTACGCCAACAAACTTTTACTCAAACTGAACAAAAGGCAGAAACCAACCGGAAATGGATCCTTAGGCGAGAACGTACGCCGACGTTACTTGCACCATTTTTCAAACCCTGCACGGGTCGGACGAAAAGCAATCAGAAAACCTGTATGTGAACCGTCTGCAAACGAAGAAAAAAGGGAAGACGTGAAAGGCAAAGGCGTCGGAAACGATTTCGGCAACAACATTGCCCTATTTTCATTCATGAAAAAGCAGTTCGCACCGCAACCATCCGCTTCCGCCGACACGTGGCCGTGACAAACGGTTATGGTACCTGAAGTTTATCATCTTCAGATGATGATATTTGTACAGCCGTTTTTTAAGCACGTGTAAACTACCCGCCCTCAGCAGAGGAAGTCCCAGAACGAAAGAATCCCTTCCGTCGTTGCTTCCTTTAGAGGCTTTCTTTCTTATGCTGGCCGACATGACCGAGGAAGGAGAGAATCCGAAACATTTATTCTCGGTCCCCAAAAACACACAAACATTTACTGCATCCCTCCATGTCGGTGGCTTGTGCCTTCCGAATCGTGGTTGGTCAAACGGAAGCTGCCCGTGTAAGAGGTAAGTCCATCATTATTATACGCTTCCCTCCGCATTTGCCCATCTTACCTTCTTTCAGTATCTTCCACATTCTCTGTCGCCCGCCAGAATGGGTTGAAATCGCTCCACGAGGCGAGTGTGGCTTCCAGCCACCCCCAGGAAACAGGGAAAGGAATAGTCTTTTTTTGTTTCTGAGAAGAAAACCCTCCCCATTCTTATCAGTCGACGGCACAAGCACCGACCAAAAGGACCGTTGGCAGCCTGCAGTCGTTAAAATTTCATTATACACCTCTAAATGCTGGTCCCAAAACACACTCGCCAGTGTTGGTCTACATCCTCCTTGGAGTTTCTGTGGTGCATGAAAAAAGAAAACTCCACCGATCCCGGCTGCGGTATATACGGGCGTGCGGTCGCATACGGTGGCCATTTTAATCGCTTACGTGGAAAAACTGGCAACCAAGTGGCAACGGTATCCGGCGGCAACGAAAATCGCCTCTAATTAAACATGGTGCACAGAACCGGGATGGCCCACTGACCGTGGTTAAGTCTGCACTTTCAATCCCTTTATAGCAAGAATCTGTGTTCATAAGTTAGTTTGAGATTCATACACCGCACTTTAACAATCTCCGGGCAGAATACGAACCGATAGAAGGCTGGCTGGTTCAACCACGTGTGTACCGACACGTGCACTAAAGTTAAATGTGCTATTGGGATTACTTTCCAAGTAATTTACACCACATGTCTGTTGAAATTATTTTCCGTATAGTAAGGAATATCACGGAAATAATATACAAAATCTCAACTAATTTTATTTTATTCAATTTCATCAGAATTTAACCATACTTGTTTCAGTTCTGAATTCACTTTTTGTGAAGTATAACTTGTTTTAAAGCTTATAAAAAGTACTCACCACTAAACCGACAAAATAAGCTGAAGTAATAAGCGTTAACATAATTATTTACACCTTTCTAGTCACGGTGCCAAAACCAAATCCGCCAGCATCACACGCTCTCCGCGGTGGCGTCGAACGATGGAAATCTAACCTACCACAACACGCTCGTACCGACTGGAAAAGCCAAACCGTGAGTAGACACGAGGCAGCATAGCGAGCCCTCCGGATGATTTAAATGAACCTTTCCACGAATCGCGAGCACTGCATCGGATTTAACTTTTGCTTTCATCCCAGCAACCAATTCGCACCATCCGAAGTGTGTTGGGTCATGGCTGTAGCTCACACTTCCGCTGGCAGAACATGGCGCGGAAATAATTGTCTGAAGTTTTGTGTAGCGCTTATAAGCGTTACATAAGCCAGATTAAAGCTAACTCTTTGGGAAATAAACTTGAATGAAAACATTTACGTGCTACTAAGAAAAATCTCCTACTAAACTGTTTAATTGGACTATACTAACAAAAAATAAACTAGCTTTTCAACCTTCTGACGTCAAGTAAATTATTTGTTAATTTGAATCGGAGTTACCATTTAACCTCTTTTAATCACTCGGTCACTTTTGGCTCAACTAACTTGGCACTAAATCCATCTGCAGCTTCCGGCAAACTATGAATGTAGTAAAATTACTCCAATGCAATTTCCATTAAAAGTGACAGCTGCCTTGAGCACTTGATTTTTATTTCCATGTAGCCGTCACTGCTGGATGGCGTTACCAGTCTGATTCATGGTTATCTTTTCCCTACACACAAACGAAAAAAAAACTTCAGCAGCACTGTTTCCAACTGGAAAATAAAAATTTTAAGCTGATTGTAAAACAACAACGTCAGTTGCTGGCGAACGAAGCGATGTGCTTTTCACGTCCTATTCCTTTTCCGCGCGATTGCTCCAGGTCAGTTCGTGCATTCAATTTATTTTGGAAGTCGGTTGGAATGGTGTTTGGATATTCGATGTGTATTCACTAACAATGAATTAACATCACTCCAACGTTCTAGAGTATACGTTCGAAGGACAAAGGAAAGTGGCACAGACATAATCAATACCGATTTCAGAAAACTCTGTCCTTCAAGTTAGTTATTGAGTGAAATGGTTTCACATACCAACAGAGAACTTTTATTTACGGAAAGTTTATACACATTTTTTTTAATTAGAGAATTCATTTTTGGTGGAGGATGTATTTAGAAGAATGCCTAGAATTAATCTGAATGCCATCGTCTACCCAGGAAATAATTCCTTAAAAAAATAATGAAAAAGGGTCACTTAAATGTTTTATTTCGAAACCCCTTTTCTACTTCCTGGCGTAATTTTTTCCTCACGTTGGTACACTTTTCCTGCTCTTGGCTGCCCAACCGACACTGAAGTGCGAAGCCAGACAGCCACGATGGACGTTTAAAATTTGAATAATTGATTTATCTCCGATTTTCTCTGCGTTTCCTAATTTGTTAACTTTACGCTTGCGTTCCGCTGGTTTGGCCAGCCCTTCAGTGCCCTTATCAAAACCAAAGGTACCGCTTTCTCTGGCCGCCCCCTGGAAAAAGGGCCAAAGTCGGCCGATGATACTGGCCCGTTTCTGACCAGAGTGTTTGTGTGTTTGTGTGATGTGCCAAGGAAAATTTTTAACCTGCACCAGAAAGCTCCGACGGACACGTGGATGTATATTTAATTTGAATACCAAAACAGTCGACTTCATGCCAGGGATGTGATGAGGTGACAATCTACAGATTGTCCTCAATTCTTTACCCCGACCACTGGCTGGGAATGTGGTTTAGATTCAAAAACGGAAAAAGCTGTCGGTTAAATTTCCTTCCCAAATTACACCCTTCAATACCAAATACTCACATGTTTGCAGAAAATTCATTTGTAATGATTAAAAGATAATGCACGTCTGTCGCGAGCATCTTTCGGGTGAAAAATAAATATGAATTTACATTCAAAATCAAATTCGCTTAACTTCCCCTGCTTCCGATTCTTCGTTCGACCACCATGGAAGCTAATTTCACGGCACATTAGCAGCATCGCCTTCCATCTTGAATTCGGTTGGTAATGAATATTTCAAACGCCAGCAGGCACGCGAATGATGTCTTCACCATTTCCTCTTTCCTTTTTCTCTCGTTTTTACCGCGGCCGGGGCTTTATCGTTTTCTTTCGCGCGGGTCAAGGCAGCAAGCGGCCGCCAGAGATGACCAATTTCCCACCACAGTTAATTGGCCACCTAGCGGCAGGCGTGACTGAAATTTACTGATAAGTGAATCGCTGAAGCGCACCCGTATCATCGTGTGTCGAATGTTTTTTCACACATTCGTTAGCGCCCAATGTCCGTTTGAAAAATGTTTCTTCTTCTATGGCGTCTCGCTTTCCAAGATGTACTACGACCTACGGTGGTCCGAATCAATTAATTCGCAGTGTTAAAGTAGCGGAAAAATCAACGACTTTTTTTAAAAGAAATGTAGTAATGAAGCTCCAAAGAAAATGAATACTACTATTTTAAATAATAGATATGATGTTATAATTTACTTTGATTCAAATATGTTTGTTTATATTCTACCAGTTAATATAATAAATTACCAATTACTCATGTAAGGAAATCTTAGATTAATCCCATGAAATATAAATTCCTCGTCAAATTTTACAAATAACTCTTCAAACGCACTGTTGATTGTTAGCACAGTGAAAGCTATTTCCCGGCGAGAGATACCCCGCAGGGCGACAGTTTTCCGCTTCTCGTGAGGCAACGCAAATATTAAATACCACAACAACAAGGGAGCTCCCAAAATGAAAGGAAGCGATTATCGCGTGCCGTATTACCTAACAGGTGTAGTTACAATGAAAAATTCATTAGCAAACGAAAGAGAAAAAAAGACAAACGAATAATGAAGGGGAAGGTTTACTTTAAATTGGATCACAAGTTGGTCGTTCAAATCTGTTCCGTCTGCAATCCAGCATTCCTTTCCTCCCAGTGGAACGCAAAGAGCTGGGCACTCATAAAACCCTCCCGGCGGCAACAGTTTCACTTTCATCCACTTTGTCAACGAAAGTAGTTGATATTGTCTCCCCACACCGGACGATGCTGGCGGCTAATAGGAGAGTCCCCGTTTCCGGAGCCACCCCAAAAGGGAACGGAGCACGACGCAACTGTAAGTGACACTTGGTCGCGAACATCTTGGCGATCTCCTATGGTGGCAAAATGCCCACGACTGGCCACTGGCAACGGCGGACACCGAACATGGCAAATAAAAAGAAAACGACAAGTGCGAGATGCGTGAGATTTCCTTTCCTATGGACAGGCGGCCAACGACCTTCGGATCATTAGCGGTCTTGATCTTGTTTTCTGCTTTATTGTGCGTCTCGCAGGGTCTTGTTTTCACGTTTTCACTCTCGGCGGCTTTTCATTCGGGGGCGACACCAACCCATGACGGCACGCGAGCCACACCAGGAACTGGTTCCAGCAGAAGTCAAGGTGTTCGAACGTGTTTGTCTTCTATTAATGCGATTCCGCGGAGGTCCACTGGCTTGCAACTTCCATAACTAGGCCATCGATCGCGTTTATCTTTCTTCAATTTAATTGAAAAAGGTTTACTTATCGGTTAATAACACCAAAAGTTAAATGAATTAAGTTACTGCTTACTTTTCGGGAATAACTTCCAAAGAGCAAAATATTGCATTGGCAATCCCATTAAATAAAAAAGGAATCTATGGAACAGTAAAAAACATTAATTACTCTATTTAAAGCATTTATTAGATAATAATTAAGAAGAAAAAAGAGCGCACAAACAAAAACTAAGCAAAATTGAAAGACTAATTATATTAAACCATTTTTTCTATCTCGTTCAAATTACTTAATTAATTACGTTAGCAAACTGTTTTTATTCAATCTCTTATGAGCCTCTTTTTTCAAACTATATGTTGCCATTTTAGCCTTTTTTAAAGTATAGGCCAAAAATACGTAATCAATTTTTATGACATTAAATCAAGCATTCTCTAGCATGATCTTGCATCATCTTTAAGCCACTGTTATACACAACAGGCTGGTGAAATGCCGTACTATCAATTGCACAACTCTCAACATCTCTAAAACGGAAGTATGAACTTTACATCCATCAACAATCGCAATCAATAAATGATTTCATTGGACTTGAGCCACCTTCCAATATAACTTCGGACGCTTTGTGGCAGTTTGAATTGCGATCTTTCGAGCCGCACGCGGTTTTTTATGATTCGGCTGATGATCGAAGAAAATTCAACGGAGAAATTGATGCGTCGTTCGGTATATAATAGACACATTTACTCCAATAAATCACGCTTCACATTGGCTTTTCTTTTTTCGCTAACCCATTGAGTGTATCATTCCCTTCCTTCGGTCTTTTATTACAACCAGAGGATGCTTTTAAACCATAAACCGAAAACTGTATACCAATCGAAAGCGTCATTGGTAGGCTATGGAAGCTAATTGCCAATCTGTCCCCAAGGCGTTGCTTTCTTTAGCCGAGCTTCGCCGACAGCAGGCACAAAAGCTTCTATTGGTTTTTTTCTATCACCAATCAATTGTAAAACATTGATGCAAGAGCGGAAGGGTGGGAGAAATGGGAACTGTTTTTATTTATTTCTTTTCTTATTCAAACAGACACTCCCAGCGAACCCCCTCGGAACAGATCATCAACGAAATCATAATGTCTCGCAAGGTCTGAAACTAATGAAAGTGAAACCCTGCCGTCTTTCATACCCTTTTTTTTAAATTGTTAGCGCTTCAACGATGTAGCATTTTTCTTCAAACCATCAGACATAAATTAAGAGCTATAAAAGTTCGAGCATTGAAAATTTTCAGTCCCACCAGTTGTTTGCACTTTCGGGCTTTGTTTTTTGTACACAAGCTATTTTGAATTGATAAACGGATTTTTACCCATTATTCTGTGTATATAGTTGCGTAAGTTATATCTAAACAAATTAAAAATTGATAACATTTAGAAAAATAATATAATGATTTCTTCGGATAATTTAAGATGACTTTAAGCAAATCACTCACGATACCAAGCTTTTTATTACGTCACGCTAAGTTGAAATATTTTAAAACTATCGGGATCTTTAAATTTGATGTAGATACTTGTTTCTTGCTTTTCGCGCTTTAGGATTCTTTACACTTAAAAGATAGAAATGTAAGCACAGCAAAACATACCCCTTTACGTGTCGCTCTTCCAAAGCTTTATAGTTTTATCATTCTCAAGCGCAGCGGAGGCAATAATATTCTCGGTCGGGTGGCACGCGGTACACAGCACCGTGTCGGTATGGCCCTGCAGCGTCTGCACAATCTCCTTGCTCTGCAGGTTCCAGATGTACACCATATTGTCTTCACTTCCCGACACGATCCACTTGCCGCCGGTGACGGAAAAGTTGGCGAAAATGCAGTACTTCTCGTTCCGGTGTCCGGTGTACGTCTTCAGACACTTGCCCTTCGAGTAGTCCCAAAGCTTGAGCGTGTTGTCGAGCGTGGCTGCCAGGATGTACTTCCCGTTGGGCGAGAACTTGACGAACGAAACCGGTGGATTGTCATCGTCGATCAGCGTCTTCAGACACTGGCCGCTGGCCGTGTCCCAGATTCTGCAAAGCCCATCATAGCTGGACGAAACGATCAGCGAACCATCGCGATTGAAGTGAACGGCCGAAACCGGATCGGAATGGGCCGGTAGCGTTTTCAAGCACTTGCCCGTCCGGACGTCCCAGATGCGCACCGATTCGTCAAAGCTGCCGGATACGATCAAGTTGCTCTGCGGATTGAAGTTACAGCAGAACACGTAGTTGGTGTGTCCCTTGAGGGTCTTCAGACATTTGCCCGAGCTGAGTTCCCAAATTTTCAGCGTCTTATCATCACTAGCCGTCACTAGCAGTCTGCTATCGCTCGACCAAGCAACATCACTGATGCCGAGCTTGTGGCCGGAGATCGTTTTCTCAAACTTGCCATCGTACGCACCCCAGATTTTGATAAGTTTATCGGCAGCTGTGGAGATGTGCAAACACTTGATTACAAAACAAACAACATCGGAACAATTCGATTCTACTTACAAGAGCTGGCCAGCCATTCCCCGTTAGGGCTGAACTTTACCGCCGATACCGCCTTCGTGTGGCCGGCGAGGGTAAATTTTAGCGTATAGTTGGGTTTCTTTAAAAAGAAAACAAGAAGAAAAGATTTCACTTATAAATCAGATTCAGCTGCCTTTGGCATCACCAGATTCTTACCACTGATAGCGACTGCCGGTTTTGGCTGGAGGGTGTATGCTGGCTTTGTGAAGGCGGAGGAGCATTCTGTATTGGAGTTGGTATGTGGATCGGGTGGCCACCGTGGCCCACGGGCCCACCGAGAGGAACCATGCCTGAGTACAGTCTTGAGCCTGGAAAGACCAACGAGGGTCGACTGTTTACGCTATTTTCGGTCACACAGCTTCTACCTTCCGGGGGAAGTTCAACCAGGACGATGGTTGACGGTGAAGCGTCGGGCTAGTTCAACTGCAAGAGCTCTTGATAGAAAAGCGGTAGCACTTTGTGTGCACACTTCGATTGCACTGTTTTCGATCCTTTTTCGGCTTTCTTCAGTAGGGCACCAAATGATAAACTTTCCAAACATTTATTCACAAACAAAAGTCGCGTCTTTTTGTCAAGGCGGCAAGCGTTGATTTGTTTTTAGTACTACCGTGTTTAGAACAAGCTGTCAAAGCGTGGTCTAAAACATGACGTTTGAAATTTATTTACAAAACATCAGAAATTAAAAATGCTGGCACCTGTATCGAAAACATATTAAAACCAATCATGTATTTTATTAATTTCTTACTGAGAAGACAAATTATACAATTCTGTGGGCTTTGTAATTCCTTTTTTATTTACATAGCTCTTGTAACAATTGCTGCAATCTACGGTGTTGACCAGAACAGGATGATGGAAATTCGCCAGTTGTGAAAAAGGATGGTTTTGTTTCACAGGGCACGGCGGCTTTCAATTAAATTGTTATTGTAATTGAACGTATTCCGCACTGCATCCACTGCCGCTCCGATTTTACGCTTTACTTCTGTTCGAACGTGTAGTGTTTCTTTCCTTCGTTCGGGTATTGTTTGGCGAGCACCGGTCGGAACATCTTGTAGTTTTCGAGCCAGTAGTACAGCACAAAGCAGCCAGTCATAACGCCCAAAAATGCCATCCAGTAGGTTTTCACCGGGTAGCGTGTCGGCTCTGACGTACCATATCGATCCTCGGACCAGAAATCGGTTTCTGCATGAAGCTAAAAGCAAATAAACGTTTGGATTAGCGAAAATGACACAATTGGAAAATTACTCTGAAACTTACTGTATCGTGTAGATTTCTCTTCAGTTCCGGAAAATCGTATGGATAGTAGGGGTCGCGAGCTTCCACTGGCACATCCGGAAGTTTAGGATAATCACCATAGCCGAGGCCATCGTCTGGATACGGCTGATACTCCGCTGGTACTAGCCCATACTTTTTCGCTGCTGCTTCGCGATCCTTTTCAGATTCCGGGAACTTGCCGGGCTTGAAGTCTTTATTCCAGCCATCTGCAATGTTGGTAACATGGCAAACATTTCACCACAATTAATCCTTTGCTACCAAACCACCGAAACCGGAGAGAACGTAAACAAAACGTAGGAGTTCTGCTGCGCCAACAATGACAGCTTCTTCGTCCTCTGGTTCTTCCAGAAAGTTACGTAAATTCCGTGCACCAAAAACACCGCAATGAACGGCGAAACACTGCAGTTTTCGGCATCTGTGGAGCGGCACTTCTTAACACTTACGGTTTCGGACGCTCATATACAGCAGCGCCGGGTTTCGATTTGTAATTTGAGCAGCAAATTTGATTCCCTTGATCAATGCTGCCATCTTCGGAGGAGCACTTCGTTGTCTTTTCCGCGAGCAAAGAAAACCTCAAGGTACTGACATATTGTGAGGTAAAACTATGTGAACCGAATTGACTTTTCACCGCACGACCAAGGTAGTGAGGATAAAGTGAATCGACCAACGCGTTTGAAGCAAGTATCCCTTCGTACCAGTAACCCTGGGCTACACGAAGCGCAAACTCGAACTGTCACGAAGTTCGTGCCATACGTTTACCCGACGCGGGACGACGAGGACGTGTTGTGTGGCCGTGCGGAGTCCTTGCGCATCCTGTCGGTGGAAAAGCTGTTTCAGCTCAATTAAAGTGTGTATCGCAAAACAAGGAGTGCTACCCAACGTTGTGTATCCCAACAACATCCAGCAGGATGCGTATAACTTCTGCTTGTGCCTAAATGTGTGCATGTGGCGTACATGGAAAATTAAAGTGTTTGTCCTGAATTGACCCGGGGAAGTGTGCGGTAAAAGAAAAACCAACTAAGAAAACAAACCAGTGACGCCAATTCCAATTGCATCAAGCAACGGGGCGAAACATAAGGGGTTTTCGTTGCAAACATCCGTCTCGTCCTTTTTCATCGCTGTTGACGAACGGTGGTCTTTGGCCGAGCGTGCCAAGTGATATTTAGCATCGAGCATCGAAGTGAAAAGCAAATTTCCACACCAACATGATTTCGAACTACACGGAACTCTTCCTCATCTGTGCCATCATCCTGATGCCAATTTTCTACGAAACCTCGAGTCGCTTTCGCTACTACTTCAAATTCGTCGTCTACTATGGTGTGGTAATACTGAACTCCTTCATGCTGATTCCCGTCTTCTGCCTGAGGCCGTGTAATGTACGAAACCTGGTGTAAGTACACGCGCAAACGAATCACTACTTTTGGGTTCTGGCAGGATGGCTTTTTTTTTTTTGTTGCGTTCGGGGTCACAACAGTCGCCTTTCCCACAGCACCTGGTGGACAAATGTCAAGTTTTTCTCCCCGAGATTTTCACCCTCCTCCTTATTTAATGTTTTCCACGCTTTCCTCCCTCGCGCACGATGGGGGCTCGACATATCGTCAATAATATGACGCAGCGTACCATCTACTAAGCAGTGAAGTGGCCGTCTGTGGAGTTACAATAATCGATATTCTGCTGGAGCGAAACAAGTGCTCATAATAAAAGTTTCTCGGGGGTTTTACTTTGCCCAAGCAACGAAGGAAACGCTGTCGACACGATAGCTGTCCTTTCAAAGTTGGCTTGGACACAATTCCCAAACACATTTTCCTAGTTTAGAGTAACAAGAAAAAAGGTAATTGCCTGGAGAATCGAATCCCAATCAGCTGTGTGAAGCAATGTTGTTCCACATGTCGGCACATTAGAAAACTTCTCGTTCTTAGTAGGCAATGGTCTATTTTTCCTTCCAAGAAAAATATCGATTAAACTTTATTGTGTAAGAAAAGACTTTCCTTCTCATGGGCATGCATCATCGAACGTCTTCAAACTGTCCCTACTAGCCTTGGGGTATTTTTATAGTCCGCATAAATATTCTGGCTAGCTTCTGGCTTTGGCATTTACTTTCAATTTGTTTTAGTTTTGAAAGGTTGATTTTTACATAAGGAGTAAGAACCTTGATCTTTTATTTAATTTTAAAACAAAATCAATGATGGCAATGCTTTAATAGTATCGTTATTAGAAAACATTCGGATAAAAACAATAATTAGTAGTGGCTGTTAACATTCCTGATGTGTTTTTCATGAACATTCCGTCGGTTGATAGAAAACAGGCTCAATAAGGTTAAAAATATTCTAATCCCTTACTCTGGATCTGGTTCAGGGAGTGCAAGACCATAAACCGAAACTGTTTGTCGAGACTTACCACAAATGTTTACACTAATGTCGGCGAGTTAATCCATCGCGGAAAGGGAAGAAAAAACCCTCGTTTTCTTGCGTGTTGCTACGGTTTACGCACGTACGCATCCATCGGCATTGAATGGAATGCGGTGCGGTAAAGGAGGCTATGCGTTTCACCGGTCACGAAAACCTTGTTCTTCTAAGTCACTATGCATTTCAGAATGGCCTTGCAGTTTCGTTCAATGTCATATAGAATCCTGCTAACCGTACAATGCTGACCATTGAAGTCCTTCGGTACGATGGTTTTAGGTCAAACAAACGGAAATAGAGAGAAGGTACCCCTGGGTGCGATCACGTTGTGATGTCGGTGATATAATTTACCTGTTCGTTTTCCACCGTGCTTGCGCCTGCTGCGACCAACATCTTATCATCATCTGCAAACGGACCGCACGGGAACGCAATGAATCAGCTTATTGGTACATCCGGGGGACACTGGCAGAAGAGGCTATCGGTAGACGGTAAAAAAAGAAGGCACTTGGAGAAATGATAAACGTATGCTCGACTCCCCGTGAAGTGTGTATAGTGTGCCCTCCTCCTTGCACATTGTATCGATGCGTCGCGATATTACAATCTTATGGGTGCTTCGTGGTCACTGCTTGCCTCCTGGCCAACCATTGGGTTTAGTTATCAAAACGGTTCTCTCCCGTATTGGTTCAAGATAGGACGGTGGCGGTATTCTGAGGGAAACAAAAAGATGTTTGCTGAAAAAAAGATGATGCTCTGCGGTGAGTTGCGTGGAATTTCATTAGGATTAAAAATACGTATATTTGATCTTTTTATAATATAAAGTGGAATATTTGAAAAAAAAACACTGCGACACTATTTAAATAAATTAAATGAATCTCGCATTTCCATCACTGCGCGTAAAATAAACACATAGGCACATAAAAAAAACCACGACGCAAGCATTTCATTCATTCAGTAAGTCTGCTTGTCTGCGCACACGAGATCACGTTGTCGAGAGCATTGCCGACTGAATCATGTACAATTTCGCTTCCAAACCGCCGCGACGACCTCCGGACGGAGCGATGCTTCCCTCGGGGGCGGAATATATTCTCCTTTCTTTCGTTCTGATTCCATATGTTTTTTTTTAATCCGCCCGGCCAAAGCGCGCCCCTCGCGAAGCCACACACGCGGTGAGGATCGTTACGCATCATGATGACGATCGCGCGCGCGCTCTGCTTGCTCTCCAGTGACAGCGAGCGAGTTTGCTTCTCGCGGACTCGCGGGAAAAAGGCGCGATCTTCAACCGTGCGCAAGGCACGTTTGTGTTGGAGGGTGTGTTTACTCAATTCGGTTCAATTAGGCCTCAAGTACCGCGGTGCACCGATCCGCTGATAACGAACGTCTCCCGTAGAGTTGACGATGGGAATCGTGTTGGAGGGAGGAAAGAAGAAAGAAACCCTTGTCGGTGGAATTCACGAAGACTGACGAAGCTGTCGTTGAGATCATACTTTAATCCTTCCCCATAGGGCGCACTATAACATCACTCAACAATGTCACATGCCTTTAGAAACGTGTCGTTCTCTCGACCTTAAGACGAACGTTATTTGGGAATAACCTTTAATTATGCTTGCAAACTGACAAACTAACTAACGCTGAGCCCCGTCAAGGCCATAGACTGACTATGTGTCCACAAACATGGAGAATGTTATATTTTTTGTTTCGAAAAAACATGCCGTAGACTCTCGTATGGTTAACATCATCATAATAAAAGCTTCACTCTGCCAAGGTTAAGGTGAAAAAATTGTGTACCATGGCAAAAAAAGGAATAACATCGCTGGAATATGCACACCCTGCATAACGGCCTGCAATATAATTATTTCATGTCAAGGCAATACTTTGGTATTAACTGAGAAGGTTTATGTGCTAATTCGGCTAATTATTAGTCAGCATTTTGTTTCACTGCAAGCAGCTTGTTCAAATCCCTTTGAGATGCGTTTACTCATGTAAAGTTTTTCCGCTAATAAACTCATTAAAAATTAGAATTACCTGTACCTAAAAATATCACTTCTTCCACTTAGAAACCAAATGCATTGGAAAAGAATTCTATTTCCACAATCAGTAAAATCGGGCTGTGTTAAAATGCATTTGCGTCAGAGGGCATTCCTTGGCCAAATCTGGAATCTGCACGCGACGCATTATCGATGGCTTATCGCGTCTTAAAATGCAATCTCCCAAAACAAACCCCCAATGCACTTTAATCTGTCTGCGGCTCAACTGGAGGACCGCTTTCTAGAGCCAACGCCAATGGAATCCGCTTGGGAAGCCATTTTCGTCCGAAAGTATTGTCGTCAGAGCACCCCGTCAAAGACAGAGTAGAATAAAAAATAATCCCAACAATCGAACCAACAACAAAGAAGAAACAAAGTGATAAGGATGTTTGGGATAACGGAGATATCGTAATCGGTTACGCTCGACGGGCCAGAAAAATGGAACCGTTGTTGTTGTGCGCCCTATTGTCCACCGTCCCCCTCAATCTGGGGACGTATTCGCCCGGCCACGGACTCTGGACCCTGGATTTCCTCGTCACCTCAGCCAGGAAAGGGTTTGGTATTTTTATGACCACCGCAATTGAATGAGTTTTCCCTGCATTAAAATTGTCAAAATAAACTGACCAAAGGTCAAGCAGTAAAATTGACGTAGCAACCGCGTTGCGAAATTCCGTCCGAATAGAACAGATAATGGCTAAAAGCATCCCTTTGAACTGGTTAATTCTGTCTCTAATCCACGCACGTTTCTAAACTGGAGACGGAAGAAACGGCTTTAATTTAGGCCAAAGTACTTGTGCGACAAACAAAAAAAGACTTATGACACGCTACCGTCGCGGCTTATCAGCGGGATTTGTTTAACCGGAAACCCCCCTGAAAATCGGACTCATCGTCAGCGAGCGTCTAGCGACGGGGCGGACATCTTCGAGACGCTTCTCGGAGCATTCCGTGCGACCCTCACAGTAGCGTTCATTGAGACCTTGTTTCCTTTTGCATCGAACAATCTCATCGAAAGCTCACCGAAACGACGCGATTACGGTATCCACATTTGGATACGCAACCTAATGTGTATTAAATCGCGAACACCTTTGCGGAATCCCAGTCCCCGTTCCTGACCCCCGAAGCACGTTTGTCGGAACATGCCGGTAGTAAAGTGGTAATAAAAATGGGCCAAAATTAAATCCACATTAATGATGCGTTATCACTCGTTTGGTAACGCACTGCGAGGCGCACGAAAAAAAAGAAACGTTACCGATAACGATGTGAAACATGATAAAAACGGTGAGATAATAAGTTAAGATTGGTTATCGAAGGATTAACTAAGCGCTATTTTTTTTTTTTCGGTACACACAAATAATACGTTTTGGCAAGCCTGACAACCACATCGGGACCTTGGTTCTGACAATTAGCGTTAATTAAACGATTAGAATTATCGCACCATGACACGAAAAATAAGCATGGGGGACAGTTATGCGGGTCCTCCGCATCATTTTGTATGACCCGCTTTCGAACATGTACTCTCTGACCAACCACCGTCTCTGATCATGTGCGAGAGATCGCAGTAGAACCGTCACTTGCCGGTCCTGGGTCAAGGTAGGCGTCTGACTAGTAGCCGGTTTAGTTAGATTTTAAATAATTGGCCTATGTTCTTTTCATCGATCGGTGGAAAAAGTTGAAGGGTCGTCGATACATAATCAAAGCAGGCTCGTCACACTCTACGCAGCTTCGACGGTACGTAGTAGGCGCTGGGGAGTCAAATTTATTCAATTCTGCTGCATTGGCGATGATGCTGGCAGGATTATTTACATGTAAACACACGTGCTTGGCCAAGATAACCCTGGCCTGGACGGTATACACTGTCAACTAGTTTTCAGTGTGGTCCACTTGGACCGCAGCTTGCCATGTGGAGGGGTTTTGTTTAAACGATTGGCCATTGACCGCTTCCCTTATTTGGGGACCGTTTGGCGTTCTAAGCTGTTCGAGAACTTGCTACTGATAGATTTGAAAATGGGCACTTTAATGATTTTTTCGTGTTCAAACTCTAAATGAAACATTAGTGACATAGACTGATTGGACGTTCACCTTGAGCTGTTTAGATAATATGTTTAGTATTAAACGTTGTTTTTATTTATTTTTGGTCCTCTACCTCTCTGTAGGTTAGCTAGCAAATTCTGCCGACTCGTTTCACCGATCATCAGTATGAAATGGGAGGTCCGTGGTGCGGAACATATGGGCGCCGACAGGGCGATGGTGATCGTGGCGAACCATCAAAGTTCATTGGACATATTGGGTAAGTGCAACGACGAACCAAATGTCTCGATACACATGTATTGACCTTTTCCGCCTTCCAACCCGTTGTAGGAATGTTTGATTTCTGGCACCTAATGGACAAATGTACGGTGATCGCAAAGCGGGAGCTTTTCTTTGCCTGGCCGTTCGGGTTGGCCGCCTGGCTGTCCGGGCTGATCTTCATCGATCGCCGGCACACCCAGCGCGCCCAAGCGGCCATGAACGACTCGACCGATATGCTCATCCAGAAGCGCACCAAACTGTGGGTCTGCCCGGAGGGGACGCGTCGTACGACGAACGAAATACACCCCTTCAAGAAGGGTGCCTTCCACGTTGCGGTCCGGGCGCAGTTACCGATCCTGCCGGTCGTTTACAGCTCGTACCACACGTTCCTGAACGATCGGAACAAGGTGATGAACCCGGGACACGTGATCGTGACCGCGCTGCCGGCGATCGAAACGAAAGGACTCACGTGCGATGACATACCGGAGCTGATCGAACGGACGCGCAACGCCATGATCGACACGTTCAAAGCGACCACGAAGGAGGTTGAGAATCGGTTCAACTTGAGCGGTCACGCAAGTCCTCCCCGGCTTACGGACACCGTCCCATCGATGGTAGCTCAAAAGAAGTCCAACAGCGGACCGGAACCCGCCGTCCACCGGTAGGGAACGGCAAATCTCATCGAACCGGGCGCCCGAAAGATCGGTTCACTGCTCGGTGGGGACGAGTCGCCCATCAAGGAACCGACCGCCTACCGACGGAAGGATGTTCAACGAGACTAGTGAGGGTTCCCGTGGGCGCTCTCTTCTTCGTGCCATTAAAATAAGCCTGGCTACTTGGCAGGGCCGGATTTTAAAACGGACGTGATTTAGCGCATGTGTCAATTTCCGTTATTTTATACTTTAATTATTATTTTTACTAAAGGCGTGACGCCAGCCGTCGCGCGTTTTACGAAGCGAAATGAGATTGAAAAAAAAGATAGCTAAACACAAAGCATTTTCCAAAGGGTTTTCGTTTTAAATTTGTTTTCTATTGAAAATTCGTTTAGGCTTTAATGTAAAAGGCGTTCGCGCACTTCACACAAGCGCGCGCGTGTTAAAGATGTGCTAATTTGTAACATACTTTATGGAGTTTATCCTTTTTTAGGGCGATCAAAACGGAAAAGGGCAGCCAAAGGTGCTATGTAGATGTTGTCGATAGGATATTACGAACAAAGTTGGAAAGTTGTTAATATCTACACAATTGATCTCGGTGGAAGGATGATCGTCGTCGTTGGCCCTAATAAAATGGCGAAAGGCAGCACGTTTCGCAGTAAGACTCACTAGAGCACGTGTTGAAAAACGTACTCTCTTTTTTCCACATCCATTCCGGTTAGAAATTTCGATTTGTGGAAAAAAAGAAATAGGTTGAACGAGCAAACCTGAATGGAAAAGGAAACCAATTCCTAATCTAATACAACAATGTTTATATCAATATTCCATCAGTGCTGTACACAACGTGCTTCACATTACGTCGGTATAATGTACTTGTAACCCGTACGCTTATCAATTAATATGAGCAGGTTTTCCTAAACTCTATTGTTTTTCTCTTCTTACACACACACACTCTTCACAGTCCCGTCCACACTGCTGCTAGGGATAAAAAGAAACATGTAAAAAGAAGTTAACGGTGAGCAGTATGATTTGTGTTAATAATATTCATTCCACCATTTTACTGTTTTTTGATATTTTTTTCTTTTTTGTATATTAAATTCATATGTTATCGTAAACGGCCTGGGATATAGATATATATATCGAGAATAAACAACAATGCATAAAAATTTACCTAATCATCACGTCGTCCTTCTTCGTCAAAATCGAAAGAACGTTTGGAGTTTGATTTTTATTTATTATCCTGATTGGATTTTTAATTCGTTTCAGGTTAAGGTTTTATAACAGTCATGACGTTACTTTTTCCCCACGTCGTTAGAAAGTAGAGATAGTTCATTCTTGTGTCGAAAGTGTCAATAGTTCATAGGAAAAATAAGTAAGTCATTTGAAAGTAAAGGAAGTAAAGTTCGCTTAAAAAAGACATTTGATAAGAAAATTAAAGAAATGGCTAGAAAAATTGGCCTCATTTAAACGATCCGTTGGTAGAACCGAGCGGGGGAAATTTATCAACCATCAACCATGTGCCTCTACCACGACCCGCAAGCACCGCTCTAGCAGTAGTTGGGCCGGCCGCAACGTTCACCATAGGCCTAAACCCACGGCCAAGACTCTTTACTATCGGTCGATCAACAGAAGTAGTCACATCTGTATCTTTCGAAGTTTCCCACGCGTTGCTTTTCGGAACGTCTTTGGCACTGGCGCTTGCACTCGCGTACGTAATTCGACTTATATTGTGGTCGAATGTATCGTTGGGTCGCGTAGCAAATGAAAGGTTGTTCATTGCTATGGACAGCGTAGTATCAGCGGGCTCGGTATCGGCATTCTCCGGTAGATGCTTGCCCGGCTTCATCGGTATGCGCAGATCCGTGCAGCAACTGTCCGAGATAACGAATGCCCAGCGGATGCATTGGGAGAGCGCACAATACTTCCCATCGCCAATGTTGTCGTGAAAATCGCAGCTGATGTTTGGTGAATAATCGTAAACATCCTTCAAGATCAAAACCTGTAACGCGTGCATCGACGGAATGGGTCGATTTCCTTCGTTCAGCATTTTTACCGACGTTTTCTTCAGGTGGTAGAACAGCTCCTTCAACGGACAAACGAACACTTCCCGGTTATCAGGATCGTCGTTCATAACATCCGCCAGCATCTGATCTATCTTCACCAAGTCTTCCGAATTGGTGAACAGTAGCGGCATTTCGTCCCCACTGAACTGGCTCAGAAATTCTCGAAACTTGGTTGCAATCTTGTCGTAATCCTTCTCGCCGAGAGCATTCGGCGGAATCGGAAGCTTGTGGTTCATTTCCGAGTGTGCTTGTGCCGCATACGCATATCCTAACGGGAGTGTGCCAGGGTTGATGTGCGTATGGAACCTATCTATAACTCCCTCCCGCAAACTGTAGCGGATGGCAGCTAGCTCGGCGGGGATAAACGTTCCTTCGGACAGCTCACAAAAGTATCCCATGGAGACGAAGCACAGTTCCAACTGGTCCAGCGCTGTAAGAGTCAAAGATAAGAGCGTTAAATTCAATGCCACTACTACGCATTCTCCACACACATCAAGCCCATGCTTACAGCCGTTCTTAGCAGCGTTTTCAACCATTGAGGCCATGGAATTGCTGATAAATTTGTTTCTCTCGTCAAGGGAGCACTTTTCTTTTGCCACACTCGAAAAAGGTGTACCAACACCGGTTAACTTGTCGTCGCATGCTCGAGCCTGCAATTTCGCAACCTTAGCTTGTTCCGCGTAAGGTGCACGCTGCTTTGCATCCATTTTCTACGAAGATAAAACAAGAATTTCACAACTATCGGGACGAAACAAACTGCCAGTTCTACTGTAATCGTAATCTTACCTCCCATTGTTTGCCAGCATAGTCTTTAATTTCTTCCATTCCGCGAAATTTTCGTCCTTTCGCTTCTTCTCGACTCCTTATTTCGAGCATGAACATGAGGAACGGGTTTGGCGTATTCTTTTTAGGCATTTCTAATAATGTTGTTGCCACTTGCTGCAGAAACTAAGTAAAATGTTTATAAAATGTACTACTATACTGACGTAGCGTGCGTTTTTAGAACTTGTGTTCCTTTTCGAGGTCATAAGTTTGACAGTTTGAACGTCAAACTTGACACCTTCAATGATTTGTTATTTCAACTGAAATTACCAACCAAGGTTTCTGTACCTACGACCAAGATCATTCAATAGACAGGTCGGTGCAAAGCCTTTTCTGCACCACCATTGTTTTGACAGCTGGTTTATAAGAGTTATAAACAGTCGCCAATACATCTCATTCTTGCAAGAGATCTCGACGAGTGCAGAAGTCGGAGAAGACTAGCAAAACCTTTCCCCGTCATAATAAATTGAATTCGTTCCAAGTGTTTGCCAAGCAAGTCGCCAAGAGTTATCAGAAACTTTAATGAGCGGAAAAACCGGGACAAGTTAGAAAAGTGTGCGAGAAAAGTTTGCAACGTTTACGAACATACGCGCTTTCGGTCGCCTTTCAAACAAACGGTGTGAAAAAATACGGAAGTACGGCGAAGCGAAGAGAAAGTTCAATCTGGCATATTTTTCTCCATTGCGCCGGCCAACGATTATTATACCGTAAAGCGTAGTAGTAAAACGGGTCCGGGAGTACGGAATATCGATTTTTTCCGTTAGTGCGCGGTGTGGGAGGCAACAAAACCATTTGAATACGTGACATCGACCACGACGCGCGTTTGTTGGTAGGAAAAAAAAACTCCCTTTTCCTTTTCCGTCGTCCTTCGTGTTGCCCTGCGTTTGAAACGAGTTTGTTTTCCTTTTTCACCGTGTCGTGCGAGGAAATCTTCGAGTGAGAGATAGCAGTGGGACGGAACTAACTGAGAAGGAAAAACGAGTGCAGTTTTTACGAAACCAACGGCGCTTTTCCTCGTCCTCGCGTGTAAATCGGATTTGGTGTTGAGGAAGAAGTTAAAAATAAAACTGCCGCAAACATGGCTTTCATGATGCCGGTCATGAAAAACGAGTTCGATATCTACAAAGGCCGCCAGCGGCGGATATCGGAGTGCTCGAACCAGAGCAACTGCCGGTCGCGCAAAGTGTCGGAAAGCTCGCGCTCCGATGGACCCAGCAGCCTGTCCACTTCACCCGGAACCGATGGAGGGTTCATGGCGGGTTCGCCGGCCCATCGCAGCCACCCAATGTACATGTCCCATCTGGCGTCCCGGTCGCAGTTTTCCCGCAACTCGTCGCGCACTTCCCAGAGTTCGCTGATCGCGTCCAGCCCTTCGAAGGCCAGCTCGGGCAGCAGTCCACCGAAGGCGGCCAACGGGACGTCGGTACCGGCTTCGGCTGCTGTCGGTAGCCAGAACAGCCTGAACAAGTTCCACATGCGGCTCGTCGACAAGCTCCGGAAGTCGCTCCGCAAGAGCAAATCCTCCGATGGCCGATCATGAGCAGGGAGCGGCGGAGGTGGCCCCGAAGACGAGCAAGAAGCAGGCGATACAGCACATCCTCGAGATGTGGACGATGACAACGACGACGATGACGCACCGGTGGCGAAACGGAAGGAGGCGCGCTGCAGCCGAGCAAAGAACCGCCGGCCGGACGCAGCAGTGCTGGGAGTGTGTTCGGACAGTGTTCTGCACTGTGTGCACCACCGGAAGCCTCCCATACCTCTGTACAGCAACACCGCTCCCACGACCACCACAACGACGACCACGACGAAGATGACAACGATGACGGCGGTAGGACAAAGGAAGGTCCGATCCAGGCGGGGTACATTCAGCGCTCCAAGGTAACTTGCCGCTCCCCGTGCAGCGGGTGCACCGCCCCTAACCGGTGCATCCTTTTTGCTTCACGGCCCTCGTCGGGATCAACGGTTCCCAGAACACCGAAACTCAAGACAACACCGAAAGCGACGGGTCGACCATAGCGAAGGCGGGTGGTCATAATGTAATCAATATTATCTCTAGTAAAAAGACCACTCGCAGCAGCTACACTGGCAGCGGCAGCAGCAGAAACAGCATCGTAAGCAGAAGCTTTAGTAAGGCAAGATGATACCTTTAAGAATACATTGAAAACGGGTGCGCAGCATAAACAAAATATACACCATAATTTAATCAGTAACTACGTTCTACGGCAAGCTATCGTTATCAGCATCATGAATCAGATACACAAAATTTCGTTATACGTCACACTATTGCAAATTGTTCGCCTTCGCTTGAGAAGAATGTCTATTATGCTAGGATCGTAAGGATCTTTTTCGCAACTATCATACCGTGACCCGGTAAGCGTTCCCGTCTCTCTACCGTGTATAAGCAGCAGCTGTATATTTTATAGTAAAAATTATTTTGGCTTTTTATGCTAGAAACGTTAGGTATAGAGAAAGAGAGCTACATCTAACTAGCTATCTCTCCCGATGGATGAATCTATCATTCACACCACGTACTATCTATACTGTAGTGGTTCCTATATGTTCCTTTACTTTTACCGTAACAATCTCAACCGGTTGCTATGATGGAAAGTTTTCCTTTCTTTATCGGTTTTTCTAATGGTGTTCGCAACCACCGAGGATTAATCTCCTCCGTTTCTTACGACGAATCTTACGACGAACTATTTTGCTTTTGGATTCATTTTTCCAGTAACAACTTAAACAACGGTTAAATGGTGTGAGTCGAGAGCTCAAACAAAAACGAAAAGGAATGACGAAAAGTATGTTCAATACCTTTATCCAAACCTGTGATACACGTTCGGAACTGTACAGATTTTGTTTGTTTATTACATCGATTACATTGTCCAAGGACGCAAGCCGCAAGGAACGGGGTTTTCCCTTCTACGGCATGCAATCGGAAGTGCATCGTGCATTAGTAGTAGTCGGCTTTTTTGCCTAGTAGTAGGACACAACACCGGCTAGGGAACACACGGCGTTTGCTGTTGTTCCTATTGGCAATCGCAAAGACCACAAACAACGAAGTGAGAAAAGGTAGCACCAAGTTAGTAAAACTTCTTAAAACAAAAATACGAAACAGGACCGTTTTAGACGACGCACATTTGCGATCGGTTTCGGCCACTCTTGACCATTTTCTGCACACAAATTTTCCTCATGTTCAAACTATTTACTCTCAACGCTCTGGTTACATTTCCCTTCCTGGTCCATTTTGCAGTTGTCCATAGCGGCAAGGTGTTTTAGACACATTTAATTAGCTGTGATTTATCGAATGAAATGATATTGTTAAATGCTTTTAAGAAAATGGATAAACATATACAGACCGTGCACATTCACACACTATTTTAGTGGCCACTCCGCAATGCAAGCCATTTTTGCGTGCTGTATGGTTTTACAGTCGCATGCAAACATAGCTTGGGAGAATGGCAGAGTTAAAAAATAAATATATATTTTGATTGAATGAGAATTCGTCAGTGGAATTATTGAGCATTCTAAAATACGTAATAAGGTGCAGTATAGAGACGAGAAAAAAGAAGTCCAAACAAGCTTTTTCGATCAAACACAACCACCACGAGCAACGTAACATGCATTAGTGTAGAGCTGGAGATTGGACGAGAGAAACACAGGAAAATATATTTAAAAAAAAAATCTTATGTATACTGTTACGCTTACAAAACAAAAATACTATACACTCATCGATACTATTCTAACAACGGGGGAAAACACTAGAAAAATATAGTTCGCAAGGAACGGTGTCACAGGAAAATGGATATCTAATGCAAGAGTGCTATAAGAGAACCACTTAGTTTTTCTAAGTGCTGAGAAAAAAGGGGTTTCCATGCTTCTTCGGTTGGAATCGATTTTAATTTGCACCGATTCAATTGAAAATGGTCTTACATTGTGGACCATTATTTTATTTTTAAATAAGACCTACGAGAAAAGCTGGTAAACTACTTAACTAGTGTGACTGGCGTTTCCGTTGGTGAGCTCTGACGTTCGCGTTGGCGTATTCCAAGTTTATGTATAGGGGGGTGTAGGGTTGGGAGGACTCGAGTTGTTGATGATTCAGTCAGTCGAGGGTGCAACTTTTCTACTGCTTGTTTCTCGCAAACATCGCGGGCTGCATCGTACGGATTCAAAGCAGTACGCCGCAAATGTACGCCACAACCGGCTCAAACCGGAAAGTGAGTTTTCAAACTCGCTGCTCATGGCGGTTTCGTTTAGATGGGCACGGCGCTGTATGACGCCGTCGATGGTGATGTTGTGTGTACGATTATCATCGCTGACCATATTGTTGTGGAACGTCGTATCTGGTTTGTACTCGTTCCCGGTGTTAAAACTGGAACGTCGTGTTGAGACTAATGCGATGCCATAACATGGCCTGGGATCATCGCTCTTTTGCCCGTTGATACGTGGTGGAATTTTAAATCAAATATAGATGTTTATAAAATGATGGTACAGTAGTAATTTTGGAAGAATCCTCGCGATTACCCTCCCACCCCACTGTCTACCCTGTGTCCGTAAACCCCTAAGAAAGCAATGAGATACCGTTACAAAAAGCGCTGGAAAATCGTTATTGCCGGAAATTGGAGACGAAAAGTAATGGAACAACACGGCACGACTGCAAGTGCATCCTTTTCGGAAGCGACGGATTGGAATAGATCTTTATTGATTTTTCGCTCACTATCAATCGAAAAAGACTGCTGCTGAATTTAAAAAAACAAAAAAAAAATAACTAAACACATAAATTCATTTATTATTGTGTAGATGATTATTAAGTTTATATTTCGTATGTATTTAAGAAGACAAGTAGATTTTATTCAAAGAGACACGTGGACGAGACCGGCAACGGCTAAAAGTTCACGCTTGCAACGAACCGATAAGGGATTGAGATTTAAAAATGAAGCATTCTCGTGTGACCTCGCTTGCTTTATCGGAGCTACAGCTTGACCCGAGGTAGATTGGATTTATAAAATTAACCGATACTACACAACTCCCATAATTTTGTCAGAACGCCCTCGAGAAGTCCTAAATTGTTTGTACATTAAAAAAAAAGCTGGTACCGACCAGATGCGCAGGTGCGCATAATTAATTTAATCAGGCAATCGAAACATGAAATAAAACCGGTACATCCCCTCAAGCACCACTTAGAGTTAGGAACGGTTTAGTAAAACACATTCCACTTTTGCCAAATTGTCAATCGCGCACCAAGCAAGGAAGGTTGGTCCTCGGCTGTGGCCGGAAAGTAATTTTGGCAAATTTTACTATCCCCCTACACATTTGTTAAACCCTCCGTCCCACCCCCTCGTCCCCATCACATATCTTCCGAAACATGACAGGTTAGTTTGTAGATTTCTAAATCATTATTTCTTATAATAAGTTCAAACACAACAGGAGAAGTTAGTCACTAGTAGAAAATTATATCTGTCCCTTGGAAGAAAATGTTAATGAAAAATAAACTCCTATCTGCCTACCAATACCAATACTGGACGCCCCGAGGCAAGGTGTAGCCATATACAAGCATATTAAAAGCGAAATATCACTATTGTATGAATATAACTCAATAAAGTTGAACGAGCAGGTTCACGATTTATAAACTAAAATTCGAAGCTTTTTTATCATTTTTTCCTTCGATTCTGTTATGTTTGGATGCGCTCTACCGAGACCACGATAAAACAATAAAAGAAAGAAACAATCAATCACATGCTGCATGTTCCGACGTGCGCGGATGGACGTCAGATCAAATCGGGCGGTAAAAAAGGACAATAAAACTGGCGAAAACAAAACTCACCGATGGAATTCTCTGCCGCCTGCGTCAATCGGTTAATTTTAGGAAGACGCTTTAAAAATACGATTGTGGTGCGCCTCAACGTACAATCTTTGTACACCGTGTTCGAAAAGATCGACCGCGTCTCGACGGCCAAAACGGTTCTTCGGTGGGCGCGAGAAAAAACTGACCAACACTCTCGGATCACCGTTGCATTCGGCCTTTTTTTCAACTTCTGCTTGTTTTCGACCTCTCGGTGGCGGGATTTTTGCAAAAGTCGGCGGACGAAAAAACGTGAGCATGTGCGGGCCGTAAATTACTTGTCCCGAATTCTTCTGCGAGTGGAGCGGAAGCAAACGGGAAGCGCCGGTCCGTCGTGGTTGAAATTGCTCAATTCAGTCCCGGATGGTTCTTACCTCCTTCGTGCAGTCGCCCGTTCGAATCGAATTTTAATTGTTTATTTTTAGAACGTGTCGCTTGTCTGCATCCATCGAGCAGTGGAAGTCCCGTGCAGAACGCGAGAATCAAAATAAGCCGCCATTGCAGACCGTGCAATTGAAATGCATCACTTCTCACGTCCCACAGTCCATAGAGTCCCCCCGGTAGCGCACAGTGTGGTTGCTGATGACCACGGCACGTTCTGGGTTCTGGGTAGATATTTGTTTCATTAAACCTGCCCAACAATGTATGTTCGATTTAATTAAGCGTCACTGATGACACTCCTTGTTTTCCCCAGACTGTGAACGAAATAGAAAATCAAGACAATTTGTTGTGGAAATTGTTTGCTTCCCATAAAAGCGATCTATTCGTTACTCATTAAAGCAACAAACTGAAATGCTAACGAAGCTTAGAAAGTAAATGATACTCTTTTAGGAATTTGGTATTCGACCAAACAGAATACAACAATTTGAAAGGATGCATAAGAAACTGGTTTTTCTCAAAGTTTCCTTTGTGAGACGGCCGGCATTCTCGTCCCTTCTTAGCAGTACAACGGGTGTTGAAAAATGTTAGAGGTGGGCACGTCTTACTGCAAGCAAGCAGAAACATTTAGAAAAACCCGATCCAACTGTCCGTGCTCCAAACCGTGTGCTCTCTTCTAGTTCCTCTAGAAGGAGACGACCGATGGACAACCGGTTTCTAGCACATTCCGTCCGGTCCAGAAGTTGAATGGCCCGCCAGAGCAAAAATCTCAAACGATCCGATACACAGCTCTCCGCATCGAACCGTGGGTTGATGGACACAAAGCCGTCCATACGCCGGCCAAACCGAAACCAACGCAAAAACCTGTTCGGAGTGCATTAGGTGTAAGTTATAGATGTAATCTGAGTAACTAATAAAAATGTCCTACAGAAATGGCGGCAATCTCTTGCAGCTCGGGAGCAAATCCAATGGCCGCATTAATTTACAACGAGGCAAATAAACTCTACCATATAATGGGGGGTAAGGTTTCTCTCCGGGAAATCTCCTTCAAGGCACGGGAATAAGTAGGTTGATTTTTAAACACCCTTCTCTTTGGAGGAAAAACAGCTGCCAAGCCGATGCCACATTGTGCCGACTTCTACGAAATCGATGCAACAGGTGTAAAATTATTCAAACTATCCCACACCTCAACCGTTGTGTCCTTGATGATTTTATCTTATGAAATCAGGAAAAACCGAGTACAACAAATATTTTCCCGATACCGATATCTAGCGGTGCTATTTACTCAAAAACAAGCTATAAAGATAGCACTTACTAATATTTGCCACTGTGAGCGTCGACAGATGATACAGGTATTGATTCGAATGATAGCGGAAAAGATCATATTGCAAATATTTTATTGCCACATGATAATGAAAGACGATGACGACAATGAATGAAATGACAAAGTGTAGAAATTCAACATTGACTCATAGAACTCAAAGCGATCGAGATCGAACATGCATCGATGCATGCATCAAGAACTGATAAATGACTCTAGAAAACTAATCAATTATTCAACATTATAATATATTTATATAAATTCCTACTTGAATACGTCAGGCGGGGATTCTCCTACGTTACTGATTTGTAATAAACTCAAACAATTCTGAAGGGAAGAACAAGTTTTTCTCGCCGACACCTAGCAGTTAAGTACGAGCCGTGATTCACGAGATCTTGGCGATACCATGTGCGCTTCCCTCCGAGGGTGACCGCGTTACGCGTGCTGTTTATAGCAACAAGACCACTAGTCCAATCCTAACCTACCAGACTTAGACAAACGGTGTGGCTTTAGGCAGGCACGCACGAAGAGGCACGGAGAAGACAACTCGTTGGTGCACGTGACCTAAACCACAATGGGATTGAATTACTATTTGTTTCCTCCTCAACAACCATGGTGGCAATAAGCAGTGCAATTGTTTACCCTTGGGAGCGTTTGGCTTCCCGGCTAAGAAGAAGGATAAGCTCCTACTAATTCACGGTTCTAGGTGGGAACGTTTACATAACAGATCACCACCATATCGCCTGGAACGCCTACGGGACAGCACAATTCGACAGCCAAGTGACAGGTGGTGGATGTTGGTTGTTGTTTGCTGCTTAATTCAACCCATTTGATGCTAATTACAGCTGGGAAAATTATACCCCTTTGATCCACGAGGAACCTAAGATCGGTCGGTAATTGAGCGATTAGCGTTGGTGACGTTGAAGGAATCGGAAAGGTTTAATTTAACTCCACCCGCGATCGATGCGCCACTCGCGGAAAACGGATGGAAAAATTAACCCATTACGGTAAGATCACTCGTTAGGCACGTGCGTTGGCATAGATGCAGCTCGTCAGAACCCCTCCCATAGGGGTAAGCTCTAGGATGTTTTCGTGTCGTGCGGGTTGGACAGGTGGTACCAACCAGCGGACTAGAAGAAGGCAACCGGTGCAATTTTTAATGATGCACGTAAGATTGCCGGCGGCGAGCGATTTGGCAACCCCTTAAAGATACCGGGTAGGGGGAAACTTATTTTTCACTCACAAAGTGAAATGAGCAAACGGGGTCGCACCGAGCAATAGGGGGGGATTGGAGGGAATTTAATGGCCCATAGAAGAGCGCGCACGTTCGCGAAAAAAGCATGCGGTAGGGAAACATAACAAAAAAACCCTTTGGGTTGCATGCAACAACTTCAACAAGCCGTCGAATGTGCGAGCGAATAGTTAAAAATAATAAAACAAACCAGATGGTTTCATGCACAGTGGAAAATTCCACTGCCGTTCGACGAGTCACTGCTGAGGTGAGGGTGAGTTTGAGTTCGGAAAGGCTAGGGTATTAGAAGGGAATTTTGATAAAACATTATAAATTGGTAAAATAAGTACGGTAAGAAATAAGCGTGAATACATTTTTGTGCTTAACTAATGAACTGTGTCTCAAATGCTCATGATATCAAAACATCAAGGTCACGGTCTACATAAAACCGCAAAGCAAAGAGAGGAAGCTTTATCACTCCACATGTTTCATCCCCCCCTTTTCTTAACATGAATTTGAGAAGAACCTCCTTCACAATGCAGTCGAAGAGACTCGGAATGACGTTGTGCATTTGTCAACCGTTGCGCTACCGCTGAAACACCCTGCAACCTGCACCCTGTACCCTACAATCAACGGTCGGCCGACGGATCATAATGACCGGGTCAACATCTACTGTAACCACCACTCCCGGGGCGCTTGGGAGTGTTCTCTAGTGGCGCCAGACGTCGTCAGTCGCCTAACGTTAAACGCATACGTTGCAGGGTGCAGTCGTGGATAAAACACCCCCACCACACACACACATACACACGGGAGACGGGAATACCAGAACGAGAGAAGGTACTGCATCGATGCAACGGAGCAGTTGGGGTACTATTTTTAGCCCGTAGGAAAAATTCAAAACCCCAACGAAAACTACACCTTTCACAGCAAAGAGCCGACGATGGGTGTGGAGCGAGGAGGAAGACAAGGGAAAGAGGGTGGTGGTCGTAAAAATGGTCCGTCAAGACGCCACAAGATCCGCCGTTAAATGAACCGATGCCCTCGAAACTGGATCATTTCTAACGCACAACACGCGATACACATTCCAGAACGGAAACAAAACGAACAGCAGCTAAGGTTACTAAGAAAAACGAAATCAACATTCAGTCCGATGCGTAAAACTCAATTGAAAGATGACCCTGGACTTGAAGGGACTTGTCTGCGCAGTATAGACGGTATCCCATTGGATGTCAACAACAGCCGAAGGTTAGTAGAGAAGCATGTACTTATCATTTGAACCCCCTTTCCAGGTTTTTTTCCATCATCAAACGATAGCCAGCGTAATGATAATGGTTAGCGTTTGTCCTTCAATGACACGACCCACTAGCTTATATTTCTTTACGGGTTCTAGGTAGTTGTTACAGTAAAGTAGCACGTACGTGCAGTACCATTCCCACTACTTGCATCAAAGAAAAATTATCACACGTTCTACTCTAATTCACATGATCATTATATTAGGCCCACCAAAATCCGATCTCCAAATTGGACATCAGGTACGATTGTGACACGCGCTTCATAACTATTACGAGACGCACATGTTGACTATGAACAACGCCTGCTTTGTTGTTTACGTTGACATATCCAATTGGCAGCTCCGGAAGAAGCGTGCCTCATAAACAAACCCTTGCAAGGTCAGTTACATTCGGATGAGGCCGATAACGACGGTGTGAACGACGGAAAAATGTAGGCTTTCTTTATCGCCATCAGGCACGAAGTGTCTTAGATGCTAGGTCAGTGATAAATCGGTTTTTTCTTACCCTTTGCTATAGGGATGGGACTTTTCCCCTCGCGATCGGGGTTACTAATAAATGTTTATTTCTTGTGTAAGTTTTGGAAAGTTTTCAATACCCATTCCAAAGAAACAATACCATCGTGGTGCATCGCAGAGGACGTGCATCATCCTCTGGTGAATCATCAGGCATCAGGATGGTTCCAGCGAACATTCTAGGTCCTCATGGCGTGTGCGTTGTACGAGGACACAAGCTTGTCCATATGACGCAGACCTGTGATCTATCCGGCAGCCTGGAGGGCCGGTTGCCTTTGGAGCGGATATTTTGCGTATCATTCCACTCGACCGAAGCACGGCTCAATTGATCACAATTGATATCGTTTGTGTTGTCTTGTTGCGAAATGGCCAAATGCTGCGACACTCTGTTTGAGGGGCAAAGGAGGGCATAATCCATTAGTGACGCCAAAGAAGAGAAGAAACACTGGGACAAACTGGAGCTTGTATTTCCTTTAAATTGCGTCCATTTGGTTCAGAGCTCCACGCAAAAGCTAGCAGCAAAAAGTGACCAATTTAAATTGATACAACGAGCAGGGTGCGTACATCATTCGAACCATGTGGTGATCGGTGGCGATCGATTTGCGATCGTTTCGTTGCGCCAATTACTGCGTCGCCAGGGAACTGATTGAAACTGGTTTCCGTGGAAAGCTGGGTGTGGCCATAGACGGTGCCATTGAGCTTGAATTCTTCAATGAAAACATTGGAGCATTCGCTTCCCCCCGGGAACTGCCAATTGAAGCGATGCTGACGGTTATAGGGATTTTTATTTAATGCAAACTACGTCGTGTTGAAACATCATGGACTGGACAGAAGGCGCAAAAAAAGGCTATGAAGATAGTGAAGGAAAAACATTTCAGTGAAACCAAACTGACAAAAACATCTAAGATGAATCAGAAAGAAAGTAATCTCAATTACCTCAGAATCTAAAGCAATAATATGTTTAATAAACAAAATAGCACTTCTCCCGTATTATGATCTTTCGAAGAAAATATTCTCTTCACTTACATCATTTAATGAGGTCTAAAGTTCAAAATATTGATTGTTTGGCATCAACTGCGTAATGAATATTGTCCCAATAACAATCTCATATTGCACCATCCAACCCAGACTTACTGCCCGGCGATGGCGTAGGTAATCCAGAACTAACAGAACCCTCCCGGGTCGGTATGGGCGGAAACTCCCTCATCACGTCACCCCAGAGTACACTCGACACAACGATGAATCCTTATCTAGTCGGTTATCATCATAATTGCGAATGATTGCATCAAGCCGGCATTGTTTTTCCATCTACCTCCCGTCCGTCAGTCCGTTGGACAGAACTTAATTGCCGGAACATGCCACTCGGGATGATGAATGGAGGATGTCACTGTACTACGAAAGTAGGCTTAAAAATATCTGGGACTAGGTTACACACGCTCAACGGATAAAGGCGGTGCGCGTGAAGGTGTCATTGGGAAACTTATCTTCCATGAATCATGTCTTACCCCTGGTGCAGGTGCAGATAAGGACACCAACAGAATGAAGAAGAGTCGCTCGAAGATGCCTCGGTTGTTTAGTTATTCTAGCCACGTTAGTTGTTGTTTGCAAATTCCAACAAACAATATTACATCAGCGCTAGAAGAATAGTTCCCGGAGGCAGTGCACAATATGCCCTTTTCCATAGAATGAGGCTCTTACCCATTAAACAAACACAACATCCATTGGCTGGACATTTTTTAACGTATTCGAGGAAGCAATAAACATTGCGACACCCAACAGGAATTCCGTCTCAATATGGAAATAGTTTGCCATTAAAGATGCACCGATCATTCAATCCAGTAATATCCAGTAAGACCCTTCAGGTCGCTTTCAACCTGTTTTGCTAAAGCCAGGCGTACAATTAATCCATGCCACTTGCGGCACAAGTCATCGAATTACGTCTCGCCACCCGGGGATTGTTATGAAATATATCCCTCGAGCTCGCACAAATACACCTAGTATCCAGATCTCGAGCAAGTTTGTTTTCCGTGCGTTACAATAGACTCTAGAACTGTTGAGACAGCGCATGCTACCGTTGGCACACGAGCGTCAAACACGTGTACACATGAACCCAGCGGTACCGGTACCGGGAATTCGCCACAGCTATGGTGGCCTTTTGCTTTTCAGTTTTTGTTTTTTTGTTCCATTGGTTTAGTTTTACAATTTCGAAGTGGGCAAGCGCCGACAGCCGTAAAACCGGTTCGGTCGATATGCTGTTTACTAAGCACTTGGGCGCCTCCATCGCACCAGATAAGTAAGCCGTACCGCGTTAAATTGCTCAACGACCGATAAAGCCACGGTGTTCGGAAAAGTCATCTTTAGAAAAAAAGAGGGAAAAGGTGGCAGGGTGTGAACCGTCTGTCGGGTTGTGTTTTATCGTTTGTGACAATCGTTTGCGGTTTCACTTCGTGCGTCGGAGTTGGAAATTTTCCATTAGAAAAGTTCCCCCGGGAAACGAAGCGGAGGATATGAATGGCTAGTGATAAATCTTGTTTCTGTTATTTTGCATGTTTGATGGGATTTTTAGTACTCTTTTTACATAAAAATACTACAATTTGAGCACACTTTTCATCGCAGAAATCAACCATATGCTTCCGGGCTGAAGTCATCGGTTGTAGCGCATCTACGAGTACCAGTTCGAATGCTGTACCAGCCCTTCGATGACTGAGCGGAATATGATGACGGTTGCAAAACCGGTTCTAAGCAGTATCGGGCCAATCTTATGCAAATCGTAAATGAGTTTGCGGAAGAGCTCATGGAAGATTTCTTGGACAACTCGATGGAGAGATGGTGGGAATTCCCAGAATAGTTTCGCAATCTGAAGAATTTATCAACCAGTTCTGTCCTCTTGTCACATCGGTCTATAGCAGGGGTCGGCATGCGTTTCTTAAAAAGGACCAGATGACCGAAAAGAACTCGCAAGTGCGGGCCGGATACCCTAAACCATGGCTTAATGTGTTGAAAGTAATATAAAACCCTTTTTAACTCAAGTATCAATTTTTTTAAATAGTTAAGTTACATAAAACTGTGTTATAAAATAGAATATTTGATCTTTATACCTTTAACTATTTGAGCCATGTAGCCTTATTTTCGTTGAATTATGTGCTTTTTCAACACATAACTTTTGGTTCATTGTACTGTAAATTACCATCGACATTTTTATTACCATCGACATTAATCCTCTACTCAAATGTCGAGGTTTTATGGAAACTTTTGAATATTAGGTTCTATATTTATAATTCATAAAGGTGTCGAAAGTTGTGTTCCTTGACTGTAGCTATTGTGGGTGCTAGTTTTTTTTGCGCTGGATGCTTGGAAATTGTCGAGCGATCATGAAAATAAGATAGAAAAAGTCTAAAAAAGTATACGAGGAAGTCTCCTGCCATTGGAGACCATGTTAAACAATTTAAACGTACAGTTTTGGGGAAAAAACAAAAGTGATATCGTGAACAAATCCGTCAAGAATAGAGATTTTTTTTTCATACGTTGCACTAAAATTTTCTTAAGGGCCGGATAAAATCAGCTGGCGGGCCGGATTTGGCCCGCGGGCCGTACTTTGCCGACCCCTGGTCTATAGAATCGTAGCAATGAGAAATGAACTGATATATATATTCAAAATATTCAAAAAATCTGCAAGTAACAGTGAAACGACGAAAGTACTTTTTTTTCTCATACTTCCAGCAGTTGAGAAGGTATCCAGGATTCACGATTCCGATTGCGCAGCGCGCTGGAATTGTGCAATCAGTTGAGGAGCTACTTGAACAAACCTGCGGCAGCTGCATACACGGCAAATAAAGTGCAGTGTCAACACGACTGCAATTTCTCCCCTCCCCTTTGCCACCCAACCTATCCCGGAAAGAATAGGCCATACCTACGTAACTGACTAATACTTTCCAGCTCGTTGCGCAATCGTACACCGCTTTTTTCCGCTTACGCGTGTAGGAACACAAGCCGCATAATATTTGAAAGTGCGAAGTTTTAAGGTTTACCCTCAAGCTAGACATAAACCAAGATCGATCGTCGATTGTACCGATATCTGCTCTGTCGGAAGCCATCATGCTTTCAGTATTTCATTAATTATGGTTTTCTTCCTCTCCTTTTCAAAGTTATACTACAAGAAAATGCATACACTAAGTCCTTTCACTTGGCTCCAATCGTTAACTACATTCTCATTTCCTTTTGCAAAATAGATACGCGGAAGGGACAAACCTATTTTGCAATTACTCATCTTGGACGTGTGTTGTTTGATTATTCCTCTTAACGAAATATCTCCTCTCTTTGTACAAGAACAGGGCGCGGAGTTCGTAGAAACTACGGCACTCTCGGGCCATTTATACCGATCAACGTCAGCAGCAACGCGCCCATCTCGTGCGCGCATAAACTTCCGCTATTTCATAAATATTTACATCTATCGGTGACAGTTCTCAGTAGACATTTAAATTGCACATGAACTGCATCGGCTGACGCCAGATAAATATATTTTCTTTTAAACGTTTACCTTCTTGTAACCGGCCGGTAAACCAATGCCGGGTTGATGGCCTTGACTCGTGAGAATTTTTGCGCACACGACTACCCACCCCGAGATTGGCGCCAACGGTTCGGAATGACAGACGTCCGAATCGAAGACCCGCACTTTCCGTTACCAATGGCAACATTAATCGGTTTCAGTTTCGGTTCAGTCTGTTGAGCACATGGTTTAGCACGTGGACGGCAAGTGATTTCTATCGTCTTCAGATGTATGTACTACCTACTCAATTAGAAATTTTTATTTTTATTTAAATGACCAATACAAGGAACGATTATTCGTTTTGTTTAATTGTATATTAAACATATACAATTATTGATGAATTAAATACTTCTCCACTGAAACTAACCTTTTTCCACATTCAACATTCAGCACCTGAATCAGTTTCTACTATCCAACGGTCAACCAAGCAAGATTTTGCACCCCGCATTCCACGGCTCGTGACGCCAATGAACCGCGACAAACTGTGCGCGAATGCGGAACATTTGCGCACGTTGTCGACGCGGACGTTGCCAGTTTTGCCGCCAAAGTATCGAGCCTCCAATCCGAATGTGATGTGATACTCTCGAAATACCGGTTTTACTGCCATTTACACGACCTAAACATATTTGCATTAAGCCTTTTGTTGTCTTTTTTTTTAAGGAACCTTTGATTTTCATTCAAAACCCATTGGTTTGTGGTAACACTGACTTTTTATTATACTTATTTGTTCACTTTTTTAAATTACAAATCAGTTTGCCATCCACCCTATGTTGTTGTTTAACACAACTGCCAAAAATAATCTCGTTGTTGGCGTCCATCAATAACTGTCTCGGAATGCCAACCCGGGTTTCGGTCCCTGGGCACCGTTTGTTTGGCGTCGTTCAGAGTTCGAAAGGGGTTTTTCTCTCTTTTTACATCACCCGTGCTACTCCCGTGTACATCATCATACGAAACCGTGAGGAAAGCTTGGTAGGACGGTGGGCACATCATGTAAAAATAGATACGGTTTACTGTGGCCCCCTTCCACTGACCGGCTCTCGGGTGGATGACAATTTTCGGCCCACATGGGATGCCCACATCTAACGGTTTAGGATCACAAGAGAAGAAATGGACTAAAAAAAATGTGGCCCGCCTAAAAGACGACGACTCCCGGTCCAAAAGGTTTGTTGACTTAGACATGTAGGTACTACGACACACCCTCGACCGGATGCACTAAGATTGTGCCAGATGCACGAAGATCAGCTAATGTCGTTGTTAGGAAACATTGGCGTCGCCAATTGTCGTTACGTCTCTTCGATTTGTGCATTTTGGTCTTCTTGTTCTACTCCTTTGCAATACGAGAGAAATAATTACATCCATACCTTCTTAAATTTTACCGAAAAGCATTGAGTTGACTTAATAAAATCAGGAATTTAGTCTATTTCTGACT
Organism: Anopheles sinensis; assembly: GCA_000441895.2. NCBI lineage: Eukaryota > Metazoa > Arthropoda > Insecta > Diptera > Culicidae > Anopheles > Anopheles sinensis. The sequence goes on along the minus strand of KE524842.1, from coordinate 287,192 downwards.
GAAAGCATCATATACTCCGTTCAAAAGAATAAAAATCATTTTCTTCCTATGGAGCCTGCCCATTGTTTTTAGTATAAACAAGAATCTTCCGTGCACTTACTACTTACCTTCGGCATTCCAAAGTACTACGGCCGAGAGACGCAGAGGCAGAAGGAGGGACGTTTTTTTCTCGATCTGGCACCATGTAGGTCAATGAAAACCCATCTGGATCTACAGGGTGGCTGGCTGTTCCGCGTTTGTAATTCCAATGTCAGGGTTTATCCGGCTTTGTCGGGTCGTTTTTCTCCGCCCGTCCTTGCACCGTTCCTAAATCGCATAAATAACGGAGCTGCGTGCGCTTCCGAGCAGCGTGTCGGCTGACGAGCAGGGCTCGAAGTTCTATTTTAAAAATAACATTTAAGGAAAGCAAAAGGTATGATGCAGTAACGTTCGGGCGGGCTTTAGACGGGTGACATAAGACGTCGTGCACGAAATCCGTCGAATAAACGGTTCGAAAAGTTTCGAACGAAAAAGGACGATAACAGTTCACCACCTTTTCTCGTTCGGGGTATTGCTTTGGTCATTAGAAGCACACACCACCACCACCAGCATCAGTATTCGTTAAATGGCGTTGTTTACAATGAAAATCAGCGGTACATTTGGTTTACTCCCACACCATGGGACACCGGCAAACTCGGCGATCTTCGTGTCGGCTAAAAATAATTTCTTCAACAATATCACGCACGATCGTTGCTGCAGGCGAGCAAATTGTGGGGTTTGAAAAATCGTTCCCCGGTCAGGCGCATTTCGCACTTGCCATCCATCCCAGCGTCGCCCCGTTCCTTGGCGTGGAAGCTTGTTGACACGACCGTTAAAATAACCGGATGAAGCCAGATCGTGCAAGATATCCGAGAGTTGTTGTTAAGATTTACTTTGTTCGATGTGGTCCATAGGAAAAAACAACCCATCTTGATGGGGCTAACCTTTAGCTGTTCATAAAACCAACGCCATCAGCTACCCTCCTGCATATGGTTCCTTTTTTAACGGGAATCGCACCTCCCTAGAAGAGCGGAGGGAGAAGGAGTGATCTAACCTTCAATGGCTATTTATCGTGGGCAGGTGTGAGTCAACATCTTCCTTCCGGAATGTGGCCAAAGTGAACATCTTGAACCTGTTTTTGTTCGCGCCCACACTGGGGTGGAGGTATTATCTGATGATTAATGGGCACTAGTAGTGGACTCAATAGTAAATAGAAAACGCCGTATGGACATGTGCATCCATGGTGAAAGTTACTACAATAAGGGTGAAGAAATATCACATCGACTTGGATTGCCTTATAAGGCAACCGGAAAATTCATTCAATCAACACATATCTGAGCACGTGGAAATTTTTATAAGATCACACAACTTTCCTTGCTCTTCAGATAATACCGAATATGTTGGTTTTATTTGATTGAAAATAATATTTGATCAATTTTAAGGTATCAAATTTAATAAAACCCTTCCCGTTCCATAGTTTTGTAGCTTAATTTTTAACGAACTTTTCAAAAACATCTTTTTTAGAAACCTTGTGCGTTACGCCAAATGCCGACTGTGCACATCTTGCATCTATCAACCTCGCTTCTGTTACACCGACTGTCAAATACGGCGCGGTGCGTAAACCGCGAACGTTTATCCGGTTCTAAAAACTAAAAAGAAAATTTGCAATTTATCTACGATAGAAACTCGAAAGCTTGTATCGAACACGTGTAAAAGTTGGAGGCTTGAGGCTAGCATACTCTGCTGGTGGAGTGAAATGGAACAGCAATAATTCTTAGCTGAAGTGACCTCGACACGAGATTCACACCTGTGTGTCTGCGAGTATATTGCATTGCATCGATTCACCTACCTTTCAGGAAAAGCCGCATCATGAGTGGGAATTTGCTTGTGGCGCTTGGCACAATTGTCGTGCCGTCGGTTGTGATTTGTTTCGTTTGCGTGGTTTCGTTCGTCAACTTTTATCTAAACATCAGGTAGGGTGGTTAGGTGTGCTTCTGAGCATTGTCGGTCATAGGTAACATCCCTCTCCCATCCCTTCTGCAGGAGACGCTTCCCGGCGAAAGTGAACTGTTGGTTTTGTAGTACCGACACACGCGTCCCGTACGATCAATCGAATTCTTTCGTTTGTCCGACGTGCCGGCAATACAATGGCTTCACAGCGGACGGCGACTACAACCGGGAAATACCGGAACAGTACCAGCAGCGGCTGAACAATTATTGCTATCATCAACCGGCGAACATCACCGACGACGACAAGTGGGGTCATTCTGCGCGTTCGATCGCCAGCAGCAACGGGACCTCCCGCAACGGTCTCTGCTTTGGTTGCAATCGGAATCAGGAGCTGAAAATACATCAGCTGGCGTCGTTCGTGCCGGATGATGAAGACAACTACGATGCCGAGGTGGAAGAGTACCGGTAAGTCTTCGCGCTTTGTCATTCGCGGATGTCACCACAGACCATGAAATGCGATGCTTTTTATTCGATTTCTTCGTAGCAAACAACTGGAACAAGCGTACAAACTCTGTGGCCGCTGTGAGCGTATTGTAAAACGCACCCTGAATGATGTCAAGCGCAATATTTTGGGCTCGAAGCTGGCACAAATCGGTAGCAAGGGGCTAAAGGTGCTCGACATGCAAATGAAAGCCTCCACGAAGCAGCTGACGCACCTGAAGCGCCAACGGTGGGCAAAGGTTAGCGTTTACGCCATCACTGGTTTGCTGCTGATGAAACTATCGCAGGATGTGTCCGAGACCGGCTGGACCTTGGCAGATCTGATGCTTCTCTGCCCGCCGTCTCTTCTTGCAACCATCACGAGGGTCGTATCCTACGCGCTGGCAATGAAACAGCTGGTTTGGCAGCAGTTTGAAAAACTCCTTTCGGAACCGGCCGTCCAGAGTACGACGGAACGGGTGGAAACGATCGGCCACGAGCTTCTGCAGCGCTACGCCCCACAACTTATGCAATGTTCTGCGCCTCTGCTCGAGTCCTTCTCGGAGCATGTTCCAAATGAACGAATCTCGTCCTTCCTACTCAACGGTGCCATCATGGCCCTGGGTGCCTTGCTCGCTTCGCTAGGCAACCAGCGGACGGCCATCAAACAGATCCTGATCTTTGCACTATGCACTGTCGATTGCATTCTGAAGTATTTGCAATATGAAAACTCGAAACTACACCCTGCATTATTGCTGACACTGACCGCCCTTTGCCTCGCAATCAGTTGCATTGGCAAGCGTGTCATCCGGACCGATGTGACCAACGGAGGCGACATGAACTCGAGTTTCCACAAAATTTACTCTCAACAGTGCAGCGAAAGTGATTACTCCGACGTGGACACTACCGTAAACGGTGATCAAACTCCTGCTACATCGTTCCAACAAAAGTACTCACCTAGACTTTCGACTGGAAATAACATCTTACGCCCCAGCAACAATGTGTCCTTACTGGAACCAAAACTTTTCCCCGCCAACGACACCGGAGCAAATGTCAGCCGTAAATCCCTCGATACGACCTTATCGGGGAGTCCTTCTTCCTTATCAGTATCGCCAACCAGCTCGTTCTTCATGAACTCGTTTGCCGCCAACACCCCAAAGATCAGTGGATCACTATTTAATGTTGCGGAAGCCGGCGATCAGCGACCAGCGTTGGACGAAAGCAGATCCGTGTTTAGTTCGGCAATAGCTCCACCGCCTGGATCGCTGCTCAAAACACCTTCATTTTCGGTGGACGATTTTCAGGCAACATCCAAACTCGGTTGGAACAATCGGAAGAGTGGCCCACCGTCAACGGCCACCGCTCGTGCAAAGCCTTTCCGGTACTCCATGAGCACGATAACGCAAGAGGCGGATGCATTTCGGGAGACCGACGATCCACTTATCGAGGACGACATCGACCGACTTTCGATCAGTGGACGGGTTTCGATGAACAGCTCACTCCTCCGTCCCGCCGTCGGTGGTGGAAGTCGTGTGTCACTGGGAAACGGTAATCCCTTTGCCCAGGTAAATCCCTCCAACGGGGATTTGGATTATGATGAGATTTCCTCCGTAAGCCTGCGACAACGACGCCTTGCCAAACCACGGCCTGCCGAAACGCTCGTATCCACAAGAGAGTCCCTTTGGTCCGGCTTTCTGGCAACCGGGGCGGGCAGTCAGCAGCAGCTGCAGCTGCAGCATGCCCACATGTCCCGGACGTCATCGCAAAGCTCCGGCTTCGAGTCGCAGGTGGGAACGACACGACGAAACACACCGACGGAAGGGGAGGCCCTATCGGTGTACACCGTCGTGCCGGAGGAAACATCGAAACCGCCACCATCGCCCGTCCCATCTTCGGCGTCCGTGTTTTACAGCCAGCGAAAAGGGACTCCCAGCATCAACTCGCCTCATACTCGTTCGTTGTTTGGCGAGCAAAACCTCTTTAACCATACGCTTCATCAGCAAACACCGGGCGAAAAATCATCTGGGTTATTTTTCCCCAAAGTTAATCACCACGCAATGCCCGGTAACGGTGGGCCGGTCACTGTTGGAGGAAGTCCGATGAACCGGTACATCTTCCCCCGCAACAATCGCAGACACCGTCCTCCTATCATCATCATTATCATCCGCATCACCAACATCATCATACGCAACAGCAGAACCATCACACACTTGCCGGAATCGGAAGCAGTGGGTCGTCTCTATCGCTGCATTCGTTCCCCACAACTGGATCCACGCTCAGCCTTGCCACCGGCAGCAGGGACGTATCACCACCGGAAAGATCGTCCCATCCAGCGGCATCGATGGCGGGGACCAGTTTCTATACCTCCTCAAACAAATCCATTGCAAGCGGTAGAGCGAGTCTTCTCAACTTAAGTAAACTAACCAACGAACATACTGGCGGCACACTGCCCACTGTCTAGCCGTTCGCGTATCGTTCACACTATTAGTAGTTAGGTCAATTGTTTGGCGATGCGTGCCCGGATTATGTTTCTACACTACACTTCTACTGCCGAGAGCATAATCCTGGCGCGCATCAATGTGTGATTATGAATAAAACCAATATTGCTTTTTTTACATGGAATCAATACTCACCAATTAAAACAGGAAGGATCTTCGGTTTAATTTTGTTTCCCCTTTTTCGGGAGGTCCAAGGTGTGGTGGTTTAATTCGGATCGAACAGTGAAGAAAGAAATATCCATACACCGGGGTTTTCCTTTTGACTTTCTCTCCTTGTTTTCTTCCTGTGATGCTTCGTTTCATCGACCATTGCGACGCTAGCTACACTCTAGGGTGCACCTAGGGGTAGGTGTACCACCACGGCCGGGGAACGGAAATATCAATCAATATATTCGATACTGTGTGTGTTCACGAACTTCACCGTACAGTTTACACTTCGGACTAAACTAAACAGAGTAGTAACAGAGACAATTACCGGGAGGTGCACACTATCCATTCTTGTTTAACATCAATTTGGATGCCAACTTTTACATGACAATTATGAGTAACGACGTTCTCTTGCTGTTAAATTTGCAGTTGTGCCCGCTAGAAGGTGAACCTTTTGCCTTAATGCGGCTACATTGCAGTGCGGTTAGTTCGTATGCTTTCTTCCCTCTCTCTCTCTATCTCTTTCTGGTGAGTATTCATAATGAGGATGTGCAACGAACAACACGCTTACTTTTCTAACACAAATGCATGGCCTATGTGATCGTTACATTAAAAGCATGTTGGACACAGGTCCACTGTACTAAAAGTGGGAAAGTTAAACTGACCAGTAAGGTAGGAAATAGTAATGAACTAACGAAGGCCGATGTGGGTTTGAATTTGAAAAAAGCTCATTTTCCTTTCTAATAATCAATTCCCTGCATGACGGTGAAAACAATGAATAAACTTATCAAACTGTCTATGCTTGATTTCCCTCATCAATCTTCACTTTCATTTGCTCCTAGTTTGGAAATTTATTTTCGTTCAATTTTTCGTTAAGTTAAACAGTTTTGATAATTGCCTAGTTCATTAGTTTCCCTTCACGCTCACGTTAATAGTCGATACTCGGGAGGAGTGGGTGTTGAATGTTTCGTTTTCTTATACATTGGAAAAGTTGGATTTCGATAGTTCAGAGAATGTTTGTTTTTAGAAAAAAAAAACAATGTCTTTCCTAGCCTACACTTGTGGATACATAAGGATTTTCTGAACGATTCACCTTCACCGTATTTTCCTACCGATTGGACAGTTGCCTTTTCCTGCTTCGCTTGGCTTCTTTACTCCCCCCCCAACAAACTTTCCCAAAAGCATATTCTAAATATTGTAATTCAATACGCGACTGACGTGGAGTTCGAAATTTAGGAAAATAAGGTGTGATGAGTATTTAGTAAAAGTGTGCCAAGAGAAGCAGCGTCAAAGCTAAGCTAATCTTACCATTGCAATCGCCTATAAACCTCCTTTGGTTTACCTCATTCTCCATATCTACGCTACCACACCGTGATGCTTTTCGATTGGCGAGTGCCAGTATATGACCAACTAACATGGAATTCACTTAAAGCGTGTTACACTTGAAAAGCAACAACAATAATATAGTATGTTCTAAACGGTTGACCGGGAAATAGCCGGGGTGATAGGAATGTCTCCAAAACGCCCCTTTACTCCCTTTTGATTTGGACCTATTAGCAGACTAAAAGTAGAAAACAAAAAGTAAACAAGGGGCACGGTGGAAAAAAACAGGGGGTATGCATGAAAATAACATCCGCAAGGTCCAGTAGAAGCCGTGTTGCGAGCACGACCCGACGAACCGGCGACGGTTTGCACTGAAGGAAGGCACCAACATACCTAACCATGCAAAGTGGTACTAATAGTTATAATAATAATAATAATAATGATAACTCCTACTGACCATCGGGTGGGATGAGATGATGGCAACCGGGTTTGTCGCATTTGAATCCCTCCTTAACATCCCCTAACGTATTTTTCTATCCCTCTATTCCGTTCCCAATCATAACATGTGCTGATTCTTGCTTCTTTTGTCTGCCCTTTTACGGGGGAGTAAAATGTTACCAATTATTCCCACCAGTAATAACGCTTCTTCTACCCACGTACACGGTGTCCATTGTTTGTTTGGGGCACCGAAAGTGGACGGTGTATCCTTTCGTCGGCGGTCTGAAGCCCTACAGTAGTCCGTGGTAACTTCCATCCAATTCGTTCACCAAAATGGTGGCCATATCTAGTAGTAGAAAAATCGATACTATCCGGAGTTGCCACCCGACGAGGAGTTGGCCGATTTACTGCTTCCGAAAGGGACGGGTGACATGACGCCCGACACATTCGGTGGGGTAGGTGTTTTAGCCGTCCTTATGCCGTCTCCTTCGCAGATGTACTTGCCTGCAAGGGTCACGAGGATCCGTTTATTAAAAGTGTCGTAAAAATCGGTTTTCTGCCATAAACGTACCTGAAACAAACCGACGCTTCACCAAAGACAACCGATATCCCGTTCCAGCCAGTTCGAACTCAATCCCAGACAATGTCGTGCCTTCGCAGTTGAACTGTGTTGCGATGATGGCCGGAGTCGAGGGTCCCGAGCCTACCTCGAGCCGTGCCCGAAGCGTATCAACACCGCCGCTCTCCGAATGTTGCGATATGTCCGTAAAGTTCCACACCAATCGGTTCGATTCTCCTTGCCTTTTGGGGTAGAGAAAGAGGGAAAGAGGAGAGTGAGTAAGGGATTCTAATGGCTCATAGTGGTTCTACTTACCAAGCGGAATGTGGCTTCGATTGCACATTTTTAACGCCTCCATCGACGGGAACGGAGATGGAGACGTTCAGCAGCGGCGAAGGTTGAGCCATCGCGTGACAATTGTACTTGTAATCTATCTTGATATCCGTGTGTCGCTGTTCGCACTTCCAATAGGACACGAGCTGGAATGGGCAGGAGGACGCACCCGGTTTCGCCTTGATCTGATACTTCAGGATGTCCACGTTGATGTGCGGCGCGTTCGGGTTCTGTTCGGTCTGGCGCCGCAGAATCGCCGTCAGTGCCGGCATGTTGAATTCGAGCGTCGTACTAAAGCTGGTCGACTGTAGCCGATCGATCGATATGAGCTGCTTATTCGGCAGCACGTTGTCGAGATTCTGTAGATTCTTAATGCGGAAGCCCAGCTTGGCAGGGTTCGGATTGTTCGTCAGTACGTTCACAATACCGGCCGGGAAGGATATCATCATGTCGCCGGACATTTTCACCTGACACCGTGACTCGTCGGCACCCCTGTGTCGTAAAAAACAAAAAACAAAATAATCGGTTAAAGGCGAACTATGACTTGAGGTGATCTCCACTCACTTAAAGTAGGCATGAATGATCTCGTGGAATGCTACTGCCAGTGGAATCGTATCGGACATTCCGATCGTCAAGGGGGACGGACCGCGGGAGGACCCAATTCCGACGCTCGGACTGCGGAACTCTAAACTGCCCACGCTGTCCGCACGAGCTATCTGTGACGCAGGACTTACTCGATCGCGAGCTACTGCAAAGGCAACGATAAGACTAGATAAGTAAATGCACTCTGTTTAAAAACTAATGTTATCATACCGGCAGCTTCAGATCTTCTGGACGGTGGCCTCGGTATTGCAATACTGCTGCCGCCGGTTGAGGTCGGCGTCGGAATCTGTCGTTGAGTGAGTTTGGTCAGATTCGCCGAGGCAGGTGCCGAAACACTGATGTCACCCACTTCCGAGAAGATATCACCCAAATCTGCATATCGATTGCTGATGAGAAAAGAAAGAAATATTTACAGACCATTCAAAGGAGGCATAAGTAGAACCTTCCACGTACTTGGAGCTGGTAGACATCGATAGGGTGGGACTTTGCAGTGGAGCGTACGGATGCACCGTCGTCGGTGTGGACGCATTCGATGCATTCGGACTAGTAAGGTGCGTGGTGGCGTTGTTCAACAGCGATGCATTGCCGACCGACATTTGGTGGTGCAGTTGTTGGTTTGCTGCCTGCTGCTGCTGTTGCTGCTGTTGTTGCTGCTGATGCAGCTGATGTTGTTGGTGGTGCTGTTGCTGCTGTTGCTGTTGAAAGATAGATTGGTTTAGTGAGCGCTGATCGTGGCTCGGCTTGACGCCGCCATTATCGCCGATCTGCTGCGAAACAGACTTGGAGCGTTTCATGCGCAACAGTCGATCCTGGTGCTGCGGATCGAAACTTGAACCCCGTCGTGCCTTCACCAATGCAAACACCGCGCCAAACGGGGCAAACATTTTATGTTTTGTACACCAGAGGGGTTAGTAGTGAGACGAATCCCAGCCGGGATTATTTGGTTTTATGAATGATGGTGATGATGTTATGGTCAAAGGTCAGACGAAAAGACGGAGCACACGCCACCAATGGATGATCCAACAAATTTTACCCATAATCGACACCGATAGGTACAGAGACAAAGTGCCAGATTTGAATGAGTTTGGTGAGAGAACGGATGTGAAAGAAAAAAAGAGATGTAGTCAAGAATATGTTAGAAAATTAAGCCCAGAAGAAATATATGAATATCTACAAGGTGGCACACACACACACGAACACACGAGAGAGTACTCTACGTTCCAAACATCGGCAGTAACAGTTACTGCTGCATATTTTTGAATGGGGAAAGTGTATTTAAAATCTCTACAAAGCACCACTGTGATAAAGCCTAGACCTAAAAAGTGATTTGAAAAATATTACAAAATCAACCACTATTAATCATTGGATTCAAACAACCACCCAAAACGATAAGCACACTCAACTAAAGAGGTGCACTCTTCTCTAAGGACATGAATGTAATTTACCGATGTCAGGATTCCGATGGGCGATAGAGACAGATTTTCCACCGTAGCCCGGAGCTCGTCGACGCTGGCCGAAATCGGTGCGGCCCCATTATTAAGAGGCTTAATTTCCACATGTATCTTTCGCTCCTCCCGCTCATCCTCGCTGTCGCTGTCCGAGCTCGAGTAAAAGTTATCTGCCAAAACGGTGAAAAGGAGAAGCAGAATTAGAACACTCTTCCAGTCTAGACTGGTCCGGACCGGGACCGTGGCGGACAGAATATTGCTTACTGCTCTTTTCCGTGATGGTCCCACTGTCCCACGTGGTTTCGCGCGGCTGTATACTGTAGCCATCCTCGTCCACCTCAGGCGTTGCCGTCGGGGCCACATTGGATGCGCTCACGGCGGAAGTAGTCTGCAGATTCGTGGCGCTGTCCGCGTTTGCCGTGTCACCCTTGCCTTCACTACGAGTGGAAAAAAGAAGAACATTCAATGTAAGTCGGTAACAATGAAACACCGCGATGTAACACCAACCCGTCCAGAATGTTTTCCTCTTTGGCACTGGAGTTTTCCGTGGAATCCTTCTTCTTTTTGGCTTTCTTCGATTTGGCCTTCTCGCGTCGGCTGCGCAAAAATCCAGAAACTGCTTGTGGATACAGGAGAATGATGAAGAAAGTAGACAGATGTAGCAATTAATTGTGTCGACAAAATAAAATAAAAACCCGTCATCCAAATGTGTCAATTTGTAAAATGAAAAAAGTGATGGTAAAATCAAAAGCCGAAAGAAAACTGTTCCTAACTGTGTGTCTATTCTATTGAAGGAAAATGATCAAAAAATTAAAAAAGGAGCACAACCCGTTTGCCGGAGTTACTTTCAATTCAATTAGAAGAATGTATAAACCATCAACCAAGGATGAGGTCTGTCCGGAAGGGAAATGTTAATAACTAACAAAAATTTAAACGTTAATTTCATCACAATTTTTGTTTTTGTCAGTACGGAAGATGTGCTAGAGTAATTAGAAAAAGATAAACTGGGTAAACGGAATTTTAAAAGGCAAATTTTGTGTGTTGTGGGTAAGGAGGAGGTATGAAGATAAACGGGGAAAACAATGTATCGGAAACTGTAAATTAGTGAATCTGAAAAGAACGACAAATTAAAATAATCATAATCAACAACAGAAACAACAAATCTTGCCATTAAAATGAAACAGCCAACATCAGCATACAGTAAAAGCACGCACTAGTGAACAATTAATCAACTATGTAAGAGAATAAGGTGTAGCATAGCACTAGTTATCGTATTATGCAACTGCTAGAGAATGAAAAAGCCAAATTGCAGCCAAAACTACTAATCGAAAGATCAGGTTGATATAAGGTAGCAGAGTTCTCCCTGTCGTCCTTATCACTTTTAATTTTCCTTCATGGAATCAACTTGAGAGTATCGAACACAAACACACCAGAACGCAGTCATATGATGCATTTTGCTCCGGCTAGCGAGAATTACGCTGAACACTTACCCAGAAAGATGTAAAACTTTACCAGAACTTTGATTGTGGTCGCTTATCTTGCAGTTCTTTTTGTACATTGCGAGGCTTTGGGCGTAATATTGGAGATGGCAAATTTAAAATGTTACTGCAGAAAGCATTTCATTCTTCTTTTTATGCAAAACTATCTCGCAATGACACGGTAAGTATTTAGAGATAATTGTAATAAGATAAGCAAAAAAAACAAAACTGATGACAAATTATATAATTAAGTAGCTCATTAGCTACAATCGCTTTGAACGTTACATTCCTAATCAGTGAATGTTCCTTTACATTTTTAACTGGTGTATAAATTTATCCGGATATCATACACCGTACTCAATATCGGCCGACCGACGACATTTGATTTTTCAACAAGAATAAATCTTCCCGCCCACTGGAAAGGTGATAGTGAAAGTTGATTGTTAGAAAAATTTGGGACAAAACAGAGTAAAATTAAAAGATACCGTAAGAAAAGGGATCCCGAGAAATATGTCATGCCTAATCAATTTGAAAACAGTAGAAAAGAAGAAAGTATGTGATGGTGTACTACAAGCAAGAAGCGCATAGTTTGAAAGCTAGGAAAAGAGTTCACTTACTTATGATGCAATATAAGACTATTATTTACACACTCTTGTTATACAAAAACAGTTATATATAAAGGAATATATCAACAAATTCACAAAGCCAAAGCCTTGTCTTAAGAAGGCTAATATTTTGGATGCAGAGAAAAACAAAACCAACTTGCTGGAAAGAGCAACCTATCGCTCTCGATCGTGCTATTGAAGAAGAGGAAGGAGAAAAGGTATGATCAAGAATATGAAATAAGAACCAAACGAAACCATCACTCACGCTGCAAAAGAAAGTTATTTGTACAGGCAAGTTACACTAGAAATACATAAAAATAAAACCGATTGATAAATGAATTCCGAATTGAGGCCAGAGCAAACTCAACAAGATCGAACCTAAACAACCAAAGAAAACTTCCATCAACCAAAGAGAATAAGAACAGCCAATCAATTCATAGGTAGAAAAAAATAAAATCAGAAGGTAGAGAGATCCAAAACACCACAAGATTTACGAGATGAAGATGTATGATTTACATTTGGAGCCGCGCAGCAACGGATTCCGCCCGATAAAGGAAGTGGCCGAGGTCTGCTGCTGTTGCTGCTGTTGCTGCTGCTGCTGTTGATCGGTGACTTCGCCCCCTCGGTTATGGTCGGGATCATTCGGACTGGTAGGGGCTGAGACGGTGGCACCAGTAGACGACCCGGAGCCCCTACCGACGTCCGCGTTGGCCCCAGCCACGTTTCGACGACCACCAACTCCTGCACTTGCGGTGGAGTCACGACTATCACGGCTCCCTTTTGAACCCACCGCCCCCGGGGTGTGGTTTACAGTTTCAAATTCCGGCGGTGATCGTCACCGAAGCGAAGCATAATGTACACATGCGTACACACATACGAGGAAATGATGATGTTGGATGGCGAATTTGCACGTTTCAGGTATTATTTATTTAAATGGTGTTTAAATAATGTCACACCGAACAAGGGCGATTCCGAATTGATGGGTTGAGTAACACAGGGAGCAAATAGAGAGGGAGAGAGACAAAAATGTGTCATGAGAATAATTTGGAGCCAAATTTATGTTTTTCACAATGTCGTCGTAATTGACGCCCCTTTCTGGAAGGTCAATTGGAAGAGCAACAACGGAAATGTACGGCAAGAGAAAAAATCGAAACAGTTAATGCAGGCAGGAGTAAAAGAAGAACCAATGAGAACTATTAGTGGAAGGAATCCTAGCACCGGAAAGAAGAGAAAATGCAGTTTTTTTTAAGAAGATAGACTATCAGGGAGAATGAGGACTGCTTAATACTATTAGAGGTAATAAGAAATTTATAAGAGCAACAAGCTTTCAAGGTAACTTCATTTTACTTTAGATATCAAAAGTGATCTAAAAGAAAAATATTGGTAAATTTTCTCCTGGCTTGTTCTATGGATTAAACATTAAACCATTAATGGAAAACCAAACTTTGTAATAAAGGCTTTAGGTTGGCAAAATCGCTAACCGACGGAACAGAAGACCATTATCACAACGGTTCCTTCATCAGCATCGCGAAGCCGTCGTACTAACACGAACCATAGCCGGAAGGATTCCGTGGAGGCCACTTTTATGGCTTCCAACGAGACAACACAACACACCGGCAAAAGAAGTATACGAACGTGGGGTATGAAAATAGTAGTGCAAATGACATCGTTTTCGAACCCATGACGACTTTCCACAGGACACTTAAAGGTAAACTTGGGGCGGGCAATTACGGTAAGCAGCCACATTTCCTTTCGTAACGCGTCTATAATGACACTTTTATAGCTGGCAACTGGGGATGGAAATGGAGGAAAGTATCTTAAACGGTGTAGAAAATATTTGTCGTTTACAAACACTGTCAATTAGATGCATCCTGTTGGGTGGTACTGGTTAGGCTTTGCCTAAACGATCCACTAACAAATTATTACATTTACCCACATAACACAAGGAACCTTTAGGTTCCTTTAACCACAACGGTAAATATGTGGAAAATATCTTACTACGCTCTCAATGGGCAAACTGAAAATATCGACCGCTCAACATGATAGTTCATTAGTGGTATGGAACACACAAAGTTCCCAAAGGAGCAAGCATAATTAGATGAGATGATTATAACATCACTTCCACTCGCTGTGAGCGTGAATATAGCCAAGAAAATCGCACTAATAAGCCTACTGGGTTGATTTCACAAATGAACAACCAGAATAACAATGAAGCATAAACCGGAGAGTGGTTTAAAACTTCAACTAACGACACCACAACATTTGGTAAGTGAGTGGTTATGGGTAGAAACAGAGATCGAAGCACAGATGATAGGATAGTGAAAATGAAACAGGAAAAGAAACCTATCTCTAACGTAAATTACAACGAAAGGACCAATACAGTAATGAAAAGAGCATAGAGTGATAAAAAAATAAAAACTAGAAACAGACCGACCTACTATGATAGTTAGCAACTGAAAATGTCAACTATAGAAAAATGAAAGAAAACATCAACAACCAAAACCCGAAAACAATTAAACACCCTTCGAAATGTAATAACTTATGAGAAATAAAAGAAAAGGGATAAAGGAAAAAATAGACAAATAGACAACAGTATAGAAGAAGGACGAGTTAAAGGTATTGAAAAAGGAAAACAAGTGTCGTGAGAAAGAACCATACTTTGGGTGCTTGTGTGTGTGTGTTTGTGTGAGTAGCAAGAAGAGAAGAAAAGAAGAAAGAAAGACAAAAAGTATGTGTTGTGTGTTTGTTTTGCAAACTGCAGGAAAATTCAAAATGCGAGAAAAATCAAGAAGATAAATTTACCCTGGGAGTTAGACATGAAGAGATTGAGAAGGGAAGTAGTGCGACGGGAAGATTTTTGTTGTTGTGTTGTTGTTGGTGGCGGCGAGGAAGATTGTTGCTGTTGCTGCTGCTGCTGTTGCTGTTGCGGCTGTTGCTGTAAAGAATCTTGCTGATGCTGTTGCTGTTCCTGCTGCTGTTTCATTTGCGGCGATTGGTTGCTGTTGTTGCCACCGTTGCCATTATGGCCGTTAGAGGGAAGGTTGGGCGAGTGTGGCTGGTTGTGATTAGTGGAGGGGGTGGTACTGTGATGCTTGAAGGAAAACAGATCGCCGTAGAACGGTTTACTTGATTGCTTGCTCGTACTTTGTGCGGATCCGCCGGACACGGTGCTATCGTTGGGACCCGTTGGAACCGGGGACATCGCGCGCAAGGACAATTGCTGCTGCTGGGACTGTCCAGGGAGATACTGATGATCACCGCCGCCGCCGCCGTCGTAACGAAGCCCGCTGCCCACCGAGATGGCCGTGGGTGAGGTGGACAGATTGACCGGCGAGTTGGTCGGGACGGCTGCGGTCGAGCTCGAACTGAACCACGACCGGAGATGGCTTTCCTTCTTTGTCGGTCCACCACCGATGGCGATCGGTTGCGAGGAGCTCGTGGCCGAGAGGGTGGGAGATTCGAGTAGGCCACCGGCCAAGGACGATGGCGCCGGCGAGATACTACTGCCCGGCACCGTCGACGAGGTGTTCACCAACACCTGCTGGTGGGTGTTAGTGCCACCAGCGCCGGAACCGGTGCCACCATCGAAATCAAGCTCAATAAGCTCTAAGGGAATGAAAAAAGGAAGTTAAACGAATACGCGGCACATCCGAAGCAACACACCGGGAATTCGCGGGAAGAGAGAAGAAACATTTAAAATCGGACGATAACGTATCGGACAAACACAACCGACAACTGGGACCGGACTAGCGAAGGACACAGGCTACCCGTTTGTTTTATCCGGCGCTCACAACAGCAAAAAAGATCACACGGAAAACAGGGTTCCAAAGATCGAAATAAGACACTTCCCCGTGCCGTCACATAGATTACTCTAGAACTGTACAAATAATGAGAAAATATGCTTGAACAACGTTTACCATATTTTGCATGCAAAATTTACATCCCTGCTAATTTGTGCCAACAGAAAGAACGACTGATGGAAAGTCTTTCTCGAAATATTTATCTTACCAAAAACAAAAAGAAATCTTTCGTGCCATTTTGTCGAGTGGCCAGGATCAGGAGTTCTACACATCTAAACAAAAACTAGGCATGCATGCGGTAAGCACATGTTCACTTTAAGCAAAATCGAACCGAAAAAAAAACAAACAAAAATGCAAAAGAAACAAAAACAACAACGAAAGAAACATTATAAAAACAAGCGTTAAAACGATTCTCTTTGGAAAAGAAAACTCTAAACGAGCTGAAATGATTTGCAAACAACTGAACCCACATAACTGTAACAAATCGGAAATTTTGCATTGATCTTCCACAATCGTTAACAATAACTCACAAATTAAACGTTTGAAAACGAACAGAATAAATGCTTCGTGTAACATAAAAATCAGACTCAAACCATCATCAGACACACGAAAGAACAAACATTATATCGGCGTTCCTCGGGAGCGCGAAACACAAATTTAGCTAAACAACGTGAGGGGTTCGTGTAAAACTGTGTTGAGTTCAATGGAAAATGTAGGAAACAAGAGATTTCCCTGTACAAGATCGACCACGTGCGAAGTTGCGAAACGATTTTTGTTTTTTTTATCAGTTCCGATGAAGAACCACCCAGTCAGCCTCTACTTACCTGGTTTTTCCAGCCCGGTGTACTTGTTGAGCACGAACTGCTCCAGCAACTTGTCGACAGTAAGTTCTAAAAATTGACGTTTCAAATCCGAATGAACCTGCCGAGGTGGAAATGTTAAAAAAGGTGTGGTAAAACAATGTCTCATGTGGTGGCCACTTGTGCCCTTCCTAGCAACGGTGTGCCAGCCACAAAACAACGGACGAGGATACTAACCTGTCCAACCAGATCGAAATTGTTCTGCACAATGTCCATGTACGAGGAAAGGAACTCTTTCATTTGCTTCAGATGTGCTTCTTCCATCTCTTGAAAGCGCTGATGGAGGAGAAAGAAAAACAGATTGATGTCATGGGTTTCCCTTTGCATGTGTCAGCCGGCGCACTACGTTCGGCACAAAGTGGACGTGGAAAATGGATGAGTCATAAAACATTTCCCTCCACCGATGACGTTCGAGATCGATGCACTCTCGTGAGGAATGGGGAAAATGGACCGTCCGCTCTGTTACTCACCCTACAGGTTATTGTCATTTTCTTCTCGAACTCCTGCTTGATGATGTTGTGCTTCTCCACCAGCGCCTTGTACTCGTCCTGATGCTTGCGTAGCTTCGCCTCCGACTTTTCGATCTCCTTGGTCGAATTATCCTTGCGCGCTTTCTCCACCTCCTGGAGGCGCGCATTGTGGACATCCTTTGCCTTGGCCACGGCCACCGTCGACTCTTTCATCGCCTGACCGTGAAGAAGTGAACGTCGAATTAGTATGCGCTGTACATTCGAACTATTTTGTCCCTGCACCCTCACCTGCACCGAATCCTGCGTGCCCGATTCCTCCTCCTTGACCGATTTGTGCTTCTTGTGCAGATCCTCCGCGTACTTGGTGACATTCTTCACCAGTTCCGTCAGCTTCTGCACCTTTTGCGCGTGCAGCTCCGACAGCCGCTCGGTGGTCGACTTGAGGATGATCCAGAGCGGCGAAAACGTGCCGCCCCCACTCGAGCCCGCCTTGTTGGCCAACTTGGTCAGCAGCTTCGAGTTGTACTCCTCCAGGTTCGAGCGCTCGCGGAAGTACTCCGCCAGCTCCTTCGTCGCCGACAGGCCATACTTCATGTTCTGGTACAGCACCTCGTAGCCATTGTTTTTCTCGCCCTACATGAAAATGTGCACGGAAAAACCACCGTTAAAAATTACTTTTTTCATTAAAAAAACTCCAGCGACCGAAAACCTTAACGGAAACATGGTGCAATTTACAGTCATATTTTATTTCATTATTCTCTGGTACCATTCAACGGCACGAGCGAAAAAATGGGTTCGTACAAGCCCACCAGACCGGAACCGGCGTTTTGGTTTAAAAATGCCGCAAAACCATCATCAAAAGCGCCATCAATTTTCATCACTCTTGCTTCGGCGTTTCGGCCGTTTGCAATCCGTCTTACGATGAAAAGTGCCATAAACAGTCGAGTGAAATGAAGTAACGGTTTCTTTTTTCTCTTTTTTGAGAAAATATGTGTTGATGTTTGTGAAAAGATTTAAAACTATTTACCGAAGCAACTGAACAGTTGTTTTTCAATCGGCTTTTTCTATTTTAAAAACATACAGCGATATCGGTACGTGCCGAATCAATTAATAACAAACGCATGGCGCAACAAAACCGAATGTTCTTTTTTTCATCGGGTGGAAGGGAAAAATATCAGTGTTTGTGAAAAACACACGCGGTATGGGCGTTGCCCCTGAGGGACACGGCGGATGGTTTACATTCCTGGCGTAAAATCATGACCCGATTCTTTAGCGAGCTAGACTGCCCTAGTTAACGATCTCCTATTGATCCTATCCAGACACATAATACGATTGAGCTGTTAAAATTCGGCTGCCCCAAGTAGAGATGGCCGCAATTAATCTTCTTTTGAACAGTTCCGCAGATGCAAAAATGGATTACATTTTTTAACAATAATAAGTAGTAATACAACGATCATTATTAACACGATAAAAACTAAAAAAATAATATTGTAAATTTTTCAGGCGAGATGATGTGTCATCCAGCGGTTGGTGTCCGATTTTCTCACACAAAAACACTGTGAATCGCCAGGGGTCGAGAGTGTTTGCTCTTGCGGTTCATTCCGTCAATTGAATTAAATCAAATTATTTTGTTCATCATCCGCAACTTCCAAGTGCAGAGAGGAAGCCGTAGAAGCTAACCGAGTAGAAGACCGGCAGACATTTTACTCTTATCATTAACTCTTCATACAGTGAACATCTTCTGTTGAAGACACAGAAAAGACATGAACATAAAGACGCTACCGTCGACACAAGATGACGTATTTTTCCCGTACTCAGTCGGACGTCTTTTATCGATTGACTGGCGAAGACATCCTCCCCAGCAAACAAACGGGTTCGTCCGGCCAAAAAGGCAGCGAACGGAGCGAACGGAGCGGAGTTTAGGACGGGTCAGCAGGTTTTCTTACGCGATCTCGCCGTTCATTCACCGAACTGGTTTGCAGTTTTTGGCTCCCTTCATGGTAGGTGGTCGTGGGCTTGGATTGGCCATTTTCGATGCCAATATTGGGAAAAGAACAAAACAAAATTGCACTGCGCTCGAACCGGATATGTTTACCACCCTTGAGATTTTTTGGTGTCGTCCATATGTCTCATCCAACGGTGTTGCAAACTTTAATTATTAAACTTTAAAGTTTTCTTTAACTTTAAAGTTTTCTCTCGGAAATGTCAACAATTTAATGCTTCGTTATGCTCCTTTACTTGGTTGAAGCTTATTCTTGATTTTTTCACAGAAAGTAGAATAAGTAGATCGACCACGAACGCGCATCTGAAGAACCTTCCACTTGAGACTACTCCTGTGCGGCCAGCCAGGCCATTGAAGATAATCCTTCAGACACACGTCCTCCATGTCTTGCTATCTGCGTTTAATGCTTCGTGGCGTTAGGTCATCATTGCGTTTCCTTTCACATTCGCCAATCGCTCCCACTGTGTTAGTATTTTTAGCCCTTCGAACAACACGAAGCCATTGAAAGAGCAATGTTTTCCTTGTGGTCAAACGGCTGGTGAAGACATCGAAAGCAAGCGTCTAATTGATTACTTCATTAGTTTTCTTCTCCACTCGATTGAGAAGCAATTGGGAACGTCTCCCTTTTACAAAAGTACTAAGAAGCGCAAAGGTTTTAGTCTATTCAAAAAGCTTCCAGAGCAAACGGTACTAGTAGAGGTTTGTTGGAGGTTGCAAACAGTTGGAAAAGATTGAACAAGCAGGTTCGTTGTAGGAGTATAATAAACATGCCCTCGGCCCTTGAGACATCACACTAAACTCACTGACCCATACCAACATCGCTCGTTTGGTTAGGCACAACATGCTAATATCCGACTGGCAAAAGCCACACCTCAGAGTGGATCGACAATTGTGACAATACCAAATCAAAAGAGGAGTTACATTCTCTTCCTATTGCATGCTTAGTTTAGCAAGGTGCAATATTTCTACTACCTTATATTTCGTTTTGTGTAAATATTTCCACATTCCAAACGCTGGTCTTCTCATTGTACCAAAGCAAAGAGGTTGGAAACATAATGTTCCACGCAATTTGCACCGCCTCGGTAGCTTCAAATTGACGACTACGAGGTATGCCCTTTTTAATATGCATACCACGGAGTTGCGTAGCTTCATTCTTGCCATCAACATTCAGAGACCGTAACAGGTTGTGCCTACCCACCTTTGGTTCAAACATGGCAAAGAAGTTTCGATCGGACAGTACTTTCTTTGACATTTTTGCCAACTACATTTTATTTAATTTACCTCAATCAAAGATGAAACAAAGATTAAAATTAGACTAGAGCAATTTAATTTAATTAACCAAAGTATACCAGTGTGAGCGAAGACATAATTCTTAATGGGAACGTGAGCGTCAACACTCTTCTTATAAAGCCTAAGGATGTAGGTTATCTGAGGCAACTGCTTTAGGTTAGTAGACTCACAAAACAAAACAACTTTAAAGCTAAGAAAGAAACACATTTCAACACAAACCGGTTACAGCTATTGAAGTGGAAAGGCAAAAAATTCCAACGAGTGCACGGTACACGGAAACATGACCGGGTAAAGAATAAATACGCGCCATACACGTGACCAACAGTCGTTCGGGCCGGGGTTATCTCATATCTGGCGTTGCAGAATGAAACACAAAAAATAAAAAAACTTGAAAAATCACGACACGGTATAAGGTTGAGCTTAGGCTTGGGAATTCATCCTCAACGTTAGGAAAAAATAGCCCCCTGAGGTTGCTTAGACCGGACCTACACACTAAACCAAATAGATCATTCTACGCCAAATTCGGTTAATTTTCGCATAAACATCTGTAGACTAACTTCATTTTCCAGTATTTATGCTGTCATTCTAATACGGGAAGAACGGATGCCCTTATCTTACTCAATGAAACAAAATCAGTAGCATAACAGTCTTAAACAAACAAAATACAAACATGTGACGATAAGGTACAGACCTTCTTAAACCAACTAGAATACCAGAGAGATAAATTATTCAACCAAAACATTACAAACAGAAATGAACTATATTTGTGGGCGTAAAAATTATTTCGCTTACACGTTGGTACGTTTTACATTTCGTTAAACATTCAAAAGTGCTTATCTTGGAACGTCTGCATTCTCGCCCTTTCTCTTGCCACTTGAATGCGGCAAGTTGAACGTTATCATCGTGCCCTGCAGGATGGTGTTTTCAGTTGGATAGATTAAACACAGCACAGAAAAAAACAAGTACCCAGACAGGAAGTGTCCGAGAACTGGTGGCTCGCCCTTCTTCGCTGTTCGCGTAAAGGCGAAGAAGTTCAAGTTCGGTGCGACATTGAGATAAAGTCTGCAGTTGTAATTCTGTCCAGACCAACTTCGGGCAGCAAACAAACGAGCGAAGCTTATCAGCATGTACATATGTGGGTGGGTGCCCAAAGAGGCAGTAAACGATAAATCTGAGTATCTTCCCGTTTAAACTTGGGTACTGACCGTAACAATTTTGGTACATCTTCCTTGACCTTAAATTAGTAGCTGGTTGATACTACCACATATCAAATATAGAATTGGAAGTAGGTCTCTATAGTTTTCTGAAACTCATGTAACGTCGTTTGAAGCGATTCAGTTTTTACATGCAAGTAATTAAATCAATCATAAATTAACATCGTTGCTCTCAAAAATCTTGATTAAAGTAAATTTATTATAGGAATCATACCAGTGTACGAGAAAATAACTTACCCAAAAATAATCGTTGAAGTCGACGGTCATTTTGGCTCCTAGCGTTCGATGGGTGGTGGGTGTGTAAAATTAAATGGCCAACAGCTTATCCCCGTTGGACTTGTCGGGCGTTGGGTCGCGGTTTTGGTCGACCCGTTGATCGCAATATATCGTTCTCGGTGATTTTTGAACGGGAACACAACGCTTCTCCCTTTTCTAATCGACTATCCTGAGTTCCTCCTTGAGATGAGACGCAATTGTGTGTGCTTCTGTGTGTGTGTGAATGTAGAGCGTGTGTGTGTGTATGTTTATGTTGTGTACTAGACACTACTACCGCGTCACCAGCGAGTGCATTTTCGCTCGTTCACTAAAGTCGTCGGTGGGCGACGTCCCGATCGACGATAACATGACCAGAACATGGCCTCATTGTGCTCGGTGGCGTCGCACGTGGACGGATGCCAGATTGGTCTTCTATTTTGCTTCACTTTGCGGGACTGTTCTCTAGACGAACATCTCTACTGTCGCTGATTTGTCGTTCTTCGCCCTTTTCAATTATCGCTCTGGTCACAGCACAGGCAGTACACTTTTACACCAACCAGCTTCCGGCAATCTAACAACTAGCTTGACATTCGTTTAATTGTCGCCTGGATTCGGAAGCCGGAAATTGACCCGTCTGGAGGATCCGGGAAGCTTATTGCTACACTTCACTTGCACTCAACACTTTTTCTTCACCTTTTCTGTAAGGAATTTCTTCAGGAGTTGTCCTGGAATGTAACACAGAACTGATCATTATTATGATCTAATATGATAAATAGGGTTTAGCGTTAGTTATTACATTCTATCCACGACCTGACTTTATTTTCAATACTTCCCAACGTGTAGCAATGGAATGTTATCGTTCGAAGTGAACGAATAAAAACGTTAAAAAGGAAGTTTTTGCATTAGCCCATAGTCTCTATCGCATCTCCTGATGGCCCCAACGTTCCCCGACATGAAACGTGCCCAAGGCATAGGCATTACCCACGTGGGTCAACAACAACAAAAAAGACGAATTCGGGCACCAATTTCATGTTTCGAACCCGGTAGACTAATCCCGGTTGACGATGGAGGTTTCAATTCGTGCCGTATCTCCATATCCGTAGGGTAAGGCTCGTCAAGAGGACTTTTTGGAACGACGCAACGTATAAAACTACCTGCCGATGGTTCCAAGGGACACAGTTACCACCGTTCCCTTCGTTCCAGCAAGAGTGTGTAGTCTAGGCAGTTTACAAATCGACGGTGGCCAAAATGAGCAAAGCATTCGTCAGCTTGGTGTTTGTGGGAGCCCTGGTGGCCATTGCCAGCGCCAATCCTTTTTACTCGAACACTCCCTGCCCACATAAGGCCTGCAACAAAGTGCACCCGCTGGTGCACGTGGAGCGCCATCCGGTGCCGACGGTTCCGGTGCAGGTGGAGGTGGTCAACACCAGCCCGAGTTACCGGCCCGCTTCCTTCCTCGAGCTGGTCGAGATCGTGCTCGACTGCTTCAACACGCTGCGCATTCCGCTGCACCGGTTCCCATCCTACCTGACCGGTATCTTCCCGGACGATCCGGAAACCAAGTGCTTCCTGCGCTGTATGGCCATCAAGCTTGGTGTGTACTGCGACGAAACCGGTGCCGATCTCGACCGCCATTGCCTGCAGTTCGGTCTTGGCGAGTGCTGCGATAACTTCGTCAACCGGCATCTGACCTGCCTGCAGCAGAACTCCGGACCCTGCCCGGACCGGTGCACGGCAGCGTACAAGCAGGAGCTGTGCTTCCAGGAGCCGATCGCCAAGTATCTGGACTACCACTTCCAGCAGCTCGTTGGACTGCTTCACCAGGCCAAGTGTAGCCACAACCTGCCGATGCTGCATCCTTAAGCAGGACGATTATGCATAAACCCACCCCCTCCATCCCATCCCTTCCTTCGACATCGTAATTATGCTGCACGCTACTAATTGCCGTGCGTGTTTCAACGAACGTGACGTGTATTTACGAGTGTCAGTGTTGGTATGTGCGTGTGATTAGCTCGCTAACACAAGTGTACCAATGCACCATCAAATCCAACAAACGCCGCTTTTCACCATCGTACTCGGCAATGTCTAGCCCTAAAGTAGGCTAATAAAAATCGATAGCACAAAAATATTCCATCGATGTTTGCTGTTTTTCGTTTGCTTCCTCATTCCGGTGCTATCCTAAGCTGCTGTCCTACGACTTGCACGGAATTCCTGGTTCCGCTCCTTCAGCACCAATTCGTTATTGCTTAAAGCAATTACCTAATTCTTCGATACAATTCAATCCAGCGAATTTCAAAAAAATAGTGACCCACAAATTTAGCGTTGATCGTCGTTTTTACGAATTCTCTCTCTAACAGGTCGATCACGAGTGTGAAGAAGAGAAATTCGAAGTAGGTAGGGCATTTCTGATAGTTGCCACATGACGATTTCCGGAAAAAATACTAAATTTTTATCGGATAAACCTTTGCCTTTTCGGTCACGTCTGCATTGATAGAAACAACATTAACAGAGTGTGTGTGTGCGTGTGCAGTTATTTGTAGCTTTACATATCACATCCCCCCCTCGTGCCTCGTTGCACTGGTACTGCTGATTTCTTTTGTACCTCGTGGATGGAAAATTATACAACATCCCTACCATAGGGAACAATCACTACTAGTCGTTGTTTGACTTTATGAAGGTGATATACTCGAGAAAATTGCATTCTTTTGTGACTGACCTACGAAAGAGGTGCATTCGCCCCTCAAGTGAAACCCCCTTTTCCCATTAGAAAACGCCACACATGCCACACTTATGCTGATCGCGCGCACAATCGCTCATTTTCCGATAATTAAATATCCATATTTCAAACGCACTCGTTACACAACATACCGCAAAGACGTGTATAACGCCGCAGTTGTATTTGCCGTGCATGCTGCAGTTCCGTTAGTAATTCTTGTGTGTGTTTTTTTGGCTCTTTATTCCCATTACCATAAACCCATTAGACACGGGACGTGTATGAGGTCGACACGAATCAATGAAGCGTAGCGACGAACATTGTAGATCGTTGAACTTTTTGTTGATTTTACAGGTTACACCTGCAATACGCACGCATCAACCGACCGACCCCACCGATTTTACAACAGTGGCACTCGGGTGGTGCGGTAAATTCCGCAATGACACTGAGCCGGAACATAGATGAGGGGAGGACACAACACTACCTCGCTGATGTTGCCCTTTCGAGAACACTGGCGCAATTCAAGGGGTGGCTACCATTTGCTGGCAACAGATACACACACTTGGGGCCACCGATCCGATGCATTGGAGAAAAACATCACCACTGTCGTCACTGTGCAACTAGATACACCGTCGTCACGAGAGTCGCCATTTGCTATCGCTAAACGTAGCATAATGTGTATGCCATGGGGAGAAAATCGACCTTCTCGGTACCGTGGGGGGCGTATATGAGGGTTTTTATTCACTTTTGCGACCCATAGTCGAACGCCACACACTTTTATGCACCAGACAGTAGCGGAGAAATGCGAATGATGGGCTGCTGGGTGTATTCGGGTACCCTTTTCTCTCGCCCGGTATTCGAGGACGGTGAACAATAGAAATGCAGCTAAAAATGACTTTCCACCTTGAATCACGCAACAACCACACACACCGTGGACAATATTTTACCCTTTTAGAACTTTTCTTGCCTTTCTCCGGGCAACAACAACAGTGAACAGAAACAAACGAAACGAAACTCTGCCCCGAACGAAATTACGGAATTCAGCGACTGACAGACCGCAACGATGACGCGACGATCGATCGTCCGTATCAAGATTGTTGAAAAAGACAGGTCGACGCAAAACTGTTTTCTGCACCGCCATGCTTTTGACATTACGGTCAAATATTGTAATCAAAACTGAAGAATGAATTTTAGATGGTCACGTTAGTATGATTTTGCTAGAAGGTTTGAATTTTTTCATAAACGATATTTTCTTTTCATTTGGTACCATTGGTTTTTTATCTTGCTTATGTTCGATTGAGGCAGAATCAATGATAGTAACCGGCATTCACAACAACCTAGCATAGAGCACAAAAATCGCCAAAGAAAAGCTGGATTCAATCTGTCCTGGAGTGTACTCTTAATAAAGAACAATAAACATAGAAGGCAAAATAATGTTGCTAAATGTCAACCATATTTCCCCGAAATCTGGCACTTTAATGCTTGACCTCCTCTTTCACTGATCTTGGTCCGTGTTGTGGCAGTTCGAACGTCCTACAGTTTACACCTGCTGATGTTGTACTGCAGAGCAATAGTAAATAACGCCTTGCGAGAAGACGCTGCTTATCGGCATTCTCTGTAAACAATGGAAAAATCACGCAGTACTGGCTTAAAAAAGTTATGCAGCTACCATGGGTGCTCGAATAACTCAGTGGACAATACTAATTTAACGTTTTTCGCCTTTCCAAAGAACGAAGAAAGGCGCAGTGTGTGGATAAAAAATGCGGGAATAACAATCGTTCGTGGAGATACCCAAACCGCTCGTTTTCTGTGTGAGGCCCACTTTTCCAACATCTACTTATGTCGCAGTCAAAGGCGTACTTTGCTGTTGCAGACCGCTACACCTTTTGCGTGGAGCAGTGTGCCGGAGAGTAAAGTTGAAAAGTCCGATTCAATAGAATCGATGGCTTCTAACTATGACCATGAGCAAGAAGATGACAACAAGGAACACATTGAAACCATCCCGGTGTTGGAGAATTCGCTTGAAGAAGATGAAGGTAAGTTCTGACTAATCAAATGTAGTATTCCATATGATCGTCTTGATCGTATCGTCCAACTTACAGACCCTTTGGACGAAGACAATTCAGCGAATGAAGAGTGGACAATGGAACCTTCGCCAGAGAAATTGGTTCCGGTGGTGGTAGCCCGCAAGCGAAAGAACACTATCGCCAACATTGTTGAAATGCAAGCAAAAGTAAAGAGAACTGCTTCTCCATTGTCCAGTATCGGCAAGAAACCCATCACAATACAAATGAGCGATGGGACAATTTTGCGCAAAGCACGGTTGGTTTGTGCTAAAATTGGACAAAACCAGATCCAGATTCCAACTGGCAGTGTTGAAGAACATAATTCATCGATGATCTTAAATCTACAAAGCCCAATTGCCAGTGTCGCAGATAACCAATCTTCGGTAACCATGAGTTCAGCTTCCAGACCAGCTGCTCAAAAGTCTCCTGCAACATCTTCAACAAAGTCTATCGAATTAAAGACCGATACCCACACGGAACTAAACAGCAATGATGAACCGCAACCGATGAAACAAGAGCAAATAAGTGAATTCATATTCAAAGGAGAAGAATACGTGCAAATGCCCAAAGCGTTATACAACAAGAAACTGGAAGTATTAAAGCGGAAAGTGACCCATTACGAAACGATCATACAAATGATGCGTGACGTTATGGGTCAAGCAGATGATTACAATCTCTTCGACAGCTAATTGTAAAACTAGTAAGGTATAATATATTATTCCATTAAATCTTTTAAAACTTGTTCTTCGTGCTTTTAATTCTTAACAACCGTATGCTTACGAAATCGGAATGAACTCTCTCAACTAGCACAATAGCGTGAAAGTATTTTTAAACAATGGATAGCGCGGAGGATCGTTCCAGAGGCCGCTTATACCAACTATCATAGCTCTTTTGAACCTATTAAATGTTAATATTGGTCCTTAGCATTCAATTCCATTCTTCCTACATTGAGCAGTGATCTATAGACGATACGATAAAGTATTAAATTCAACGAATTTATTTCTCTAGAGCATAAAACTGTGTAATGTTCCAAAACTGATTTTTGGAACGCAACAGTTTTTTCAAAATAAATTTTGGATCATTCATGCTAAAACGTCAATCGTTGACATCGAGCTGTCAAGTAGAAATTGTCGAAGCAAAAACAGCCGAATCGCGCACGGAATCTTTCAACAACCACTATCGACGAAGAAAGATGGCTGCATCTGGAAAATTTACTGTGCTAGTGAGTATCGAGCGGAAGATTTAATCCACGGACAACCGTTTCAAAACTGGAACAGCATTCGAGGGCAGTGACATGGCATTCACGCGTCATGTGTTGCCGCTACCGATTGCGTGAAGGTTATGAAGGAAGGCAGAAACACGGTTATGTAATTTATCATCCGGAACATTTACAGGCTCGTCAACTGAGCACTAGCTCGGCCGCCGCTCAGCTGGTCAAGCCCCCGGTGCAGGTGTTTGGCCTGGAGGGTCGCTATGCTTGTGCCCTCTACTCGGCCGCCTCCAAGAACAAGGTGCTCGATGTGGTTGAGAAAGACCTGAAGGCGCTCCAGACCCAGTTGCGAACGGATTCGAAAGTACGCGATCTTCTGCGCGATCCAACGACCAAGCGTAGCCTGAAGGCAACCGCCCTCAAGGATGTGTCGGATAAGGTGAAATACAATGCGGCCACCGGAAATCTGCTGCAACTGTTGGCCGAAAATGGGCGTCTTGCTCGCCTGGACGGTATTATTAATGCGTTCCGACTGATCATGGCCGCCGACCGTGGTGAGGTAGTGTGCGAGGTTAAGACCGCCAAACCGCTGGACGATGGACAGCGCAAGCAACTGGAAAATGCTCTCAAGGTATGGACATTGCGGTGGATTGTTGCGTTTTATTAACACATGCCTAACTCATCCTCCTTCTCTTACAGGCATTCCTGAAACCGAACGAAACCATTCAGCTCACTGCCAAGGTTGATCCGGCGTTGATCGGTGGTATGGTCGTTTCGATTGGGGACAAGTATGTGGACATGAGCGTTGCCAGCAAAATCAAGAAGTACACCGAGATCATTGCCGCGCCTGTCTAAAACGCCAGCAATCGGCGAGGAGAACTGTATGTAGCGAGTTTTCAGGGTGCTTCACGATGGTTTCGTGGACTGCTTGGTTCATAGCGGACGGCCACGGATCGATGCGGATCGAGGTACACAAAACACCTGTCTCGTACACTCAATCCTGGCCATATAGAAGTATGAAATTGAACACAGTCGATAAGAAAAATAAAAACCGGACCTATAAGGGCCATACAAAACGAGTATTGTAATTATGCTTCGGACAATGGAATAATCTTCTCGACGATCTTGATATTCGGATCCGTCATACACAGTATATTTACGACATTCTACAGAACACGAAAATTTTCATCCCTGCTCCAGGGACTAATGGATAAAGATACTAACATTATCACCGGCTATCCTTTTACCGTTTGTTTTAGATTATATTTCCTTCAATCGGTACCGCTGCGAAAATTACGATGAAAGCTCAAACGAAAAATGATCAGCTGTGTATGAGAACTCAAGTTTCGATTTCAATTATTCTTTGCACGATTAGTGTAACCGTTGGAGTGCTTTTCGTTTAGATGTGGGGTTCATTCAAGACCTGTTTGCCTTGCCTTTACCTACATGTATAATTCCAATTGAATTCAGAGGGAAAACAGTTCCGATTATCGGCGCCGAAAAGGGAAAACTCTATAATTCAGCTTCTGGGGGAAATTGAGAGGGATCCGCTTCCATCGGTCCATCGGGGGAAAAAGATCATCTGTCTAGGATGCCTTTTCTTCTTCGTCCTCCACCTCATCCACTTCTTCCTCGTCGGCTTCCTCTCCAAATTCTTCGCACCCTTCCCCATCATCGTCGTCTTCTGGTTCGACTTCGATGTCCGGCACCAGATAGTACTGCAGCGGATTGGGCCATAGATCATCCTTGATCAGCTCGGCAATGTCGTCATTGATCGGATCATTATTGTCGGTGAACCAATCGAAAAACGTGCGATATTCCAGGTTGCGTTTTCGGCGCGTGTTGGCCGTTTTCTTTGGGAGCATTGTAGTCAGATCGCGATCTGGTTTCCATTTTATTGTGGTGCTCGTCGACGAGGGACTGTCTGTAAAGGAAGAGGTAACAGGTAACGTGTTTACTATCCGTACCTCCTGTGATGCTTGCTTTCGACGTACCTCCATTAGAACCTAGGTTAAACTCCTTCGTAAGCAGCTTGTTTTCAAAATAAGGATTCTCATCGAAGTAAAACTGAATCCGATACCCGCTCTTGATGTCATCAAACTCTTCCACCACCAGCTTCTCGAGGAACTGTAGGCATTCTTCCTCTTCCTCCTCCAGGATGCCCGAGATTTGCGGGTGGTTTAAAATGGCCGTCACCCAGAACGTTGGAATGCGTTTGATTATTTCGTTGCGCTTCTGGTAGTACGGCTTTCGAAGTGCGTTGTACTTCTGCTCGACCTTCAGAATTTCCTCGCTGGCCTTTTCGTTCAGGGCGTCTATTTCGTTCTGGCAACTGTCCACTGCTTCCAGTGCCTCGGACTCGTCGTCCAAAGCTTCGGACGACTTTTTAACCTTTTTTGCCGTTGAAGCCATTGAGACCGCAGTAAACGCCTGCTTTACCTTCGAACGCGATTTGTTTTCGCCTAGCAGGCGCGCTTACACACAAACAACACACGCACGAACAAGGGAACAACGCCGCAATGAAGAATCTTCACTGCACGACTATCTAGGAGCGAATGGAATCGACCGGATGTGCTCAAAGTACGATGAAACAAGTATGCTAGCCAGTAATGGTGAATACCAGAAGCTATTTTATGCTTCTTCAACCTTTTTCTAGGTAAACGATAAGCGTAGCTCGATCGCACCGCTTCGAAATCGTTTTTTCGCAGACTGACGTTTAAAGGGTTCGCGAAAAATGCCGGTACAGTGTTGCCGTAATCTGTATTGATCTTTCCTAAAATTATTCCTCTGGAGCACTCATGAAAATGTACGAGAAATGGTGGTAATCTAGCAAATTGAAGTCTTAACCATCCAAAATTATTATTGGTGTTTGTTTTAAGTACTTCCAGGACGATCGTTTTCAGTTGCTAGACTTTTCAAAATTATCGTTATCAATTTTACTTTGGAAACACTGCAGTAGTGGCGTTGTAAGCATGATCCGGACCCATACGAAAAACATGATGTTTTCCTGAGTTATTTGCACTTTAAAATGTATTTATAAACGTTTATCGCCAACTTATCACTATCTATCTGTAATTTAATATTACCACATTAACTATACCGTAAAGATTTGAACAGTTTGAACAGAAAACTTTCGAATTAACAGAACACTTGAAACGCTATGTGTGTAATTCTTATGAACGGATCAGAGCTATGGTGCTTGTCTAGGAGTAGCACGTCAAATACCAAGCGGTCTTCTTGCAAACGCCAATAGTGCTTCACATTCTGCTGCCCGTGAGGTTCGCTTTCGGAAAGACCGATTTTGTCGATTCACAAAAGTGTTATTAAATTCGCAGACAATGTCCTCCGCCGACCAGCAATCTTCCACTGCCACTACGGGGCAACCGCATCTACAGCAGCAGGACTTGTCGAAGCTGGTAAGACTTTGTGAAAGTTGTAATTTAACCCATTTCCCGTCCATCGAGACTGGTAGGAACTTTTCAACGCCATATGATGAGATGCCAACAAGACATTTCCATGCTGGTTTTAAGGGCGTTTTGGTGGAATAAAACGTTGCCCATTCATTAACATCACCACCAATCTTAATCGTGCATAATGGGTGATCGATGCTAGCAGTGATTTTAGTGTATGCGATGTATGCTTTTCAAGCTGATGCAATGGTGTTATGCCCCGAGGAATTTATAGGTTATGTTAACTTGCTCCGGCCGTCAAAAACACAGGAGTAAAGTGGTGCGAAACAGGAAGAAATATCTATACCTAAATGCAGGGCAATTTACGGCACACCCATTTGGAAACGTGAACAAACTTATCAACAACTTTGTTCTTAGGCTATTTATTGTTCATTTGTTTTAACTAATGTAAAACCTTTCGCTTTTTTTTAGGACATTACCAAGTTAACGCCGCTTTCACCCGAGGTAATTTCACGACAGGCCACGATCAATATCGGTACGATCGGTCATGTAGCCCACGGCAAGTCGACAGTCGTAAAAGCCATCTCAGGTGTGCAGACGGTTCGCTTCAAGAACGAATTAGAACGAAACATTACGATTAAGCTGGGTAAGTAGACTCTCTTTGTACCTACTTGATTACACCGTATTGCACTGTAGCTAGTGTCGCACCACTTCCAAACTGTTCCATCCGTTTGGAAAACCCATCTTCCTTACGTGGTATTTCAGGTACAACTGTCAATATATCGCGGCTGTTATGCGTTCATTTCTGTCCGGTGTTTTCTTATTGCTTTCTACCTCGCTTACGTTTGGCCACGAAACAATTGTGTGCCAACAGAAGCAGCGCTCCGTTTCGTTGTTACCTCCCATCCAATGCCTAAGACTGTGAAGGTCCTATCGAACATTCCCGTCTCAACATTCCATGATTGGGAAATTTAAGTGCTCCGATCCTGCCTCGTGTTGACTCAACATTATGGAGAAGCCTACTTAGTCGGTTCCCGAATGATTCGTACTCGTTCGTGTGCGTGTGTATGTGCGTAAGAGAGATGAGAGAAAGCAAGAGGAAATACAGAAGTGTGTGGCTAGTAGCGACAAACGGCAGGAAGCCTTTCCGACGGTCCAATAGAAGCAGGGAAGCAAACTTTGGTAGTAAATCTGTTGAAATGAAAGATAGAACTGTTATAACAAATAGAAATAGTTTTAGCTCTTACAACGTGTAACTTTGCAAACAACTGTATTTTCTCTTTCTATTCTCTCTATCTCTCCCAAACCATCGTTCTCCGTTCGTGATACACCGCGATTTTCCTGCACTCTGTACTACCGGTGGCCGACTCCACCGTCCGCGCACTCAGAACGTTTGTCCAAGGAACAGATCGACAAACTGACGACCGATCCCAATGCGTTTAACGCATATCTGCAAAAGATACACGAACAGTTTAAGCCACGATACGCACACGTTACCGTGAAACAGGAAGTCGATACAGTCGAACCACTGGCACCATCGGAAGCCAAAGTCCCGAGTAATACCATCGACCGAAAGCGTAAACTATCGCTCGACACGAGTGCATCGGAAACGGCACCTGAAAGTCCATCCAAGGGTGAACTGAATAGAATGAAGCAGGCCAAAATTATGGACTTTTTCAAAATGTCCCCACCGGAGCCTACCATGATGGTGACGAACGGTAGAAAGAAAGAGGATTCTCCTGCGCGCGTTAACGGAATGGCAACTCCACGGAAACCGACTGTTGGACCGGATCGCCATTCATTGCCCATTTATCTTCCTACAGATAACATCAAGCGGGACCTGCCGGACGACTTGCAGGACGAATCGAATCCACCGAAGCGTCCACACCGAAGAAAGCAAATGTCATTGGGTGGAGGAAGCACTCCCACCGCCAGGACAAAGCCCAAGCAGACTAGCCAAAAGCGTGTCAGAAGCGTGATTCGGCAGAAAACTACGACAGTGGAAGAGTACAAGGTAGAGGCCATCTTGGACGTTCAGCTGGTGGCAAACTTGCCCTTCTTTCACATCAAGTGGTTGGGCTATCCAGAAGAGTCCAACACATGGGAACCACTAGCAAACGTGGCCGACTGTAGTCTGTTGGATGAGTTTTTGAATCGCGAACTTGCCACGTTGGAGGCATTAGTGGTCGAAATACAAGCGGAGGTAAAGATAACCCCTACCTACCTACAGGCGATCGAAGCTCTAGAAACGGGAACAAAAACCATGCCAGATATAATAAGTGAGTACAAAGAGTACGACTGGAATCAGTTGCGAGCGGACCTAATTGTGATGGCGAAAGTGCGGCTAAATAAGTGTAAAAGTAAACACACCTGGGATCGAATCGTGCGCAACATGTGCTGCGAGTTGTCCTTCGTCAAGCGTCGCGATCAGCTCAATGAGCTGGAGCGCTTCAAGGAGGAAATTCTTCGCCACGAGCCGACGTACAAAATTATCGTCGAGAACGAACACGATCTGGATGCGCCACCGAACAATTTTACGTACCTGCAGGCAAACATTCCTGGCGAAGGGATCACGATCCCGAACGATCCACCGTGCGGTTGTGACTGCAATCCGTGCAGTATCCGTAGTGACTGCTGTGGCAAGATGTCCGACGGTCGGTTCGCCTACAGCGTCAAAAAACGACTTCTACTGCAGCCCGGTGCACCAATCTTTGAGTGCAATTCAAAGTGCTCCTGCGGTCCCGAGTGTCACAACCGAGTGGTGCAGAAAGGTGGCAAGTGTAACCTGACCGTGTTCAAAACATCCAACGGGCGTGGCTGGGGTGTGCGAACCAACTGCGTCATTTACGAGGGTCAGTACATCGCGGAGTACTGCGGAGAAGTGATCTCGTACGACGAGGCGGAAAAGCGGGGTCGCGAGTATGATGCGGTCGGTCGCACCTATCTGTTCGACCTAGACTTCAACGGTAGTGACAATCCGTTCACGCTGGATGCAGCTCGGTATGGGAATGTGACGCGTTTCTTCAACCATTCCTGTGACCCGAACTGCGGCATCTGGTCGGTGTGGATTGACTGCCTCGATCCGTATCTACCCCGTTTGGCATTCTTTGCGCGCCGGAGGATCGAGGTCGGCGAAGAACTCACCTTCAATTATCACTCGCAGCTTGGGATGAACAACGTTTCCCCAAACAGCGTGAATGGCGGAGATAGCTTTAGTGGCGTTGCCAATGGTAACGTCAGCACAGGTAGTAACACCAGCAACAGTAATGTACAAAATGATCAACCGCAAACCGAGTGCCTTTGCGGAAGTGCCAACTGTCGCAAGATTATATTTTAGCATTCAAGCTAGAGTTTTAACGAACGAGAGATGGAGGGTTCTTTGGAATGAAACCCGTATTTACGTTTACGGAAGTTTTGGTTTCTCTGACATGACATTTTTAGTATTAAAACCATGAATCTTTATAAAATTTTAAATCGACAAACTGCGTTGATGTACAACTACCCGAAGTGACAATTTCGTACGAAAACGGTTAAACGACCGCATCATTTTGTCCTGTTATAAAAAAATATATATATAAGAAGAGGAAACGTTAAAATAAACATGACAAAACAGAAGTGTCCAGTGTGTCTTCTTTATTTTCTCTCATTAAGCATGTTTGACAATAATGAAGTAAAAAGAAAATCGGGAGTCTACTGTACTTGCAAAAATATCGATCAGAACATTATTACTGTATAAATTTAATATAGTTTGGGTGAATTCCATAATGATCTGGTTGTATCATTGCATAAACATGAGTTATTTCGTTAGTCTTGTTTTTTAATTCGATAATCGATAGCAAGGACTACATAATGCCGTTTCTTACAATAGGTTATGCGAATGCTAAGATATATAAATGTGACAACCCGAAATGCTTGCGACCGACGTGCTTCACGTCGGGTGGCTCGAGCAAGGACGATAGCTTCCCGTGCTACCGTCCGGCGTGTACCGGACGCTTCCAGCTGGTGCGCCATGTCAGCTTCGTCGATTGCCCCGGTCACGACATCCTTATGGCAACGATGTTGAACGGTGCCGCCGTCATGGACGCCGCCTTGCTGCTGATCGCCGGCAACGAATCTTGTCCGCAGCCGCAGACGTCCGAGCATTTGGCTGCCATCGAGATCATGAAGCTGAAGCACATCATCATCTTGCAGAACAAGATCGACCTCGTCAAGGACACGCAGGCGAAGGAGCAGTACGATCAGATCGTGAAGTTCGTGCAGGGCACGGTGGCGGAGGGTGCTCCGATCATTCCGATTTCGGCCCAGCTCAAGTACAACATCGAGGTGCTGTGCGAGTACATCACGAAGAAGATTCCCATCCCGCCCCGCAACTTTATCGATCCACCGCGGCTGATCGTGATCCGTTCGTTCGACGTCAACAAGCCGGGCTGCGAGGTGAACGACCTGAAGGGCGGTGTTGCGGGTGGTTCGATTCTGCGCGGTGTCCTCACCGTCGGCCAGGAGATCGAGGTCCGGCCCGGACTGGTCAGCAAGGACGCCGAGGGACGGTTGACCTGTAAACCGATCTTCTCGAAGATTGTCTCGCTGTACACCGAGCAGAACGAGCTGCAGTTTGCCGTCCCTGGAGGGCTTATCGGTGTCGGTACCAAGATCGAACCGACGCTGTGTCGTGCGGATCGTCTGGTCGGTCAGGTGCTCGGTGCCGTCGGTGCGCTGCCGAACATCTTCATTGAGCTGGAAGTGTCGTATTATCTGCTGAAGCGTCTGCTCGGTGTGCGCACGGAAGGTGACAAGAAGGGCGCCAAGGTGCAGAAGCTCGTCCGGCATGAAATGCTGCTGGTCAACATCGGTTCACTGAGTACCGGCGGTCGGGTCGTTGCTACGCGTGCCGATTTGGCCAAGATTGCCCTCACCAACCCGGTGTGCACAGAAAAGAACGAAAAGATTGCTCTCAGCCGACGTGTGGAAAACCATTGGCGGTAAGTTCGCTCAACCTACTGCTTCCGAATTTATCGTTATTTTCCTTTATCGGTTCATTGCTTTCCTTTATCTTCACAGTTTGATTGGATGGGGACAAATTCGTGGTGGTACCGTTATTGAGCCATTGAAGGAGAATTAATTGAAGAAAGCATCGTCAACATTTTCAATCAAATAAAACAAATCAACATCAACATCCCGTATAAACATAAACAAACAAACCGGCGGATGCGATCGGGCGTTTCTCTGCGTCGTTCAACTTCGAAACGTGATGGATTTAGGTAGCACACCACTCAAACCGTTGGAAGTGTCTGCTGGAAGGGTAACTTTAGGCCATGAAGTGTTGCTTGATTCCGGTAATTCCTGCAGTGATTCATCGATGCGCCCGGTCACTACAACGTATTTGAAGGATGTATGTATTATCATACACACGACGAAAGGTGCGAGACAGGGAATAACACCGTTGGCACTATTAATGCAATTGTACTACAGAAAATACATAACCATAGAAAAAGAAGGAAAACAGAAGCCCATCCGTGTTGAACATATTTTTCATCAATACCATGAAAGAAAGTACAGTGGATTCAGGATAAGGTTGTTATGCAGGTGTAAAATATAATCTTGTAAGCAAGCTTCTCAAAATCCCGAGCTTTTGTTAGCCTCATCTCCATGGCAAACTTGATGATGAATAATATGCACTAGGACCGAAATCACGACATTAGCGAAGGATGAGAATCGCTGAAGTCATGCTGTAAACTCCCAATTATCCGCGGAAGAGGATAGCAAGAGGATGCCGATGAGACGCAGAACGGTTAAAGAATCTTCAAAATAATTAAAAAATTAAAAAAAATGAAGGTTAAGCTCTACCAAACAGACTAAGCTCAAAAATTTGATGAGCAGTCTTGGCCTGCTTGATAGCCGGTCAATAGCAACTTACCTTCGTTTTTAGCCTTCTAACCATAAGCTCCTCTCGAGATACTACAGTTAAATCTTTGCCGCTTGTATTCGATGCTTCCTGGATTCGATGGATTACTTTCTTTCATGTACATTTTTGGACGATTCAAAAGTAACATTTTAATTGAATTCAGTTTTGGTTTTTTAGTATTCATTTCTTACAAATAGACAAGGAATTTGCTTCCATGCTTAAGTTTAATACTCAATTACAAAAAAATAAATCAAACTGGTAATTTCATCAACTTACGAACCGTGTCCGTAGAAATAAAGTCGTACAACGCTTAGCGTATTTCCTCCGTGTAACACAATCGAGATTTTAAAGGCCAGCTAGATTCTGGTTCAATTAATTTGTAAATTTAAGTTAACCACTAACATAATGAGTTCGGTTGTCGCTTCTAGCGTTCTAGTTGTGCATAGTTCTTACTACTTTCCCTGTTCTTTTTTTATGAAATTAGAAATGATTCTATCAACTAAACTGTTTCCAAATGGGAACGATTGCTCAAACGTTTAATTTTCAGTAACTATTCAAGATCATTCACCCTATCTAAAACAAATGGCGAGATTCACACTCATAAGCTTTGCACACATACACATACACACACTCACACGTAGGTACATTTATGAAAAAGTGGTTAAACCCTTTACCCGGTCTATGGTGCAGAGGCGGCCTGACTTCCAGAGTTCAGGCTTCGCATGCCAACCCCCGTTTGAACGTCGGGGGAGGACAGCGAACGATAGGGGATGAATCGCTACTTTTGCAAATCGTCGGCGGTCGCTGGCACCGGTTTTTGCTAGGATCGATCGTCGATCCAAGATGATATTTCAAAAAACACGAGGAAGTATATGGGTTTAGTATAATGGATTAGGGGGCGCAGTAATACTGCCGTTACTCTTATGCGATGGAGACACCATCGTAATGCCTGACTCTATATAACAAACTATATGTACAACAACGTTTCGCAGCCGATGGGGAACACCGACCCGTAGGAAAAAGGAGGATTAAGGAACTTCTCCATTCTCGATTCTATAAATGCTCTGTCATAGTTCACAGTCAGTCAGTAGGTCGTGTTACGTTGTACAAGTCTCAACGGTCAGGATCCTCGATGTTCAATGGCTATCCTTGCAGTAGCAAAATTTGCGCATCTCCGGATCCCGGTCGTAGATACAGTTGGCCTGCTCTCCGTACTTGTTAATGCGTGAGATATCCCCCAGCTTCACGCGGAACCGGTTGTTCAAGCGATCGTGCAGGACGCTCGCCTCGTAGATCGCCTTGCTGGGGTTGGTGACTAGCTTCACCTGGTACATGTCGTGTGCGACGCGGATCGCGTCGGAGGAAAAGTCACCGAGAAACCCGTCGGTGTCGCGGTTCTGCTTGAACCGCACCAAACCCTCGTGCGGCTGCAATCGCGCAGCCCATCGGATCTCGTCGAGCGTAAGCAGCGAGCAAATGCCCCGATGGCGCTCGGTATGATGGTTGATCGTATCAACGATGGTTTTCGCCGACCGGAACACCTCCTCCGAGGAGGCAGTGTCGTTGATCGTTTGCCAGTTCAGACAAGCGCACCAGTGTGGCTCGATGTAGGCATCGGCACAGGACCGATTTTGCGGTATCACGTCGAACAGCGATATGGCACGTGTAACGGCTGGTTTTTGTTTCGTCTTGAGAGTCTGTAGAGCTGGGAAAGGAAGAAATAGTGGTAATCGGTTAAACCTTGCCTCGTTCTTTCGAACCCATCCTTCTCTACACTTACTTAGTATGTCCTGAAGAGTCTCGTGTATATCGAACGGCGTAACGAGCCGATCGAGATTCTGGCGGAAGTTGTCGTACTGCTCACGATACTGCACCTTAAACCAATCGGGAAACGTGAAGCTAAAGAACGGTAGACGCTCCTCTTGCTTGCCCTGCAGCGTGTTGCGTACCTCGGCGAACCGATTCCCGTGGTCGGACATAAGCACCAGAATCGTGGTGTTTAGGATGCCCGATTTTTTCAGATCCACCAGCCAGTTGGTGAGGTCGGTGTCGGCAACCCCTATCAGATTTATCGAATCGTGCGACAGTTCGCCGTGAAAACTGAACACGAACCGTGGCATGGCCGTGCGGTAGCTCTCCATGAAGTCGCGCGTATAGTCCAGCATCACCTTGTGGCGCGGTTTCGACCCGATGCACAGCCGCTTGTAGTAGCTGAGGTAGGCTTCGATCGCGACGTAGTAGGTGCGCATGTAGTGATCGGTCGGTTGCTCATCGAACCCGTTCAACCGATAGGAGAAGGTACCGATGTTTGGTACGTCTTCGTTGAATGCCGACACGTAGCCATACTTTTCGTACTCCTTCCAGATCAGCGGATACACGTTCACGTACTCGGTGTTTTTCATTCGCCGGCGGGTATCGGGCAACTCTAGCTCGGTGAACCCGGTCAGCAGGGGGATGAGCGCTTGCGGCGTCCCATCGCCGACAATGTTGTATCCCTGGAGCACATCCCCACCGAGGTACTTCGTGAGGTACTTGTACGCCTTTGGGAGCTTGCGCTGGAAAGCGTTTCGGCTGAGCGAATCAAAGCCAAGCATGAGGACGTTCAGGGCGGATTCCTTGTTCCAGCTAGGGCGTGAACGCAACGTCTCATCCTGCCGGATGCCTATCAGCACTCCCTGCCAACGCTCCGTTCGGCTTTCGGTCCAGCACTTGGCACGTACGAAGTCACTCGCCCGCAAAGTGTAGCTATCGCTTGTGCGTGTCGTTTCTCCGAACGAAAGCTTATAGTCGCTCTTACGCAGGATATCCGCGTAATCACAGGTTATCTTTCCTTTCTCCTTGATCACCTCCGGCTTGATACTACAGACAGATTTCTAAAAACAGTCGAAGTATAAAGAAATTATTGACACTGACAAAACCTCCGACAAAAACTACCTTACCTCACATTTCACCCAATCCTGAAGTTCAGTTCCGCACTCGATCGGCTGTTCATCCTTGAGGAAGCTCAGCATTTCTGGCGAGTCCACCGGTAGGCTTGGCATTTTGCAGGCACCCTGATTAGCGAGCGATTTGATCGATTCTTCGATGAGTACACTGGTGCATGAAAGTGAAAAATAGCATCGAGTTACAGCACCTTCGTTTCCAGCAGCACCGCGTGAAGTTAAAAATTCCGGTAACTTACAGTTTCTCCCTATTGTCGCCATACTCTTCCGCGGTGAAGTAGTGATCGAGCAGAAGATAGATCACCCCTACCATTAGTAGGAAGAGTAGATTCCTGCGAGTAAACTTCCGACATTGATACATGGTTCCGGTGGCACTTTTCCGATCTTCAACACTGACACAATCTATGATCCACTCCGATCAACAAAGGCCACTTTTTGGCCTTTTTTTACACTCCAGCCAACGATGAATCCAAGGC
This sequence comes from Anopheles sinensis, assembly GCA_000441895.2. Lineage (NCBI taxonomy): Eukaryota > Metazoa > Arthropoda > Insecta > Diptera > Culicidae > Anopheles > Anopheles sinensis. Next base: position 246,702 of record KE524842.1, on the reverse strand, counting down.
ATACCTAGTTTAAGGACAAAAAAAGAGTCGTATTGGTTGTTTTGCTGATTGATTACAAGGATAAAACAGCTGTGGTAAACTGTAAAACGATGCACCTTCCTAAGGTACTCGTCTTTTTTCCATGCCACTCGTCTATGTGACTAGTATAAACAAACGTAATCGTTTTTAGTCGTGTACTATTTTCAAAGCCGGTCATATGCTTGGTCAACGCACTTCTACGCTGTAAGCTAGAAGAGTCGAGTCAAGCGATCGTTCCATGGAATGCAGCTGCACTCTATCTTGTTACCAGAATGTAGATTATTAGCGAGAATTATCATTAAAGGGCAGAGCAGAGATGTTTCTTCGCTCGAGTTTTGCCACAATGAGGCCGTAAAGAGTCACGCCAATTTTTTTACACGTGGCCCAGTATTATCATTTGGAAGTCCCCTCTTAGTTTTAGAAATGGTTCTAATACTATAAACTAAAATTTAAATTGGCCTATGACATTGAGATAACCGCCCAACGCCTGCTTCGCATTATTGTATTCCATTCGCCTGCTGTGCGATGGAACAATTTTCTGCTAAGCATAAATATGATAAGAGTTGCTGTCTGTTTCACCCCCGGGCGCCACGGTTGCATGCTAGCGTAATCGTACCACTCATCCGTGACCGAGTTCATCCTCTCGTAGCCGCGTGAGATGCGCACAAAGAACTATTAGCGATCACGTGTATTACAACCGGTGTGCCTTGTAACGTACATCACGAAAAGCTAACGCACCATTACGGATTGAAGAGGAAAAGCGACTCGGTTCTTCTTTTTTTTGCCGGTAAGATCGTTCTGCATTTTGAGAAATTTGTATGACTATTGCTTCTAGTTTGGGAAGCATTTGCCATCATATTAGGGTTGAGGGAAACAGTGGATACCGAATGGCAGCAACATCACGTAAAGTAAATGACCATGTTTACCGAAGCAGGCGTATCTTAATTGATTAGTATCTACACTTTGATTGCTTTCAATTGAGATCACATTGAGATAAGCGGTCAAATTTTGTGATACTTTGTGATGTGTTGATCACTACGTCATTGCAAAAAAAAAACGGTGGCAAAAGATCGTCGGACCAGTTTGTTATCGGGGTTTTCACATAGTCCAGTCATAGTGTATACAGTTTCGTATTTTCCAGGCGATGAGTGTTGGGTTTTTCTTATAGGTTATACGTTTATCGGTAAGCGCTAAACGACCAAGAGTGTAGCTGAGCGCATGTTCTAGGGCGATAAAAATTGTATGTTTTTTCTTGTTAGCGTTGGCATATGTTACTGGGATACATGCTTTTATGATTAAAAAGTTGTAAAAACGACACGATGCATGAAGATCGGATATACGACCAAAGGAAATAGTAGCATAGTTACTATAAACCAATTGTTTTAAGATTTAACATAAGCACGTACAATTAGATTAAACGAACAATGTGATAACATGATATAAAGTATTGCAAGGCGAATTGGTTTTTGAACCCGTCTACAATCAATCAGTGGTTTTGTGCGTTATACAGCAAGAGCAATAAGACGCAAGTATGTCAGCCACAGGCAAGCGCCTAAGTCAAACCAGACAACATAGTAAAACACCACTCAAGGCGAGTCGCAAGGAAAACTACAAAGTTATTCATTCGAGATACTACTATGTTGTACAAGAATGGAGACGCAATCGCAAGAAAACGTGGCCAGAAGTTTTAAATAATTTGGATCCCATAAACGCATTCTTACTAGGAGTAAGCGAGACGAAGTAGAAGAACGGTCATGCGGGGTCAAAGGCATGACCGGATGGCATGCTTCTGAAACAAACAGAAGGGCAAGTCGAACTGGAGTTTCGAACAGTTGAGTTGTAATAATAAGTAACACAATTTACTAACCCGCTTGAAGTTTTGTAAATTTCGGGCATTTAACTTAAATCATTATTAATTTATAAATTGCATTTTTCATCGTATGTTAAAGCAACAAATTCTATACTATTAACAAAAAAAAACGATGAGTAAGAAATCAAATTAATGGAGCCGATATGGTCCAACGCGCAGGCTTTTTTGACTCCAACCATAAAATGTTAAATTTATTCAAATCTATTCTTTTCTTTTCTTTTTCTTTGAAATACCTTCTCTACTTACACTCTACTTTTTTAACATTAATAACAGAGGAAAAAGGAAATATTTAACCCGACTCGAAACTACCTCAACTGACCGGCGTACGTGGCCTTACATGGTATCGGTGCTTTTTAGTTTTTCGTTCTCTGTTTGCTTTTTGTTAACACGTAGCTCTTATACTGACTGTTTGTTGAATGCCAACCGAAACAGCTCAGCTGATGATGGACCGCTTTGCTACGCCTCCCCTTTTTGGCTCGAAGTCAAGCGAAAGCACATGTGCAAAACAAGTGTGGTGATATCTTTTCTATGGTAACCATCGACCGGTAACCATCAGAGCTCGAATCTTCTCATTTGCATACAGTCCATTCGAAAGGGTGCTTGTGATGTGAGCGCACGTCCTTAGGGACAACAATAGGACCTACGCTGTACACCACCTTGTGGCTTCGTCATTACCGGCAGGGTACTTTTCCCCATAGCAGCAAATATCCTGCCAAACAACAAAACTCCTCCCCACGGTTGCTTTTTTCTCGTCCTGCGTTTTGCCCAACCGTTTTGTCCTTTGCTTTACAGCTGCGCTTTCATCGTACACACTCGAGACCGACAAGGACTAGTGCAAAATCGATAGTCTCACCACCCTGCTGGGACGTGATGGCCTACTCTGTAGCATAGAGCTCATATAACCACGGCCAAAGGAAATGTTTCTGTCCAGTTATACCACTACCGTCGGTACCACGTTACATAAGAAATTAATTTTATGGGAAATTTTGCGAAACTTTCATTACAAAACCCCTCAAGAAGCATTTATAGGTTGGTGCAATAAATTAATTTAGAAATGTTTTTCTCTGTTCTTTCATAGTTTTCTGGTTCAATAGACCTCGACACGATAAGTGCGAGTTTCACTATGCATTTCTTTGAAACGTATGTTTAAATTCCTTGTTGCAGCCAAGTCGTGCAGATTTTTCACTAAAGGATAATTGAACACACCGGCAGTAAACCCGCACTGCTACAAACCTTTTTGTAATACTACTGTCACTTCGCAAACCAGATTTTCTTTACATCCTTTGAAAACAAAAAAAAAATCCTTTCAGTTTTCCGGATGCGTCACGCCTCCCAAACCGGATGCCCTGGTGTAACTTTTCACTCACGTTACCGAATCGACGCGAACGCACTTCTTCACGATACGGTCGTTAGACCCGATGTTTAGTTGAAGGTTTTAGCATAGCACACACCATCATCGCGCCACCATCCGGCGGATGTGGAGTTGGCGGAAAACGTGTAATGGAGTTTCACGAGCCGGCAGTGCTAGTATACCGTGTCCGCGAGTTACAAACCGACGGGATCGACTGCACGATTCTCGATAGAACAACTTGCCTGTTGGCGTCCGAGACAACCAGCGATGTAACAGTGGGAGAGAGAGAGAGGTAGAAAACAATGCACGAGGGAGCGAGTTCGCGAATCGTTCTATCATAAATTGCGCGGAGAGCGAATCGCGAAAATATCTCGCGTCGTGGCTCACTTTTCATCTCATCAGCAACATTTAAACGAACACGAATGCCTCTGGCCGTGCAGAACCGCTTTGATAATAATAATAATAAACGACAAATTATTTTTAAATTTTAACATTTGATTCCAATCCCCCGTGCTCTCCAGCGTCTCTAGTTTTAGTGAAAACTTTCTTTCTGCTATTTACTGCAACGCAATGACGTCGATCGCAACATTTGCTAAAGAACACACTCTCGGCGGTTTCTATAAATATACAGTCACATCGGTCGGTTATTCACCGGATCGCATCATTTTCGGTCTATGCAAATTAACGCGAATACCCACGTTGGTCATACGGTATTCTTTCTTTCCTTCCTTGCTGTTCTTCGCGCAATACGCGTTTATTGACAAAACCCGTTACATTCCCAAACCGAACGAACATGTGGCATAGCATGGTATACAGTTTTTATTTCTGCAGTTGCAAACGATTTTCGTGCTTAAAGTATACAATGTTACAACATTTTTGTAAAATAGTTTTGCCAAGTAGTATATGACGTTTTGTTTTATTATTCACATAAACATGAGAAAACTCCCTCTTCCATTTCCCATCGAATTGGCGATTAAGCATTACTTGCTTGCGATGCCCGCATTGTTCAGTTGCCCTTGAACGTAGTCCGTGGCCATCTGCTTTACCCGTCGCACGCTGTCGCGATTGCCGTGCTTCTCCTCGAAGTTAACGTACTTGGTGTAGAGTGTTTTCATGTTTTTCAACGGCAGACGCTGCACGACGGCGCGCTCCAGTATTTGGCGCGCGTTCTCCACCAGCCCATCCTTCACCAGCATGTCCACGTACTGCGACCAGATGTCCGTACGCTTCGGGTACGAGGTGAGAATCTGCTCGAACAGCAGGTGCGCCTCGTCCCGGTTCCCGTGGCGATTGTGCAGGAAAGCAAACTTGACTATCAAGGGAATGTCTGCGAACGAGGAGAAAACAAATTAGAGAAACTCCCGCATCGACTGGTGAAAAGAAGGTATGATAAATATGACTACTTACGATCCCTGTTCGGTAGCGACTTGAGCGCTTGGCTCAGCAATGGTTTCGCTTTGCCACCGTGTCCGATACGGTACCACGCATCCGCCGCCAGGTACCACATATCGTTCTGCTTTCGAAACTTTTTCTGCAGCAGTTCCAGCAGCTCCCGCACTTCCGTGTCCTTCTTACAGTCGATCAGAATGTCCAACACCCGCGAGTACACCTTGAACGCATCGTTGTACTGGATCGCCTCCTGTAGGACCTCCTTGAAGCTGTCGACCGTCTCGTAGCGTATCTCCAGATTGAGCAGCGCCATCCACACGTTCAGCAGTTCCGCTTCCTCGCGGAAGTTGATTGTCTTCAGTGCCTTCCGCCCTACCGCCCGCGCCTTGTCCAGCTCGGCGGACTCCATGTGGAAAACCATGTAGCGAATCCACAGCATGCTGTTGTTGGGCTGCGCCAGCACCAACCGATCGAACTGATCGGGCGTGTGCGGATCGGTCGAGGGATTCGCTAGCTCTTCCTCGATCTTTCGCAGACGATCCTCCTCTTGTTTGATGATCTCGAAGCGTTCCTTTGCGGTAAGCCGCTTTTTGGCACCGGCCTGGTTCCGCTCATCGTCACTGTTTTCGTCCTCGCTGGAATCCGATTGCGGTTGCTTGTAAACAGGCGTACTGTCCCAGAAGTTTGTTGCACCGGGGAGTCCTTTACCCTCCTTGCGGCTAGAAGATGCTTTCCGCTTGGTGGCAGCCTTCCCCTCCGCTTGAACATCCGTTCCGGCACCATCTAACTGTTCGATGGTAAACAAATCGGAGTCACATCCATCCAATTGATCGATAGTGGGAAACGATGGCGATTTCTTCTGCTGCTTCTTCTTCTTCTTCAACTTTACGATCCTGTCAACTTTTTTCCCGTTTTCCTTAACGGACGCCACTTGATTTGTTTTTTTCTTCCCATTTGTTTCTCCTTTTTTCTCCAGTTTGTCCTGCGACAGTAGTTGTTTTTTTGCATTTGCAGATTTTTTCTTCTTTTTAAGTTTCGATTTCGATTTGGTATCGCTTTTTGCCAACGTTTTACCACCGCTTTGCTCCGCATCATTATCCTTCGAAACTTTTTCCTTATTTCCGGCCTGGATGTTAATTTTGGTGCCAAAATTCATTGGTTGTTTGGCGAAGGAATTGAATAGCTCAAAATCTTTCTTTTCCAAGCCGAAAAGAAACGGACCAAACTGTTTCGCCACGTGCACCGAGATTTTGTCGGACAGGGGTTCCTGCTTTCGCATATCGTTGTAGTGACATCGATTTGGAACCAGCACCAGGGGGAACTTATCTAGCGGACCGTTGGTACAGCAAACTTTTACATATTCGTTACGGAATAGCACATCGACGCTTCGATATTGCATCGGGCGATCAGAAAAGTTCCATCGATTTTCTCCAATTCGTTGAACTATCGGTGGATCGATGCAAACGCGTAGAAGTTTTTGTTCCACATCAACCCACACCACACGACCGGGCAATCTATCTCCGACGTTATATGCGATCGGAAGTCGTATCTTTGACGGTCGGGCTTTCAATGCAATACCTTTGGCGGTGCATTCCAAGTTTGATGGATCGTGTACTCGAACGATCATTTCGCTCTCCTCACCCACCTCCTCGATCGTACAGTCTACCATTTGGGCGATGTTAAACTTAGCAAACGAGTCCCCCTGCTGCTTGTACCTAGGGATCGTAATGAAGACACAAAAAAAAAATTAATTGTCACAACCTGTCCAATGGAGTTAAAACTAATTCTTGCCACTAACCTTTCGACCAAACTGATCCAATCATCCAAGTAGTCTGTCATGTACAAAAACACATTTTCTACACCCAGTTTGCAGACGTCGTTCAAACGGTAAGATTTCAAAAACTTGATGCCCCAGGTTTCATGTTCAATCTCTTTTATTTCTACCATCATAATAGACCCAGCGGGGAAGTTCCGTTTGGTGTCCTCTGGTAGACTAACTTTGTATCGTTGATCATAATCGATTAGCAGCAGATTCATGTAGTGTTCCTCTTTTTCCGTATAACAGGAAGCGCGCAGAATATCTCCCTTCTTCACCTGCTCAGCCAAGAATGGTTTGTATTGGAAGTAACGGACGTCACGAACACTGTATATTCCGGCACATAGCTTAACCGTGTTCAACTCTTGACCTTCTTTGAGTAGATTCAAGTACGGCAGTTTGTGGTCGTGGAAAACGGAAAACAATTCCAGCGGTATTACGCCTTCCTGCTGGTTCGTTGTGTCCACAACTTCTACCTTAGTCGGATGAATGGCTTTAACGGTGACAGTCACCATTTCGATCCATTTCATGTTGCCTGGCAACGATAGTATCAGCGTTTGGTTGGTTTTATCAAACTGGTGTACGGTGAAACGTTCAATGGATCCGCAACTAAGTTGGCGTAGTTTCTCTTGGTCCTGTTGAGCTTCATATTTGTGTGGCGATTTGTACATTATACCTCGCATGTCGTTGAAAAACGCCACCACGAAATGATCCGGCTTATCTTCCACTACCAGGCCGTCGAACGTTAGGGGTTTATCCGGGGAAGGTTGAATCTGATACCAGCCGCGAAGAATTTTTGCATCTTTTCTCCGGAACTTTACATGATTGGTAAAAGTTGAATTAGTAACGGCCACCAGGCGTATGGTTGCTCCTTCCTTGATGGCTGTTTTGGGGTCTAGAAAATGTTTAGGCACTAAACCTTCTACTTGACCCACGGTCACTTGCAGTCCAGCATTTTCCATTTTCACTATCTTGCCGATATACGTCCGCCCGACATGTATATCGTTCGAGGATTTCGTCTCTTCGCTCGCATTTTCCATTTTGTCGCACACAATGTACGATCGATCGAGCACATCATAGCGAATGACGTAAAGTGTATGGACCGATCCTTCATGATACTTGCCTGAAAGGACGGTATCTTCGTAGTTACAGCCCCGTTCGAGACCTTTCACAATGATACTCTTCGACAGAAAGGCTCGACGACTGTCGAGGAAGCTAAACCACACGCCGTATTTCGTGACGCTCACAACGTGCGCATTTTCAATCTTGGACCCCTGTGGCATATTTTGGCCGTCCGGTACCTTATTATTCGCGTACCGTACCATTGACACGAATACTTGCTTCGTCACGGGATACACGTACAGCAAGGTCACATCCATTTGCTTAAACAAGGTGTACTCTTCCGGTTTGCATTTTGGCGTTTTGAGCATGTTCTGGTTCACGAACGCTGACACTGTATCGTCAAACAGTGTTCCACGAAGCCCATTGCGTACCGGCGTGCCTACGGTGAACGGAATAATACAGCCCGGTACCAGCTGATCAATATTGATCACCGCAACATCCAACTTTCGACGTTCGGATTCTTTGAACGCTCGCAGAATAAGCAACGCTCCTTGCTCGCTACGCTGGATAACCTTTTCTACTGAGCAGAATAGGTTTTTCCCGACTGTGGTTGAATTTTCATTCAGGTTTCCTTCCGGTAGGAAGGCACGCACGTTGCGAATGCCCGTTTCCATTAAATATCCGTGGTCTTCTTTTGCGCTGATTGTTGCTGCCAATATTAGACCGGGAACGATCTGACTTGCCACGAACTCGCTGTGCAGGTCGGTTGGGTTCAGGGAACATATAGCTTTGCCCTTACATTTGCTCATTACTTTCACGTACAGCAGGTCTCCTTTACTGTAAAAATCGCTCAGTGGCGTACAATAACGCGTTGTTCCTTTGCGCTGTTCCATCGTTTTCAATTGCTCCGAATACGCAACGGATATGGAAGAGTTTGGCACTTCACCATGCAATCGGCCGGGCATTGCAATTTCCAACGATGACTTTAAAATCCGGCTCACACATGCCAGCACAAGCATGCCTTCCTGTAACGTTCGGAAGCAAAGATTATCCGCCCGAAGGGCACGCTCCTGTTCGTCTTCTTCTTCTTCTTTCTCATCAAATAATGCTCGCCTACGTTCTTTTGGACGAGGTCGTCGTTCCTTTTCGTCCTCGCGCGACCAAACTCCATAATTCTGCAAGGAAACAAAACAACAGTTCTATGAGATACCGATGCTACTGCGCGGCTCGCTACGCCTACTTACGTTATGTCTTTCACGTTTCCACCGTGGCTTATCGTCCTCCTCGGTTTCTACATTTCTTCCACGTGGAAAGGCCGGCTCTACAAACACCATACTGTGTTTATTTGTAGGATAATTTCTTCAATATTTCACAAACAAGCACTGAAACGAAAATAAGTGCCGAACGACTGAAGAACCACATGGACTTGATAAACGTCAAGCGATAGCCCGATCAGTGCTGCCAGTCTCTCAACCCCTGTCAAAGTAGGTCCAGTAGAAACAACAACAAAAAGCACGTGCGCAGTGCGGTGGTTTCATGCTGTCTCGTGCCGTCTGTGACCAGAGTCGCGTCTTCAATCAATTTTATCTTTTCACTCTGTTATCTGCATTGTCTCCTGTGTATCCTTTTTAAATTTTTACAACTTTTCCAAATCTATCAGTCAGACAGTTTAATCGAACAGAAAGTACAGCTTCCAGCTGCTCAGCCGAATTAAACAAAGTGATTTTGGTGTTTCATTGCTTGCTAGTAGTTCTAGTTCTAGCGCTTCACTCATTCCTGTCTGCAGCGTTCAGCGACGAGCCATGAGCGACGAAGATGGTAGGTGGCTATCCTGCCGGGTTTGTAGCGGGTGATTAAAGTTGCTTTGTTTTTCCTTTCACAAGACTGCCCCCCACTTTGCGAGATGGATACCGCCGACTCGAATGGCGAAGACGACGAATGGGAAGTCGCCGAAGAGCAAAACGAGCCGGTGAAATGCCTATTTTGCGACAGCATTTCACCCACCATGACCGTTGCTATACGGCACGCCAAACAGCAGCACGACTTTGATCTCGCCGGAGTACGCCGACGGTATCATCTGGACGAATACTCTTACATCAAGATGATCAACTACATCAGGAGGGAGAAACCAAGTGCGGAGCAGTTTAAGGTTGCCCACACCGGTAGTAGTCTTCCGTGGGCGGACGATCGCTACCTGAAACCCGTCGAGAACGAAACATGGCTGATGTTTGACTTGGATGAGCTGGACGAGATAATGCTCAACAACGGTGGCAGCAATGGCGGGAATGGATCGTTAGGTGAAAAAGAGAACGGTACCGACATCGGGGAAACGATGACGCTCACAACCGACCAGTATCGTAAGCTCCAGGGAATTATCAATGACCTGACCGCTCAACTGCGCGAAAAGGAAAATCTTCTCCAGCACGCGGCCAGTAGTATGGAGAAAATGAAGCAAAGCTTTCGAAACGTAATGGAAGAGCCGACGCCATCGAAGGAAAAAGTCAAAGGTGTTGGAGGTGACCAAAAGTTACAGCAGATTAAAAAGAAGCTCGAGCATTGCGTGAGCAGCGTGTCGGTAGATGATGATCAGGGGTATTTCAACACCTACTCCCATTTTGGCATCCATCATGATATGCTAAGTGTGAGTAGAGACTACGGAACCGGTGAATTCGTCAGAGTTTACATCATTTTCCTTCCATTTTTAGGATGAAGTTCGCACGTCGAGCTATCGCGATGCGATTCTTCGCAATGCTGACATCATCAAGGACAAGGTTGTCCTGGATTTAGGCTGTGGTACAGCCATTCTGTCGATGTTTGCATCGAAGGCGGGAGCGAAGGAGGTCATATCGGTCGATCAGTCCGATATCATCTACCAGGCTATGGACATCGTGCGCAGCAATAACATCGACAACATCCGATTCGTTAAGGGACGCCTCGAGGACACGGAACTACCCGTTGAAAAGGTAGACATCATCGTGTCGGAATGGATGGGTTACTTTTTGCTGTTCGAAGGCATGATGGATAGCGTAATCTACGCACGGAAACAATATCTAAGAGATGGTGGATTAATTCTACCGAATCGCTGCAACATTAGCATCGCCGGGTACGGCGATCTCGAGCGGCACAACGAATTTATCGGATTCTGGAAGAACGTGTACGGGTTTGACATGTCGTGCATGAAGAAAGAAGTTCTCCGGGAAGCAACGGTGGAGGAGTGTAAACCGGAACACGTCATTACCAATGCGAACATCATTGCCAACTTCGACCTGATGGAGGTGGACGTCGATTGTCCAAACTTTAGCTACGAGTTTACGCTGAGCGTCAAGAGGGATTCGCATCTTACGGCGCTGGTTGGTTACTTTGACACATTCTTCGAGCTGCCGGAGCACATTGAATTTTCCACCTCGCCGTACACACGCCCGACGCACTGGAAGCAAACAATTTTCTACCTAGAGGAACCGGTCCCGGTCAGCGAGGGACAATCAATCGTCGGAAAGTTTATCTGCCGTCGCGACCCGAAAGACGTTCGATCGTTGTTTATTACAATAGAGGTTTTGAATAAGGTTCTTAAGTATACACTTGACTAGCAGGTAGGAATACTGATTCTGATCAGTTAAAATGCATAAAGCGTAAATTTAAATGGTAATCTACAGTCAACCAACGAAAACTGGTCAGGAAGGTATCCGAGAACGAGCGAAACCCTGGAAATGGATAATCAAGGATGAATGCACATGAAAGCTTTAAATTTTCGAAGATATATATACAACAATTCTATCGGTGCTTATACGTACTCATACACATGCATCTACCCAAACATGTTGTGACCAAACGGTTGGGAATCGTTTCTTGAAAAGAAAATACCAAACTTCGAGCTTCTCAAGTTACGGGAGTTTCTAGTAGATAACCGTCAAATACAGCTTTGATCCTATGAAGAAGGTAGCACCGAATGGTTGTGAAGCATAACAACGGAAACTACGGCTAAACTGTGAGTCATGTAGGGCGAACAACGTAATTTTTGTGTTCTTAGACATTTAAATCGCATTCCTAGAGCAGTGGCATTGGAAAAAGAAGAACAAACCACGGAAAGACGGATTTGAACGCATTTTTATACAGGCAACTTTTTACCTTACTTTCAAACCTTACGACCAACGTGAACATATTCAAAACCATATATCATTTAACTTTACAACACATTAGCCACCTTTCAAATACTAATCAACCAACTCAGTAAGTCCAACTCCAGATAATAAGACAATCCTTTGGATCATAGAAGAATCAATCGTTTCGAGATTAGCCAGCGGTTGGATCCTCTTCAGGAACATCCATGGCATACGATAGACGCTTGGTGAGAATCTGATAACTATCATATTTCCCGAAAATAAAAAAGAAAAGAAAAGCACAATATACAATACCATCGCACTTCAAGTGTACAGGGTTCTTTGGAAAATCAAAGCTTTATTTTTTAAAAACAATTAAACGCTTACGCTCCTTTAAGATAGATGGTGAAAATTGTAGCAAAAAGTCAAGTGCATAAAATTCTCTAAACCGAACTAAAATGCACTATCATTGGCTCACATTGGTCTCAAAATGATGAGTTCTATGCCATCGTAGCCGATGGAAGACAAAAACCAACTTAAATGAAATAGATGTAAGAAAAAAGGAAGGAATTTCAAATTACAGACTTAATGGTACACACGGTTTAAGTCTTAGTCTTAAAATAAGAAAAAAAAAACCGCTACAGCAAACGAAACTGTTAATTATAACTAGAACGTTGCATCGGTAGTGTTGCTTGTTATAAAAAATAACAAAGCTAACCGCATTGATAAACTAAATTGTTGTTCAAGTTGTTTGCGTATCGCAAAGATTGCCAAGAGTAGCTTAGCATTAACTAAATCCTGTTTAAACGGTTTTATCGTCGGTTCACTGTCAACGTTAAGCACATTTATATCAATCAAAAAGTGAATTTCCATTTTGTTAAGACGCTTTTGCCGAAATTAGGAGCAACTAACAAGATTGAATGCATTTAAAGATTACTGCGGGTGCAAAGGTAACTCGTTTTGTAAAATGGCCATGCCAAGTGTAGTGTTGTTAGATATCCTGCGAAAGGCTAAATTTGAAATTGAATAAAATATCAATGCTTATCAATTCTTGCAAATGTGGTAATTACAATATATTGCTTTAAGGTCAAACAATTATGAAGATGGGATTAAACAGGCGATTCAAAATGACATTGTAATGACAGCGGTCCTAGGAAAAGAATTTTCTATTTCACCGGGAGTGACAATTTATTTCCACCGGGGATCAGTGCTGGAAGCCGCAACAAACCCGTCAACTCGTTCATTACGTCCGTGAACTCAGACAAGTCCACATAGCTCTTCTTTGGTAAGCAAAGTTTCAACACGTTTTTCTGGTTGAAATAAAGAATTTCAGCTGCCCGTACCACATATTTTGTCTTTTAAACACCTTAAATTATGGTGTAATGAAGTTAAACGTTCGAAATGTATATGATACGGGCCTGAAACTAAGATGTTTGCGTCGCAAGTTTCCACGTGGTGGAAACAAGATGGTGTCCAATGTGTGACCCGAGCACTCACGATTGTACATCTTTTATCACTTTTCAGTTCTTAAATTTCGGTTTCGAAGTCCCTATTATCACATTAAGATGGGTAGGGAGAACAAAGAATCCTGGAAAGCCAGTTATTTCGTGAAAGTCGTGGTAAGTACAAGTTCCCTTGTGATGATGGTGATGCGTTGTTGATCGTGTGTGAAATGTGTTCGGCGAATTGGCACTAAAATGATGATTAATCCTCGTAATATGCGTGCGGTCGGTTTCCTTGCTTGAATAAAGCTGAACCCAGGAAATGATGGCTGCACGATAAATGATTCAACATTCACGTCTGAACCAATAGTCGATTTTAAAACACAAGGATCTGTCAACATAACCTCAATCTTGACTGCCGTACTAATCCTGTGTTTATTTGCTTTTGTTCTCCCTTTTAGCAACTGCTCGACGAATACCCGAAATGTTTCATCGTCGGTGCCGACAATGTCGGTTCCCGGCAGATGCAAACAATTCGTATGTCGCTCCGCGGCACGGCCATTGTGCTGATGGGTAAGAATACCATGATGCGCAAGGCCATCCGTGGACATCTGGAGAACAACCAGAACCTGGAGAAGTTGCTCAACCATATCAAGGGCAACGTCGGCTTCGTGTTCACCAAGGGTGATCTGGCCGAGGTCCGTGACAAGCTGACCGAGAGCAAGGTGCGTGCCCCCGCTCGTGCCGGTGCCATCGCTCCGCTGCACGTCGTCATCCCGGCCCAGAACACCGGTCTCGGTCCGGAGAAGACCTCTTTCTTCCAGGCCCTGTCGATCCCGACCAAGATTTCCAAGGGAACGATTGAAATCATCAACGATGTGCCCATCCTGAAGCCTGGTGACAAGGTCGGCGCTTCGGAAGCTACGCTTCTGAACATGCTAAACATTTCGCCGTTCTCGTACGGCCTGCAGATCCAGCAGGTGTACGATTCCGGTTCGATCTTCTCGCCGGACATCCTTGACATCAAGCCGGAGGATCTGCGCGCCAAGTTCCAGGCTGGAGTCGCCAATCTGGCCGCCGTGTCGCTCCAGATCGGATACCCGACGCTTGCTTCGGTTCCGCACAGCATTGCCAACGGTTTCCGCAACCTGCTGGCCATCGCTGCCGTCACCGAGGTTGAGTTCAAGGAAGCCGAAACGGTCAAGGAGTTCATCAAGGATCCGAGCAAGTTTGCCGCTGTTAGCGCTGCTGCCGCTCCTGCTGCTGCCGCGGCCGCCCCGGCTGCCAAGGTCGAGGAGAAGAAGGAAGAGTCCGAATCCGAGGATGACGATATGGGCTTCGGTCTGTTCGATTAATTTCGTCCGACCCGTTCTCCAAAACCCCGTTTGACGCAACACGCACCATCAACATCTCTGCCAGTTGGTCATGGGGGAGTAATGGTTGTTTTCCATCGTGGTTTCTGAGCTATATCTAATTTGGCACGGACCTGCTCGCTGCCGTATATACTCGCCAAGGCTGGGGACGGCCCGATGGTGACATACGGCGAATGATGTACGTACCAAAATACGTATTTTTCTTGAAACCCTGTTCGGAAGAAAAATGAAATAAAATGGCAAAAGCCACCATTGATTCGCAAGGATCAGTAGTGGGACTAAAACAATTGTTTCCAAGTGCATTTTTATAGTAACGATGAAAGAACGAAAGGTACATTAGAAAACAACTTGTTTTTAATGAAAGAGAACGACACAAATAATTTATTAAACTAAACTTTACGTAAACATTTCTGGCTACAAAACACACAGTCCGCAAATGCTCGTTGGTTGATGTTGAGAATCGTCTGGATGCAGTTCAGGACAATCACTTTGGCGCGTTCATAGACCTTCGACGCGAAGCACGGTTTCCCGCAACCACAGAGTGGCGTACGGTGCAGGGTTTCCAACACGGTGAACGGAACACATCCGGGGAATGCGTATGGCAGCTTCTTGTCGATGACCACTCGGGCTGCCAGCTGGAACAAAGAGGATGGCTGCAAGTGTTGCGTTGCTTGTTCATCGACTAACCGCAGATCCGGCACCGTTGCTTCGTTTTCAAAAAGCTCGTTGTCCGAAAGATCCAACTTCTCCAGCCTCATCCGCCGCATGGTCTCCGGGATCCCATTGATGTGGTTCTTCGCCAGTGATATCACTCGCAGCCGGTGCAGCTTCCATATCGCAAAGGGAAGCTTCCGAATGCGATTGTTTTCGGCCGTAAGTGTAACCAACGATTGGGCGTACACGACGTTGATCGGCAAGAAGGACAATCCATTCTGGGATATATTGAGGCTCTGGAGTGATGATTGAATATTTGGCTCCAACAACCATTGCCAGCCATCGTCAGCTAGGTTGTTGCTCGATACATCTAGCTCGATCAATCGTAGCTGGCCAAGGGTTTTCGGAAGCGTTTTGATACAGTTGTTGGACAAGTTGAGCGATTGTAGCTTTTGTAGTAACAAAATTTGGCAATCGAAGCGGGACAGTTGAACATCGGAGATCTGCAGGGACACCAACAGACGGGAAAACCCCTTCAGTGGGTAGTCTTTTCGATTGCGGATCACACACTTTGTGGAAAGGACATTTTTAGAGTTCAGAAACGACGTCTTTTTATTGTTGATCGTCAGACAGGGTAACCGTAGTGCTGGTGGTTCCGAGGTGCTTGTTGCTGACGCCACCGACTCGGTAGGACGGCCGCCGGTTAGCACCAGTTTTAGCACCTTCAAGAACGCCGTCAGCTGAATTTTATCACTTTTAATCTGCACATC
Source organism: Anopheles sinensis (assembly GCA_000441895.2). NCBI lineage: Eukaryota > Metazoa > Arthropoda > Insecta > Diptera > Culicidae > Anopheles > Anopheles sinensis. The sequence continues at coordinate 230,860 of KE524842.1, read as the reverse complement.
GTGCTCAGGTACGATGAATGAAATGGTGGCCTTGCCTTCGTCGAGACACCGAGTGAATATTTTACTAATGTTCTTGACCGCCCCGTACTTAGTGCCGGTTTTGTTGGCCGTCGTAATGAGCATGATCTTGGTCTCATCTGACTTTTTCTCTGACCCCTTGCCGATCGCCAGTATCGTTTTCAGGAACACTCGTTTGCCACCGGGGACAGAACGATTGATTGTACATGTTTCACAGACTAGTTTCATCGTAAAACTCAAATCACTAAAACTGCTTATTTGCTAGAGCCAGTGGCAAGAAAACTGGTGCCAAACACAATTTGCGCCAAATTGTCCACAGCTGATTGATTCATTTTTCCAAACTTCAAAGCCTACGTCAGGCAGTCAGTTGCATCGTAAACAACGCAGCATAGAAATTACAGCGTCTTGAACTTATTCAAGGGTGTTTCGAAACTGACCAAAATGAAGCTAACTTTACCACTGCAGGGATACTTTGAGCTGCTAAGACATCAACCAGGGGAACAAAAGTACGTCTGCATAAACTGCGGCCGGCCCGTGTCTGGATTGTACCGGAAGATCAGCTCAACGGTACTGAAAATTATAGACTGTGTATGTATGGAAAAGAAAAATGGCTCAGAAAGTATGGAAATATTTGAAGATTTTCTCTTTTTAGGAAAAATGCAATCAACCGGCAGATAAGTACATCGAATTTGAGGTTCTTATCATACTGATTGATTTGATACTACTCTCGAAGCCTGCATATAGACACATCTTGTACAATTCCAATTGCAAGGTACGTTAAACCGGGTTGGCATTACAAGAACGGTGGCATAAAAGATACGCCTTATTTTTTCAGAACCTATGGAAAATAGGATGTATTCTCATCCTATTGGAAGCTTACTGCTTCTGGACGGACTCATTCCGTGGCATCACAAGTATTAGCTACCGGTCGCATGTAAATGATCCGTTTCTTTCCGAGAAAGGATTCTACCTCTCGACGGTACACTTTCTAACCGGATTCGCTTTGCTGTATGGATTCATTTACCTTTTTACCCGATTGTTGCATCGTGGTGTTCCTTTAGTGTCGGGTAACGGCAACAGCTACCCTTACATGCTGCTACACGGCGTCATCCTGGCCAGCATAGGGAAGTTTCTTTTCATACCGATCATAATCTGGAGAGAGAATTCCACCGAAACCAGTATGGCCGTTCACATCGTGCTCGTCCTCGTGTACTTTGTGATATCGATCGTACAGATACATTCGGTTATAAGTGACTGTTCGCGATCGCGTTCCTGTTTAATTGTCCTTCTAGCGTTTATTGTAAAAGCATATTTCCTAACGAGGGTCAGTGGGCTTTTACAGGAGTTTGTCTAATAAACGGTGAACTATATTTGCGTTTCAACTTTCATTTTTAAGTAGCCAGGATCTTTTTCTGGATCCGATAAAACCGCACTAATTGAGGCCAAAGTATCCACGAATGAAAGGGTTCGTTCAGTTCCGTCGACCAGGTTGTGGACCTCGAAAGCCTCTTCTCCTATCGTGGCTGCCTTAGAACCAACTATCACTATGAGAGGGTAACCCAGTTTTCGTGCATCCAGCAGCCGCTTTCCGATCGTGAGCTGATCGCGGTCGTCGACAATAATGTCTCCTTCACAGCCTTTCACTGCCTGCAGGTTGTTATACATCCGATCGACCCAAGGACCGGCTGCCAGCTCTTCTTTGCTACCTGCCTTTGGCGTTATTATACAAACGCGGTAGGGTGCTAACGGAAGAGGCCATCGTATTTCCTTCTCACCCGATAGAACCTCTATTCCGGCCGCAATGAGGCGTGTGACTCCAATTCCGTAGCAACCCATTTGCAGTGGCGCCGGTTTACCGTTCGGATGAAGGCAAGTTGCTCCGAGAGCTTTCGTGTAACGGTCTTCCAGGATGAATGCATGTGCCACTTCGATTCCAGCTTGGCGTTCAAAGTCTTCCGACTTTCCGTGGCAAGTTTTGCACTGTTGGCTTAGATTTCCAAACAGCTCCGAATTTGAACGAATTCCGCAGCGGACACATTGTACTAATTCATCCTCGCCAACTTCACTGGGGAAGTGGTATTCATGGGATATCGATCCTCCCATGGTGCCACAGTCACCGGAAACCTTTACAAACGGAACGCCTATTTTGGAAAACAACCGATCGTATGCTTCATTTACTTCCTCGTATGTTTGCCGGCATTTGGTTCGATCCACGTCAAACGTGTATAGATCCTTCATGAGAAACTCTTTGGCTCGCATCAGCCCAAATCTGGGTTTCATTTCATCGCGAAATTTGGTTGAAATTTGATACAACCGAATTGGAAACTGACGGTAGCTGACCGGAGCGATCGTCGCCAAGAGAGCTGTAATTGATTCTTCGTGAGTCTGCAAGCAACAGAAACAAATTTGATGTCCTATAGGTTTATAGCTACGGGGAAATCTATCATTTTCAACCAGGATCTACATACCGGACCTAAGATGTGCATCTTTCCGTGCCGATCGGTGGTTTGTAAAAGTTCCGTCGGTGGGCTGTTGGAGCTGTGTCCATCTCCTAATCGTCCACTTTTCTTCCACAGTTCGGCAGATGTTAACAAGGGAAGCGTTAGCTTTTGAGCGCCAATCGATTGCATGTGAACATCGATAAGGTTGATTGCTTTTTCCACAGACCGTTGCAGTAGAGGCAGTACATGAAATGTACCATTGCCCGCCTGTCGGATGAGGCCCTGTTCCAGCATCAACTGAAATATGGCAACGGTTATAGTTTCCGAATTTTACAATAGATAGAACAGCTTACCTTTTGACTCTTGGAAGTGATATCTTGATTTTTAACTGTTGCATTTTTTGGTATAATCAACGCAGGCTGGAAAATCTTGGATAACCTGTGCATCGTGTTAGCACTCGCGTAAACACAGTGAGCTGCAATGAAAATACACAATGTAAACAAAACAGTCCTGTTCTGTCGCTTGTGAAGGATGGATTAAACTTCGTGAAAAAAACTCTTCAGCAGAAGATATTGGAATTTTGCTTTCTGAGGGAAGGACATCATATTATCCATCTTGATAATTGAACCACCCAGCTTATGGTCTACATTTCTTTCATTGGTAAATATCTACAATTTGTTACATTAACGAGCATCAACTAATCGATACACTGTTGGTCTGTTGGCTATTTTATTTTGTAAAATAACACATCTTGGGTAAACAATAACAGCAGAAAAACAAAACGCAACCAACAGCGGTTTTCGATCGACGAAAGGGATTTAGTGTGCCCCAAATGAAAATACAAATACTGTATCACGCTGGAATCGCATGACCTTCAGAACAACGGAACATTCAATGCATCTGAGGGGCTGCTCTAGTGTTGATGGCATCCAATAGTGTGGAGTTTCTGGTTGAAATTTTGAGCAGAACTGCCGGGATAGTTGGTGGCATTGTAAGAACAAACTCGCTGCGACGTAGATGGGAATGTGTTCTGCGGCTTTGTGTAAGTGATTCACTTTCCGCGGATGAATTCTGTCTAATGTTCCTCTGGGGTGTACCCATCCATATCTTTCAAGGGGTTTCCCCATTCGCGGGCCATGATCAGGATCGTGTTTTGATGCAGTTTCGGGCCAATCAACGGATTCATTTGTGCCATATAGCAGCACAACCAGCTGTAAGAAACATTAGGAAGGGCCATGAACAATCAGCTACAAGAATCTTTAAAAGAACCGTAGGTCTACTTACAACAACCAGCAGGTTGCCGCTGTTAATATCAGGACACACTGCACAATGCTGTGGGGAACGAAAGATTATCAATAATGTTGGTCACGGGATTCTACCTTGAGTGCAGAGTGCTTACCCTCGGTTCGGGCCCTTCGGAGCGACGATAGGCAGTACAATGCCAACCACACCGAAAATGGCGGAGAATATGATGATCGGTAGCGCGGATGCACCCATTGTACACTTCTGCTGGTTGGATCGGGTTGATTTTTACCTTTAAATCGCGCTTTTGCTGACCCGATGGGACCGATCGATTTTCGTTGCTCGTACCAAGTCGAGTGAGCGATGAGAAAATATCACATGACAGCTTTGTTTTTCTTGTGGAGAAGGTAGAGTAGCAGTGACGTCACGGGTGCGGGGTGTTTATATCGTTGTGGCTGTCAAAGCGTGCCTCTATGGTAGAGAAAACTGTCAAATTGTGCCAGATGGGCATTGTTGACATCAACATGAGTGGACATTGCGGTCAGTTGAAAAGCGACGTGGTTTCGAAAACCGGCAGAGTGATATGTAGCGTGCTTTTGTGGCGTATTTATACAAATATGCCGGAATTAGATAGCATAATTAATATTATACGAATCATCATGTTCTTCTCGTTGGTGTGAAACGAGCAAAAGTGTCGGTAAGTGGAAGTGGAATATCGGAGAATGGAAACGATCTATGATCGTACCATAAGATCAACATTGCGGACTATTGCATATCAATTTGCGTTTGTAAACATACGGCCTTGCATATATTTCCTTCGCGTTAATTGTGTCCCTCTTGTGAAAGGGGTTTGGTTCGGAAGGGTGGTACACTCCACAAATCTTGGGCGATCATTCGCTTCCGTGGTTTGATGATCATCAAAAGTACGAAACAGGTCAAGCACCGGTGTTGCAATGGGGAATAAATTGTGTCCTATTAAGAATCACAAAAGCCCACAACAAACAGGAAATGCTGATGCCGCAAAACCGGAGCGAATGTCGTCAAACTACAACGATCGTCCTAGTTTACTTTCATACAATTAGCTCCAATGGTCTCAAAATTGTGTATATGAAGAAGAAAAGTAAAAAGGGAAATGGTAACTTTCACGGGTTTTCTTCCTATTCATCAATGGTATATCGCTTTATGCAGAAAGTATAGTGCATAGTAAAAGGCACACTAGTAAACCTGTTGAGTTTTCGAATACGATTATCTCCCATTCAAGTTCCCGTGGAGCGTGGATGCACTTTCATTGATTGAAAATTACGCAATCGAATACTAGAAATCATTGCTTGATCAATCAACTGATCGCACGTTGACCCTATGCGAGATCCACTGTGTGAGTGATCGTATGCAGAAGCCTTGTGGCGCATTTTTACACGCGACCAGTCGCGAGACAACATCATCGTATGGAATTCCTTGCCGAGCGGGGTAGTAAGAAGTTTGGAAGCTGGTGGAGGGGAGATGTTCGAGACCATACAAGACATTTCGTTTACGTTTTTTCTCCTTACAAGATACCGTCGGATTAAAAGGATGAACGACGACAACCAAATATCCAGTTCCTCTCGCACCACCTGTGTTTGCCTATGGAAGCCTGCTGCAGCAAACCGCGCGTCTCGTTCGCGATCCTTCCCACAAACTCGATTCGATTCGGGACTATTTGTTTGTTACCAAACTCAAACGAGGCTCCAACGCGACGACGTTAGTATCGCTTGGGTCGTAGTGCCGAACGGATACAAGAGGTTCATCTTATTAAAGAGATTGCGCCGCGGACAACGTGTTTTCGAAAGATTCGCATACACTCGCTGCGATTTCGTTCTAGAAATCGGTACAAAAGAATCCATCCCATTTAAAACATTGTAAAAGCAAAAAAACACGCAGTAAAAATTCGGATGGCCTGGCCGCTGTGGTGGTGACGCACGCCTCGAGCCACGGTGGCACAAGCGATTTGGCGCGCGCAATTTACTCTTCAATGGGCACGTGGTCCATATTATTATTCCTTATTGTTGTTGTCGTCCAAACTGTTTAAGTAATTATAGTTAAGAGAAATTATACATAACCGTTAGACGTTCAGCTGTGGCGGAAAATAGTTTCAGTCCTTAGTAGTCACCTGAAGGCCACCCCGGTAAGTTAGTGGGAGTTTGCTATACCGGCGTGAGTTTCAAACGTGTTTTACTGCTTGTGGTGCTGAGCTCAGGTCGATTGTTTTTACCAGTTTTATTAAAGAAAGTGCAATAAAAGAAAACTTAACTGAAATGCACGGAAAAGAGTGGCAACAAACATTCTTTGCTTTAAGAGGCATGAATGGTTCACGGTTAACCAGGTATTAATCCTTGGCATCGATGAAGAATTTTACACGCCATTGTACCTTCATGCGATGGTCATTTTCTACAAGTGTATGACTAATTTATCCACCACCTGTGACCGATTGTTACTAAACTTGTACAGAGAACTGAGCGTGCGGCTTGAAAGTGTAAAACTCTGCTATACTCTAATGGTTTGGCAGACGCGAAATGAGATAAATCTCGTTGTTTGTGTTATCTGGAAAGGGAGCTTTGTGTCAATATTTTGCCTCCATGGCATATAATCGTTTTCAATGTGTCTGTTTCAAAAGTGCACGCACGTGCTTTCGTTGCCGGCTTTCCACATGGAGGGTTGATAATGAGTGCTGTTTTAAAGTACGTATCGTGTTTGATAAATCGACGTTGGAAAAGATGCAAGAAGTTCGATGAGACATGCTGCTCCATATGCTAAACAATACTATTTCTTCGCTTGCGTTGAATTCAATGTATTGGACACTTGGAGGCTCTCGAAGGCAATAGTTTAATTTCTATGGACAACTATGAGAGTAAATCATGCATACACAAACCGACCTACCCTGATCTCAAGGTTAACGCAAACGAGAGGTCAAGACGTAGATGGTAGACGATTTTTTTCTTTAATTTTTTTCTCTTCATCCCTAAACGTGCGCCGGTTCGATCTGGACAGGACTGGTTTTATGCGGACATATTCTCATCCATCCCGGCGAGGGTGAGGTTATTGAAGGAGGTGATTGTGCGATCGTTAGGCGATCGAACCATGAGGTCCAAAAAGGATTGCGTACCAGCGCGGAATTCAAAAACCCCTCGCGTGCCCCGCAGAGTTTAAGGGGTCTGCTCTGAGGTACGAAGACAGTTCTGTGGCGATGTTATTATTCGTTCCGGACCGGTTAAAGGATCGCGAATAGTGTAAAAAAAAATTTTAAACAAGTTTTAGCTGACTCACGATCACAAGATCAATACACAAACGTGCGTCCATGGGGCGTCACGTTACTTTCAATAGTCTACCGGTCAGTTGAAGTTACGAGAATTCTTCAGACACGTTTTTCTTACAATCTCTTCCACTCTCTACGCATCGGCCGGTTTTCGGCTCGTTTACGATTTCTTTTTGCATAACGATCGCAAAAAAAAACAAGCTTATAAACATCATGGACAGAAGGATGTAATTTAAAAACAACTTTCCTCGTGCCGAATTTAAATTTAAATCCGTGTTATTTCTCGTTTAATACTGTGGTTTTTCTACTAACTAAACAAGGAAACTGAACCGGAAAAGATGATTTTAATTACGTTCTTTTGAAGATCATTTTGTTACATTTGAGTAGGAAACACTGATAACAGGATGTCTTGATGCTACCATGGAAACCACACTTGTTTTCTTATGGATTCTCTGTAATTAAAGGTATTGTTGACAGGACCAGCTTAACATCGGTGAGATAAAAGATGATGACAACGGTAATAAAACTATCACTATGCAAGTTGCAAATGTATCTTGCTTCTGTTTGAAGCTCCAGGTATTTTTGTAATAATAAGGCATGTACTACTACCATTGCCTGTGTAAGCTGTTGAGGTACACTATCCACTTCCTTTGCAGTATAGTTGCAGTATGTTTTTTCAACCGAACCATTAGTCCATTACATGCCCTGAACTAGTGTAGAGTTAATAGCTAGTGAACCGTCGCTCTGAATGAGATGGTTATTGTCGATCGTTTAGCACACGGTAATTCTACTAGACTATCTTTTATTAGCATTCAAACAGAGGTGTTTTTTTTTCGTAAGAATAATACTTGTTTCAGAACAGTTCACTACATCTAACGATTATTTGCTTTAAACCATGTGTTTTTAGAAACATTGGCCCTCTGCAATCAGCAATGATAGCATCATTTGTTTTTTTTATTCCTTCCAGTTCCCACTGATCAACGAACGTAGTTTGACGCCTGTTCAGCCATGGGTTTATCGCGAGTTGAGCGGGTCCTACCGGGCACTCGATGGCTGCGAGGATACACTGGGGAGTTTATGGTAGCTGATTTGATCGCAGGTATTACCGTTGGATTGACAGTGCTTCCACAAGGACTCGCCTACGCGACACTTGCAGGACTAGAGCCACAGGTAGGTTGTGGTCATTTACGCGAATGTCCTTTTTCCTTCACATACCACAACGTTTATTTCTTTCCACAGTATGGACTCTATTCGGCATTCGTCGGTGGTGTCGTGTATGCCCTTATGGGTGGCTGTCGGGAGGTTACCATTGGCCCCACCGCCCTGCTGTCTCTCATGACCAGCCGCCATACGGGGTTTGGAGGAAACTCGGGACCACAGTTGGCCATTCTGTTGTGCTTCCTGTCCGGCATAGTGGAGCTACTGATGGCCGTTCTACGATTGGGGGCGTTGGTAGATCTCATTTCCCTACCGGTGACAGTAGGATTTACCTCGGCCACGGCGCTGATTATTGGTGCATCACAGCTGAAAGCGTTACTCGGAATTCGAGGTGGATCTGGATCCGGATTTGCCAGCACCGTGCGGACAGTTATCGCAAACATCCCCGAAGCACGTGTTGCTGATAGTATACTTGGAATCGTCTCTATTGCTATCCTGTTGGCGCTTAGGGTAAATCAATTGTTCGGACGAGTTGGTACAGGATAGTGTATTTGATGGCATTCGTTTTTGTTTTACAGAAATTAAAGGATATCAAAACACCACCGGATGCTACAGGAGGTCGAAAGGCCTTTGGTCTCTTCTGCTGGCTGGTGGCAACGGCCCGGAACGCGCTCGTCGTGTTAGTGACAAGTTTCATCGCATTCTATTTCGATCAGCGTGGGGAACGTCCGTTTATACTAACCGGCACCGTTAAGAGTGGCATACCCGATTTCCAGTTGCCTCCCTTCAGCACCGTCCTACCGTCCGGTGGAGGTCCTAATGGCACCAGCCCGTTGGAGCTCGGCTTTACCGGAATGATCGAGGAACTGGGTGCATCGATCGCACTGGTTCCAATCATAGCGGTGCTGGGAAATGTCGCCATCTCAAAAGCATTCGGTGGTAGCGGAATCAACCCGACGCGCGAACTCGTTGCCCTTTCGTTGAGCAACATTTGTGGATCGTTTTTCAGCTCATTTCCGGTCACGGGATCTTTCTCGCGCAGTGCGGTCAATCATGCGAGTGGCGTCAAAACGCCTATCGGAGGTATATACACGGGTGCGCTGGTACTGTTGGCTCTGGGTGTGCTAACGCCCTACTTCCAGTACATTCCGAAGGCTGCCCTCAGCGCGGTGATTATTTCTGCCGTCATATTTATGATCGAGTATGAAGTAATTCGACCGCTATGGCGCTGTAGTAAGCGCGAGCTTATCCCGGGAGCAGTGACATTTGTGCTCAGTCTGATCGTGGGTGTGGAGCTGGGACTTCTCGCTGGCGTGCTGACTGATCTGGCGTTCGTAGTTTATCGAACTGCTCGTCCACTGCTGACGGTGACCGTGGCGAACACGGCAGTCGGTATGGAGTACATTCTTATCCGTCCAAATCATAGTCTTATCTACTTTCCTGCCGTCGAATGGGTACGCAACGTTACGTCGAAGGCAATCAAACAGCACGGTAACATACCGGTCGTTTTCGATTGTCGGTTAGTGAACGGTAAGGACACAACGGACTGTACATGTTCTTCCTTTGAATTGATCTTAAATCTCTCTCCATTTCTCTCTTCATAGAATTCGATTATACTGCCGCAACCGGGCTGCAAATGTTGCGCAAGGAGCTGGAGAAAAAACAAATTCCCCTAATTGTGTACGGATCATCTAGCGAAGTTCGCAAATTACTACAGGAAACACTAAAAAGCAGTTTGCTTGAGGTAACAAACGACGACGAGCTGGAGACTCTACTCAGGGATATATCTACCGCTGGAGGTAAGCATGAGCTGCGGGATGTCGCCACACCACTTCTCGCGACAGCATCCGAACGTTCACCGTCCGTTGTCGAAATAGACGATTCATAAAAGTGTCCTTTGTCCCCGACGTTGTGTTGTCCTGTATTGTGTGTTGTTCCAATAATGTATTAAGCTTTTTATAAATGTTTCGCAATGTAAATTTGTAATGCTCGCATACTCATCCGATTACCGAACTCCATAACACATTTCATAGAAATGTTGGAAACATTAGTTCCTTCGTGTTTAATGTGTCTCGTCAATCGTTTATAGGTGTACGATTATGAAACAAACAGTTATGGACGCAAAAATCTACTTCTCGAATGTACAAACCCATTGGCGACTAACAAAAATTGAAGGGATTTATTCTAAACTTTTGCATGTAACAAGTATTGCTGAAATAAAAACATGTGCATTTACCAAATAAAAGTTACACATCTCGTCTATTGAATTCTCCTCTAATGATGTACTATTTTAACCGATTGTTTGAAAAAAACCCGATTTGAATCGGTTCTGAGTGCCGAAGCGCTCACCAGCTGTCAAACGAAAAGCATTCATCGGGAGTTCCATTAGCGAGCTTTTTCCAGAGTTTCTGGAACTGTTCCTCTGAAAGTTGTCCAGCACTTTGCAGTACGTTCGTGTCCGCAGCTCAAAGAGCAGGTAAAGTGGTTCTTCTAGACCGGGTTATTTCTAAGGGTACCAGTTTTGTGCAAATAATATCGATAAAACGGTCTGCGCTCGATTTCTGGAACAGTGCTGGATGCAAATTCAGCGCAATTGTCGTGCTTTAAACATTATTTCAATCCCTGCAGTGCTCGGCGAATTGGTGACGAATAACGTAGAAAGCTCAGCTCTAGACTACGCACGCGTTTCCACGTGACATAAGATCACGAACCCGCATAATCCGCCGTCTCACTCTACTCTAGCGGCAATTTACGCTACATTTGCCATCCGCACGACTGCGGGAAGTGATAATTGCGATAATATTGGCATACCTGTGCGTGGACATGGAATCACGCCGGGTGTGAATGTCCTGCCTTTGCCCGGCCAACCTACCCGCTCCTGCCCCTAGCTTTACGAAGCAGATTAGTTTACAGTCATGAGTAAGATACTTAGGTCATTGAGCGAGCTTTCGGATCGGTGGTTATATAACAAGGTTGAAGACTTCACCGTTGAGTTAGATGGTTTTAAAAAGGATCGTTTTGGCTCGTTCCTTAACTTTTGTACGCGGTCTAGTAGGCCGATGGATGGATGTTTTTCTCATTCCATTATAGCAATCCAATTAGCGAAAAGTACTAACGAGCAGCAGAAGTCACGCAATTTAAACCTCTAAAGTTACTATTTTATGTAACCCGTTGAACACATCATCCAGTTCTAAACGTTTTCGCTTTATCTTATCGCAAAAAGTGCCGTCGGTGGCTTCTTGCCAACTTTTCCAGTGACGACAATCGATTCTAGCTTCAGCTGATGTCGTAATGTCTCTCTGAAAAAGTTGGATCGATAAAGCAAACTTTTGAAAACAGTCCTAATATAACCCGTTTCACGTTCTCCCTTCTCGTTGGCCAGGAATCGCCAGCGTGGAACTAGGATAAGAGTTACCTTTCCAGATCCAAGCAGTAACGATCCATTCCAAAATGTTCACCGCCCTACTGGATGCCGCTCGGAACTCGCCCTTCCGCACACCGTTCACCCGCGTGCAGTGCGACGATGGTACCGTGGCACCGACGGAAAAGGCCGTAGTACCGGGCCGCTCGGTCCAGGCTGCGGCCAGCCGCGAGGTTGAGTTCGGCTCGAACGAATTCTTCGGCCTGTGCGCGGTCGGTGGTATCCTGTCGTGCGGTATCACGCACACGGCGGTCGTACCGCTCGATCTGGTCAAGTGCCGTCTGCAGGTCGACCAGGCCAAGTACAAGAATCTATTCCACGGATTCAAGGTCACCATCGCTGAGGAGGGTGCTCGCGGTCTGGCCAAGGGATGGGCTCCGACCTTCTTCGGCTACTCGGCACAGGTAAGTCACGCAATGACGATAAGAAAAGGGGGGAGGGGGGGGGATTCTATCTTTTCGGCTTATCTTTTTTCTCTTCCTCACGTGAGTTAGTGTCACTGCCTTGACCTTCAGATCAGGGTTGGCCTCGTCTGTTTTTAAAAGAAGTTAGAACCTTTTTTGATAATCAATTCTCAATGCAAAAACATCAGAACCGTTGAGTAAGTCACGAACCCGAAAGTTATGCGATAATGCATCTCTCACGGTGGATTTCTCGTACGGAATCGGTTCCAACCGCTGGGTAATTGAGGTGGCCTTGAATCTACTGGGTCGTTCCGTTGAAACCCGCCATGGCGCTTACGTAATGGCACGAGTATAGTTGCACTGCGTACAAACAAGCATGCTTGCGCGCTATGTGCAGCACTTTGGAAGAAGGAGTGCAATACATTCATGCATGTGGGTTGCACTTTTGCTATTTTCGGATAGAATCAATGAATAAGCATGAAGTCATAAAAAAGCATTGAATAGGTTAAATTAAAATCTATTGAAATACTACTTACCATAACCGTAAAGTTTTTCGTGTTTAAAGTTGTGCAATTTAAGTCATAATTAAATGTTTGTTGTAAGCGGTTAATGGTCACGGCACTGACAACCGTTAGGAAGCATAATTCATGTAAACATCAAATCGTTTCGCAACGTAACCAAATCAGATCGGAACCCTAGTTTATTTGCTGTAGACATTTATTTGATAAGATTTCAGAAAGTTTCTGCTGGAAATGTCACCTTTCAATTAATCAAATGTTACTGTGTTTTTATTCTAGGGAGCTTTCAAGTTCGGACTGTACGAAGTATTCAAAATTCAGTATGCTAACATGATCGGTGAGGAGAATGCGTACCTCTACCGCACGTGGGTGTACTTGGGCGCTTCGGCATCCGCTGAATTCTTCGCCGACATTGCCCTGGCCCCGCTAGAAGCCGCCAAGGTGAAGATCCAGACCATGCCCGGTTACGCCAACACCATGCGTCAGGCCATGCCGAAGATGATGGGCGAAGAAGGCATTACCGCTTTCTACAAGGGTCTCGTGCCGTTGTGGTGCCGTCAAATCCCGTACACCATGATGAAGTTTGCCTGCTTCGAGAAGACGGTCGAACTGCTGTACAAGTATGTATCTTCACGCAGATCGGGTACAACTGTGAATGAATACTAATCACGATGTGTTTCCGATTTGTTTTGTGCTCTTTTCACGCAGAAATGTGGTTCCGAAGCCGCGCGACCAGTGCACGAAGGGTGAGCAGCTGCTGGTCACATTCGCCGCCGGTTACATTGCCGGTGTGTTCTGTGCCGTAGTATCGCATCCGGCCGATGTGGTCGTGTCGAAGCTGAACCAGGCCAAGGGATCGTCCGCCTTCGATGTGGCCAAGCAGCTCGGATTCATGGGAATGTGGAACGGATTGACGCCGCGTATCATCATGATCGGTACCCTGACTGCCCTGCAGTGGTTCATCTACGACGGTGTGAAGGTCGCCCTCTCCATTCCCCGTCCGCCCCCACCAGAGATGCCGGAGTCGCTCAAAAAGAAGCTAAACGTTGAATAATTCCCCCGGAAGCAGGATAATGACCGTGAAGTGGTGCTGATGGTGATGGTGGTGCAGTTTTGTGCAGTTGGGCAGCGTTTTGATCGGCCGGTGTACCAGCCTACTGGATGTTGTATGCGTGCGTGTGTTGTTGCGAATGCGAATCAAGTGTTGTACGAGTGCAGTTGAACAAAAGTAATGTTGCCTGCAGTGAACTGTTGATATTTGACCGAAGCAATGCATGAAAATGATTATGAATGTGAGAAGATCAGGGTATGCGGTTGAAAATAGCAAATAAGTTTTTATGTATGTGACACGGGCAGCATGGCAGGAAAGGAAAGAGCCTAACACGGGTAGCTTGCGCCACGTGCTGCTGCTCCTGAGCACTTCCGACGCACAGCTGTGCGTCATTCAACATCATCATCTGCATCGCGAATAAAATCCCTAACCGTGTGAATTGCGATACGATTAGTAAACATACACCTCTTTCGTGTGTGCGTGTTATTTCTGCTGTGTGAGAAATGTCCTGCTGTTGTTCTCGGTTGTGTTTTGCTTTTGGATCTGGTTTTAGATTTTCCTGATGAGCGTGAAAGAAGGGTTTTCATCCGCTGCTGTGACGTCATCATTTGAAATGCCAGATTTTCGCTCTCTGAGATGAATGGAAAGTGAGGAATGCGCGCGCAAACGTCGTAGCTCCATCACAACGAGGACAGCCCCAACTAATGTAGTGTTGTAACGAAACTGATGCCGGGTCTGTTGCTGAAGGGTTTGTTGAACAGATGTGGTATAATTCTTTGCATTTTTCTGCTAACGCGAAACTCGCTCACCCCGACTTCTCTATCTTTCTCTTCTCCGAAGGTTAATCCCACAGATCTGCTCTCCCGTGAATATCGTGAAAAACGCAAACCACACTCCCTGCTCACAGGCTTTCCCCGGGGAGGTGGAAAGTGTTAAGCCAATACCAACAAGAGGAAATCCACATCTTCGCTCGTGTGTTGACCGAAGTTCTAGGAGCACACGCAAACGTACACATTTTTCACGGACCGGATGCATAGCAGGCAATCTTGGACTAGCATCTCCTCAACTAACTAGACCGCGGTTCAGAGCGACCGTAGCACAGAAAGATCTCGCATCGCAGAAGGCGACGGACAAGAAGGTAATGCACAAATCTATTAAGCGCGTTGGATCGTGTAGTGTGAAGTAGTGAAGCAAATATCGAGCAAACGTTATGGTACCGAAGACTGAACGGAATAGAACTGTACTAATTCGAGTTTGGCAGAACCACTTGGTTAGAATTTATTTTGCACGCTTTCAATGATACCATAGTGCAATCAACTGGTGGAAAAAATAAGGTGCCTAATGTGTGATGTATGGTGAGAAGGATACCACAGGAAGTCGACGTAATATCGCTTGAAATTGACTAGTCGGAGCGACCATTTGTTCAGTGCTCGCAGAGCACACGCAGGACGAACGGTCAATGAAAAGTATTCCATCGCAGCAGACCGCCCCCGGGTTATGTAACACGTGGAAAAGTTCGTAGCGTATAGCGAAAACAGCATATCAATGGATGTATCATCTCGTGCACAGTAGTTCTAATGTAGTGGAAACGTCTTTTCATTAATTTCAGTTTTTATTCTGATACCATGACCTATTGAATGCAATCAACGTACGTTGAGAGGTTTGCAGAGCATGGCGTACAGTCAATGCTGACTGTGATTGTCGTCTTGGATGGAGATAATTTTAGCTACGGTACAATTTCTTACCAGCCACCAGCGCCAAACCCTGGGGTGGGGAAGAAAGGGAAAAGTTTCAAGTAGGTCTGTTCTTGAACTTGGAAAAGCGATGGGTTTGGTTGTCTCTAGTTTCCCCCTTTCTTGCCGCCACATGTCCTTCATTTCTCTGGTCGTCTGGTTGGTGATAGCGAAAGTTTTTATCTTTGGCATCAGTCAATCGACTCGCGTACTCTTGAAGTACAGAAAAAATAGCTCAACCCCATGCGCTTTGGTTTCGGTTGTTCGATCCATCGAACAAGTTGGCATTGCTTTCCGATGCGCTCGCGTGTGTTACGGCAGCTGAGGGGGTTACATTTTTAACTATTTTTACAAACACTGGGACGAGGCGGGTTAGATAAAGGAAAAAGAAAGGAGGTCATTATGCAACATTGAACCTTGAGCACGCTTTAAACTACCCTTACTAGTGTGTATTTTGTCTTATGGCTGACTGAATGAAAGAGTGGTGGAATTGTTTATCCTTCTTCCTCCACACGCTCAATGGGTGCGACTTTGCCACATGTGTGTCACGCGGTTTGATGACGAAGTGGCAGAAGGATAGCGAATAGCCTTACATAATTGGTATGAACAGAGATTGAAAACGACCATTATGTTATTTTCCCTTTGTTTAGAACAGCGAGCAGCTCATCGATCGAATCCGGTTCCGAAGAGGAATAACCAACCGACATCATGTTTTCCGCACTGATTGACGCCGCGCGTAACTCGCCCTTCAAGACCCCCTTCACCAAGGCACAGTGCGACAGTGGTGCCATCGCTCCGGTGCAGGGACGCAGCATTGCGGCCGCCTCAACCGACGAGGTCGAGTTCGGTTCGACCAAGTTCTTCCTGCTGTGCGGTCTCGGAGGTATCATCTCTTGCGGCTCCACGCACACCTTCGTCGTGCCGCTCGATCTGGTCAAGTGCCGTCTGCAGGTCGACCAGGCCAAGTACAAGAACGTGTTCCATGGATTCAAGCTGACGCTGGCCGAGGACGGTGCCCGTGGTCTGGCGAAGGGATGGGCCCCAACGTTCTTCGGATACTCGGCACAGGTAAGGAGAATCGAAGCAAACTATGATCAATTTTCAACGTGAGAACGCTAGATGGTTGCCATAGCTTTTATATGCATGGTGCTAATGCATTCGGGGTACACACGTACAATCGAGCGTCACACCGTTGTGCTTTTGTAAACTAAGTGTGAACTTGCGATGACATTCTGATTTGCGAACGCGTTTCCATCTTATCAGTGATAACATCCGCAGTATTTACACTCCGCCTCTCGTACTCACGAACTTTTCCTTACGCTTGTCTATTGTAGGGTGCCTTCAAGTTCGGCCTGTATGAGGTGTTCAAGGTGCAGTACGCCAACATGCTGGGTGAGGAGAATGCCTACCTCTACCGTACCTGGCTGTACCTGGGTGCTTCGGCATCGGCCGAATTCTTCGCCGATATGGCTCTGTCGCCGTTCGAGGCCGCCAAGGTGAAGATCCAGACCATGCCCGGTTTCGCTAGCACGATGCGTGAAGCTATGCCCAAGATGATGGGTGAGGAGGGTATCATGGCGTTCTACAAGGGTCTCGTGCCACTGTGGTGCCGTCAAATCCCGTACACCATGATGAAGTTTGCCTGCTTCGAAAAGACTGTTGAGCTGCTCTATGCGTAAGTGGTCACATATGGGGTGTGCCATTTCTGTTTACTTTATTGTTGATTTGGTCTCCTGATTTTACGGTGCTTTTCCTCCCTTTCCAGCTACGTCGTACCGAAACCACGAGAACAATGCTCGAAGGGTGAGCAGCTGCTGGTCACATTCGCCGCCGGTTACATTGCCGGTGTGTTCTGTGCCATCGTTTCGCATCCGGCCGATGTGGTCGTATCGAAGCTGAACCAGGCCAAGGGATCGTCCGCCTTCGACGTGGCCAAGCAGCTCGGATTCATGGGAATGTGGAACGGTCTGATGCCGCGTATCATCATGATCGGTACCCTGACTGCCCTGCAGTGGTTCATCTACGACGGTGTGAAGGTCGCCCTCTCCATTCCCCGCCCGCCCCCACCAGAGATGCCGGAGTCGCTCAAAAAGAAGCTGGGAGTGCAGTAAACCAGTACCAGAGACACCCCCCCTTCCTAACTATTCTTTCACTGTATTGTTCCCCCTGTATCCATCTGTACTATCTTCTGTTGAGGATTTCTTCTTTCTGTAGTGCAAGTTGTAATTTAAAATTTCAGTCCATTTATCAAATTGTACCAAGGGCAACGGTTACAGCAATGTAACGAACGACTTTAGAGCTACATCCAATGCTAATAATTTTAAGAACGGTTGCGAAACACTGGACAAGTTCGACCATCATCTTCTCGGCATGTTTTCGGATGCCTAAGTTTTGGCAGTGAGATGAAAACTAAAACTGAAACAGGACTTGCGATGGTCGTCGTTTCGGCATCGACAATTTTTTCTCAGTATTTCAGAATCTTTTATACTCCGTTATGCACCGATAGTTGCATAGAGTATCTTTCACTGTCATCGATCGCACAATGTTCGGGATACGAGAAGTCCAAAGAAAATACACACCAAAGGCGTTAAAATAAATCAGAAAAAAGGCTAGACGTAAAACAGGTACCAAATTTGCATGAGGATGTGTCGATTTGATCTTCGAAATATCCGAATAATTAGATTTTTAGACAGGAGCTGCCTACGAGGACGAGCTTTGTGAAATTCATTTATTGTTGTCTTACTTTTTGTTCTTGTTGGATCGCATTCGATTTTGAGTTTTGGTAACAATATTTTTCAATTTGTTGTTGTAATCGTTGATCGTGGAATATTCATTCTTCCAGATGTCTGCAAATATCAAGACATTTTGTAAGTACATTTAGTTTTCTCCACTTAGATACATGAATGTACAAACGCTTACCGTATAACAACTGGTTAAATATGTAGAACGATAGCATTGACTCTTTCGTAGTGCTGTAGCCTAGCTCGTTGATCAGCGATTCCGAAATGAAGTCCTTGAGAACAAGCTCCAAATTCCTGTTGTGTTTCTGCACTGTGGCACTGATGAAGTTCACCTGTAAGAAAGGTTAATTAATGTTTTACAATAAGCAAAAAACGAGAGCTACTCTGCTCAACTTACAAAAGATACGAAAGATTCCTGATCGCTCATGATCGACTCCTCCAGCTCCTTCAGCTCCTCGATTCGGTTGATGGGAAACTCGACCAGCTTCA
Organism: Anopheles sinensis; assembly: GCA_000441895.2. Lineage (NCBI taxonomy): Eukaryota > Metazoa > Arthropoda > Insecta > Diptera > Culicidae > Anopheles > Anopheles sinensis. Next base: position 212,355 of record KE524842.1, on the reverse strand, counting down.
GTTCGTCCTGCTCGATGAATTCCCCGATGAGCTCACTGTCGGAGTCCAGTTCCAGCTTCAGTTCCAGTCCATCGTCCCCAGTGCTTCCCACCACAACTCCACTGGACGACGAGGGCAGATTGGCAAGACTTTGCTGCTGGCTTATCGCGGCTGAGAGTGCTTCGGCCTGCTGATTCAGGTGAACAATATTTTCCAACTTTTTCTCTATGTCGTCCAATCGAGCGATGATGGATTTCAGGGTGGCCGAGTCGTAGGTGGTGCTGTGGGGATCCGCAAACGTTTTGTGTATCTTTTGAATGACGGCTAAATGATTAGACGAAATTCAATTATTTGTAAAAAGAGATTCTTCGGAGCGGCGACCTACGAGGTGAACTTACAAATGTCGTCCTCATCTTCCTCGATGTCGACCTCATCGATGCTGGCGTTCGTGCGGAACTTTTTCACCTCTATTCTAATATCATCCGATATGTTGAAGCTTCTGATGGTGGTTGAAATATTGGATTGTACCACATTCATTTTGTTCTCCGTTTATTCGAAACGCGAATGCAAAATAATGTTGTGCTTCAATTTGTAAACAACTTCACGTCATTTTTTGAGTGCCTAATGGTGCTGTAAATTGTGAACACTTTGACAGCTATCGTTCAAACAATTAAAAATTCTTGCGTATCTTTCGAAAATGCTTGCGTATCTTTTAAAAATGCTTAAAAATAACTTTTAAAAATTTGAGTTGTTCTTTCGAATAAATCACCTAAATTGAAGGTTGATCTCCATTCCTTATAATGTACTCCATAATAAATATCATATTTGATGAAATGTTCAATCTTGTTTATTAATCGCTTTATTTTATCCATAACACTGTATTTGATCTATTTCGGGTTGTTCTTATCCTTAGGTTGGACATGGATCATTACTTTAATTGCCCCACCGAGCCCGTGGCGCGTAGTGTTGAATGCTTCCGCCGTGTCCTCGATATTAAAATGGTGCGTGATAAGCCGCTTGACGTCGATCTTCCCGCTTGATACCAGGCTCAATGCAATCGGGTAGCTAGGTTGAAATGAAGCAATTTAGTATCTTTCATTCAAACGATGTACTGTGTATGTTAATTTTAAACTACTTACTCATTGCAGTAGCGGAACACACCCCTTATGTCGACCTCGCGGGCAAGGGCATTTATCAGTGGCACTTTCACCTCCGGAGCACCCATGCCGACCAGGACACCTACACCGCCCGATTTTGTGGACAAAATCGCCAGCCTAGCCGTTGCTTCTGCTCCACTACAATCGATCGTTTTGTCTGGTGCACCACCCATACGATCGTGGATCAGCTTAACCAAATCCTCCTCGGACACGCCCTTCGGAATCACTAACGTTTCATCGGCACCCAGCTCCTTCGCTACGTCTAGACGATTTTGGAGCAAATCGGTAACCAGCACCTTTCCTGCGCCCATCGATTTCGCTACAATCAACGTCACCAACCCGATCGGTCCGGCACCAAGAATCAACACGTTCGAGCCAAGCCCGACGTCAGCACGCCGGCATGCATGGACACCGACCGACAGCGGTTCCAGCAGAGCACCCTCTTCCATCGTCACGTGATCTGGCAGCTTGTAGCAGAAATCGGCCGGGTGTGTGAAATACCGGGTGAGATTGCCATCGTACGGTGGTGTCGCACAGAAAATCATATCCGGGCAGAGGTTGTATGATCCACCCTTGCAGTACTCACACACGCGGCAACCATACCCGGGCTCGATCGCAACACGATCACCGACTTTGAGCGTTTTCACTTTGGCACCCACCTTCGACACGATGCCTGACGCTTCATGGCCGATGACCATGGGTTTCTTTACGATAAAATCACCGATTCTTCCTTTCACCAGATAGTGCACATCCGAGCCACAAATTCCCACGCTGTCCATTTCCAGCAGCACCTCTATACGAACGAAATTAATTCTTATTAATAAACCATGGTTAGTTCTTGTGGTGGGCATCTATCATACCATCATCTTTCGGCACCGGAATTGGACGCTGTTCCAGTCGAAGATCCTCGATACCGTACAGAACGGCGGTTAGATTGTCGGTTTTGCTAGCCATCTTATGCTGCTTGCTAACGATCGCTTTCACACTTGCTCTGGTTCTTGCTGCCACCAACTACGAAAGGCAACTGCTAGCAGTGTGCTTGGAGCCGTCTAACTTTATCTATAACAGCTCTGTTTGAGTTACAAGTTTTTATTGCCACCAGTTTCAATGTTTGCCCGTTGTCGTAGCCGTGTGGTATGGGTGAGTTTGTCCTGATAGTGAACAGCAATCATCGATAGCGTTTCAACTCAACTCCGATGGACCTGTAGGAAGAGAAAGCTTCACTGTCAATAGAAGAATAACATACATTTCCTACGATCCCATATGGAGAGCCATGAAGTGTAAATCGAGATCAAACGAACTGTAGCACAAATGCGGGACATTCGTTTGACCTTGACTTTTTAATGTGCATCAATATGGTTTCAAGGTTCGATAAGTGGCGAATTCACAGCTTGCAAGCTACTTCACAGCACTTAGTCGATTTATTTATTATTTTCCCTTGCTAAACTGAATTGAGTGGTTTGTTCGGGTGTTGAGATGGTTTCATAAGCTGGGTTTACGAATTTAACATACTGGGAAATTGTACAAATATGATGATGTTGTTATAATTAGATGCAACTTCGAAGGCAGCACGCCTTGGGGATGATCGACTATAGACTGTGTTTGTTTACACAACTTTAAGGATCAGCTGTTTCACGTGGAAGTGCCTAGTGAGCTAAGCGCGCGTACAATTTACCGTTTTTTAAATATCAAAACAAACATGAAATTTAATCAAAAGCGTTCGGTTTCGGTATTTTATTGGAAAAAACTTTAAAAAAAATTTCTTGAGCAAAAAGTGGTTATTTTAAACTATATTCGTTTTATTACCTTTTTAAACATACCATCAGTAGACACAACACGTTTCGTCAACCGCCACACGTGTTTATTTGAATAAGATTTTATGGTTATGGTCGTGATGAGAAACGATGTCTATTTGAAAATAATAATAAAAAAATACTGCTTTGTGAATGTCTCCCACAAAAGAGCTGGAATGTGAACACAATCTCCGTTGATTACCATTTCACGTGACCCGCCAGCATTGGCCTGCTACTGACCAGACGCTTTAACGTAAATTGATGGCTGTGATGATGATCGGTTGCACTAATGTGCTAGCCGCAGCTTGCTCGTTGGTAGGCGTGATACATAAACTGCTGCAAAACCATCGTGCAATGTTAGTCGAAGATCAAGCGAACGATCGAATGCTAAACAAGAGTGCGCGAGTAACTGCGATCGCATCTTGAATCAGATAAAGTTGTTCGTTCTAAGCGATGGCTCAGCGAAAGTTGAAAAATCTCGCTGGTGTGGTACACGGGGTGGAGGATTTTCGGGTGGTAAGTGGAAAAGGCATCGTGGCTGTTATTCTTTTGTTTAAATGACACCTGCCTACGGGTCTTCTTCGATTGCTAGGAGGAAATTCCCATCCCCAAACCCCAAGACCACGAGGTCCTCCTGGAGATGGATTGCGTTGGAATTTGTGGATCGGACGTGCACTACATCACGCACGGTGGATTCGGTGATTACCAGCTAAAGGAACCGCTCGTACTCGGCCATGAGTCGTCCGGTGTGGTGGTGGATGTTGGTCGAAACGTGAAGACACTCAAGGTGGGCGATCGGGTAGCAATCGAACCAGCGATCGGTTGCCGTACCTGCCGGCATTGTAAGGCCGGCCGGTACAATCTCTGCCCGGAAGGAGCCTATTGCGCCACGACGTCCCATGGAAACCTGTGCAACTACTACACCCATGCGGCCGACTGCTGCTTCAAGCTGCCACCAAATGTCTCGATGGAAGAGGGCGCTCTACTGGAACCGTTGGCAGTCGCGGTACACTGTTGCCGGCGGGCCGGAGTACGGCTTGGCAATACGGTGCTCGTGCTAGGGGCCGGACCAATCGGTTTGGTTACGATGATGGTCGCCAAAGCGATGGGTGCGGCAAGGATATGTGTGATCGATCTGATGGAAAGCAAACTAGAGCTGGCCAAAAGTCTTGGGGCCGATGCGACACTTGCCGTCAGCGGACATGACGCACAGGAGGAGATCGTTAAAAGGATACATGTGCTGCTTGGTGACGCACCGGATATCAGCATCGAGTGTACCGGGGCGGAAGCGTGTGTTCAGCTCGGTATAGCTGCCACCGTGGCCGGTGGTGTACTGACGCTGGTTGGCATTGGGGCCATCCACCAGCGCATCCCATTGACGACGGCTCTGGTTCGGGAGATAGACATTCGTACGGCTTTCCGGTACGCAAACTGTTACCCAGCGGCCCTGGCAATGGTTGCCAATGGGACCATTGATGCCCGCAAGCTGATAACCCATCATTACGAGCTGAAAGACTCGGTGCAAGCGTTCAAAACGTCCCGGTACGGATTGGACGGTGCCATCAAGGTGATGATCCATTGTCAGCCGATTAACAAAAACAATCCACAGCAAAAGATTTAAGCACTTGGTTAATCCATTGGTGAAGGGTACGCATTCGATTGCCTCAATTGTACAACGACACGTGACATTAATAAACGTATGCTTCCGCATCACGTGGCAGTGGAGTTCGTTATTCGTTGAAGGAACGTTGCTGGTGCACTTGCTAGACGTCCTGGATGACATTGGCCTATCGCGGAATTCACCCATAAAATCTCAAATACCTATGGCAATTGCGTCACACTGATCGTTTGCTTCTGTTTGTTTCTATTTCTTACATAGATTAGCATCAATGAAGAATCATGGGGGTAGCATTTAAATAGCATCGTGTTGTATCTCGTATCGCAATAAACAAACCTTATCTAGCGGCACACTCAGTTCCAGGCGTCCTCCAATTAACGGCACACGGCACCAACAACAGTCGGTTGACCCGGTCACCATCTTTCGCGTGGCGTTGCCGGGATGTTCGATTATGCTCTGCTCCAATACCCATACCGGAGGCTTGACTTTTCTTTGCTGTTGGCCAATTCGTCAACCTCGTTGGGGGGTGAGGTGCTGTCGATAGGAATTGTCGATGGAGCGAACTTTTATGGGAAAGTAGATTAGATAACCTTTCAAACGGAACGAAGGTACTCTGGGGCCAAGCGGGAAGCATTGCCGGTTGGTGGCTGGATGTTGTTATGTCACAGGAGCTGCAAAAAGTGAGTTATAAAGTTTACCAACACAGCTGAGAAAAATATAAATTTGACCCTATGACACGATCGATGGAAGCGCATTCGTTATTTGAGTAATAAAGATTTGAGGGCAAAATCTAATCGTAAGGGGACGACGCCGGACAACCGCATACAGTAATAAATGATAAGTGCAACCTATCCGCAAGCGATAATTGTTGGCGAACTTTTGTCGTCGGTTATTTTTACACTCCTTGCTTCGTTGTAGGTACAATCACTCCTTACCTAAGATGGTTCGGTACGGGCGCAAACCTACCCACATCTCTATCTGGGCCGTCTCTATCAATAGCAGCAAACGCCTTACGTTGGGAACTCGAGTTTAAACTGGTACGTTAATTAAGATTGCGATGACATTGGCAAACATTCGCGAGGAGCATCCAGTAGAATGGGGAGACTTTACCAATACTGTTCGAATGACCTCCGACATCGGCAGGATTGGGTGGATGAAAGGTCGGTATGTTTGTACCTTCCCGGGAGCGTATAAAAGATTGCAACCGACGCCAATAATGCGACAGACTGGAACAACCGTTTGGTGCTAACCCTCGGTCAGATATTGTGCAACGAAGTAGAGTTTGAAAAATGGCTCCCAGTCAGAAGAATATGGCCGCCGTTTGCTACGGGAAAAACGATCTCCGGCTGGTGCCCATCGCGATGCCGGAACCAGCCTTCAACGAGGTCGTTCTGGAGGTCGATAGCTGTGGTATTTGTGGTACGGATGTGCATTTCTTGAAGGAGGGTGGCTTTGGCGACCAGAAGCTCATCCGTCCGCTCGTGCTGGGCCACGAGTCGGCCGGTGTGGTACGCAAGGTGGGCAGCGCAGTGACACACCTCAAGGTGGGCGATCGTGTGGCCATCGAACCAGCGGCCGGATGCCGAACGTGCGATCTGTGCAAGGCGGGCAAGTACAACGTCTGCCTGACCGGGAAGCATTGCCCGACGAAGAATCATGATGGCAACTGCTCGAACTTCTTTTCCCACTATGCGGACTGTTGCTTCAAGCTGCCGGATCATGTCACGATGGAGGAAGGTGCCCTGCTGGAACCGTTGGCCGTCGGAGTGTACGCCGGTCGGCAGGCAGACATCCGGCTCGGCAGCCGAGTGGTAATCTTTGGGGCCGGTCCGATTGGTCTTATTTCGTTGATCGTGGCCAGAGCGATGGGTGCCACCAAAACGGTTGTTTTGGACCTGGCAAAGGCATCGAAGCGGCTTGAGGCGGCTAAAAAACTTGGAGCTAATGCAATCATTCCTATTGGCGCCACCGACAAGGAGGAGACTATCGTGGAGCGTATCCAGGAAGCGTTGGGCGGGCCAGCTGATAGGGTTCTGGAGTGTACCGGATCCCAACCGGGTATGCGCATTTCTATCAAAGCGACTCGTAACGCCGGCAAAGTGTGCCTAGTCGGGTTGGGCAACGAAGAAGTTCAGCTTCCGATGGTGGATGCGATTTCACGCGAAATTCAAATCATTACCGTTATGCGCTACAACCATGAGTAAGTTCAACTGTTATAATATTTAATTTTATTTTGTGTGATTAATGTGCTTAAATCGATTTCTACCTTTCAGTTACCCAGCTGCACTGGAAATTGTTTCAAGCGGATACGTCGATGTGAAACCATTGGTTTCCCATCACTTCGCCCTGGAAGACGTTAATGAAGCATTCCGTGTGGCAGCCTCCGGTGAGGGTTTTAAGGTGATGGTACATCTGACGCCAAGGGATAGCAACAACCCGAAAAAGTTTGTGAACTAAACATAAGAGATCCAGAGATCATATGATGCGTATAAAAATGAAATAAAAAAACTACACAATTGACAAAGTCATTTCTTATTCATTATCGATCAGCTTATCAAGATAAAAACCTATGAGTGACGTTATCTACCGACTTTGTCCAACTAATCCCAGACACAGCTTATTATATGGCGCCTATCAGTGGGTTGGTAGTATACGAATGGTTCACTTTATCGCGATGTGTACTTTTCCATGTGTTTTCTGTTTCGCATACACGGAAGCATAGTACTTCGCCGGTTGTCTGGGCGCGCCTCTATATAAGATCGCGGTGTACCACGGCGCTGCCAGTTAGTTTGCTTTGATTAGTCGCTTGTGTATGAGAAAGAGAATTCGTTTGTGCACGACAATGGCTCCGAATCAAAATCTGGCCGCAACCGTTTATGGACCGAACGATCTGCGCTTGGAGGAGCGTCCCATACCGGAGCCTGCTTTCAACGAGGTTGTGGTCGAGGTCGATAGCTGTGGTATCTGTGGCACGGATATTCATTTCCTCAAGGACGGTGGTTTCGGCGCGCAGCGGCTAATCAAACCGATCGTTCTCGGACACGAGTCGGCCGGTGTTGTGCGTAAAGTGGGCAGCTCGGTGACACACCTGAAGGTGGGCGATCGTGTGGCCATCGAACCGGCGGCCGGATGCCGAACGTGCGATCTGTGCAAGGTTGGCAAGTACAACATCTGTCTGGATGGAAAGCACTGCACGACGCAGAAGCACGATGGCAACTGCTCGAACTACTACGCACAGTACGCCGACTGTTGCTTCAAGCTGCCGGACCACGTTTCCATGGAGGAAGGTGCCCTGCTTGAACCGTTGGCTGTTGCAGTGTACGCCGGTCGGCGTGCCCAGATATCGCTGGGAAATAAGGTGGTTATCTTCGGAGCCGGTCCGATTGGACTTGTGTGCCTGATTGCGGCCAAGGCTATGGGTGCCACGCGCACGGTCATTCTCGACCTTGAGCATGCGAAGCACCGGCTCGATGTGGCCAAAAAGTTAGGTGTGACTGATGTGATCGCGATTCGCAAGGAAGATACCGAGGACCAGCTGGTGCAGAAGATTCACGATATTCTTGGCGGGCCTGCCGATCGAGTGCTGGAGTGCACAGGGTCGCAACCGGGAATGCGAATCTCCATCAGGGCAACTAGAAACGCCGGACGTATCTGCCTGGTAGGACTCGGCAACAAGGATGTCCAGTTACCGATGGTGGATGCGATTTCGCGGGAAATCGAAATCACCACAGCTATGCGTTACAATCACGAGTAAGTAGCTGCTGCTTCAAAACATTGCCTGCGACGGGTTAATTGATCATTTTATTGCCTCTTCTAGCTATCCGGCAGCGCTGGAAATCGTCGCAAGTGGGTATGTGAACGTGAAACCCCTTGTATCCCATCATTTCGATCTGAAGGATGTCCACGAAGCATTCCGCGTAGCTTCGCAAGGAGAAGGCATCAAGATTATGATCCATCTTGTTCCGCGAGACACAAATAACCCGATCAAGTTTACCAACTGAAATGGAACAAAATAAAACAGTATCTCAATTTGTTTCAAATTCCACTTATTGTATGTTTTTTATGACAGTCCATTCAATACACGATTGTAATAATTGTAATTATATTTAAATGATACCGACCATAGCTAATTTTTTAAATTCTTCGATAATTGACCCATAATTATAAAAGGAATCTTATGGTAACATTTTTTGAAAAAAAGTAACGAGTTTATGGAAAATGTATAAACCTTGCGTGTAGCTTGGTTTCTCGCTAAATGTCATTGCATTGCTGGTTTCTTTTCGTTTCTAAAGGGTTTGTTTATTTTTTTTTGGCATAGCCGTAGGTAGGACTGCTCAGTTCTGTTGAATTTATCGAAAATATGCTGTCCGAAATATATTTAGCCCTTCCTGCTGAAGCGCACGTGATTAACTTAGCTGGAAAGTTCATTTTTATTGGTAAAGGATTGTACTTTCATTCATGTGTCGATTGAAGAAGATCTTTCCGTTACATTGTCATTAGTAGTTTTCAAACCGCTATTATAAACTGTCAAGCAATTTACCGCCTTCAAAAAGCAAAGCCAAGAGCGAAGTGTGTTGGGAGATACGAGATCTAGCTAAAAAACTTCCATTTTAGCATTGGAATCGAGTGTTGTTGTTAAGCAATGACTAAAACTTGCTTTCTTTGCAAAAGCAGCGAAGACGACGAGCTGCTTTATGGAAAATTCTACACGAAGTATAGGATCTCGGTCCATTACTACTGCTTGGTGAGTAAACTCCCATAGGTGCTACGCTTGCTTCGGTAAACACTTATTCTGTCTTTACCTGTGCAGCTGCTGTCGTCCAATTTGGTGCAGAACGGTGTGAACGATGAGGTTGGCATATTCGGTTTCCTCGAGGCGGACATACGTAAAGAAAACCAGAGGACGAAATCATGTCGCTGCTACATCTGCAAACAGATGCACGCCAACATATTCTGCTGCGCGAAAAAGTGCCTGCGCACGTTCCACACTGTGTGTGGCATCAAGAATCGGTGCCTGGCGCACTTTACAGACACGTTCCAGTCCTGGTGTTCGGTACACGTACCGCTAAGGGCCGACTGCAACCCGCACTCAGCCGAGGAACCTTGTGCAATATGCTACGAAGAGATGGGACCGTACGATCTGATTACGTCCATACGTGCACCCTGCTGCAAAAACAGTTGGTTCCACCAGCAGTGTGTGGCACGATTTGCCCAAACGGCAGGGTACTTTTTGAAGTGTCCCTTGTGCAACAATGTGGATACTTTCACCCAAGCGATACCTTTGCGCGGCGTTTACGTACCGGAACGTGATGCGGCCTGGGAGTTAGAACCCAACGCGTTCCAGGATCAGTTGGTACGTCCGTCCGCATGTGACGCGGAGGAATGCCGGTGTAAACATGGACGAGAAACGGACAATCGAAAATGGAACCTTCTCATCTGTGGATCGTGTGGTGCTACTTGTCGACACCGGAAGTGTATGGAGTCCACGGAGTCACATACGTACGTGTGTCAGTCTTGTCGACCGATCACGGGCGAAGTTGTCTCCCGACTGCCTGTAGATGACCAAAACGGGGATAATGATGAAAGCGACGCTGAAGACAGCGAAGATGATCAGGATGATGCATCATCTACTATTTCCTCTGCTTCCTCCGCTGTCGATGTTAAGCAAGATAGGACATTATCCAAGGTTGCATCACATGGTTCGGAAGAGTCTGGTTGTCATTGCTCCGACAGTGATGATTCCGTCGTTAATGTCCGTCGAACGAAACGCACCCGAATGGCCATTCAATCGGATGTGTCAGACAGTGATCAGTCGGATACGAGCTCGGTTGTTATGAGACGCTCTTTGATGCGGAATACAGGCAAGCGCGTTCGCCGTATAATTTCCGAGGAAAGTGAGGAAACTAACGGCAAGGAGGATAGTGATGTAGAAACTGCCAAGCCATCGGGAGAGGACGCAACAAACGATGCGCCAAGTATGTCGAGCACCGAAAAGTCCGTTGTTGGACAATTGGACGAAAATTCGAACTCATCCGGAACATCATCCCTCAGCGTTGGACATACACGTACGATACGTTCGAAGGGTCGAAATCTGCTCGATTCATCGAATGAATCCGACAATGATGACAAAAGGAAGGTGCAGTCGCCTTCTCGTCGAAAAAAGTCGAAGCCGTCTCCGTTGGTAAGTTCAACGCTCGATGAAAAATCGTTGCCAAGTAAGTCGGAAGATGTAGCCAACTGCGGGGAACACCCGAAAAGAACTAGGAGCTTGGTGGACGATGACCATAACTGCACGGACTCTAGTGATGACATCCCGCTAATCAAACGACGGCGTGTCCCAAATTTCTCAACCTCAAGCGAAGAAAATACCGAATGCCGACCCAAAGATGAGTTGAATTCTTCAAACGAAGAAAACATTCGTCCGAGTGGGACGACAAAGGTAAAAACACCAAACCATACCACGCCACCACCAGCAGCATTCGTGCCAGATCTTGATAAATCCGAGGAAAAAGCTTCAGGCAAATGTCGGCTGCAACAGTCGATACTAAAATTTTTCACCAATTCTCCACGGAACACTCCGCCAAAGTTAACATCCTCTGACACTGATTCGCCCACGTCGAGCTCGTCCACTGTCCTATCGAGACAAGGCTGTGATATTAACAAGGAAGCAGCAAGTAGCAGTGAAACGAGAGCAAAAAGTTCGAAATCGCTTACGGATAGCGAAAAGAAATTCTCGAGGCGCTCCAAAGAAGCTGAGGCAGCTGAAAGACCTAATGGTTCGAGGAAAGCATCCCGGCGAAATCGAAAACAGATCGCGGTCAAGGTATAGTCAGAGTCAGGCTGCTGGTTTTGTTGCATTATTATTAATTTTTTGTTTTATTTTTCTTTATAATTTTTCCAGGAACCAGGACAGGCAAACCTGCTACACTTTTTCAATCGGTGTTAGGCAGCAATTGTATATAGCATATTTTAGTTAAGAGCAATATATCTCAGTAAGTTGTTTTTTTCTTCTTACCGTTTACAACAAACTAATGTAACAAAGAACCTATATAGATAAGATTTCTTTTACATGATTTGTACATTTTTGGACCATTTTATGAGTTTTGCTCATTTTGTAACAGTTTTGATTGTTTCTACTATTTCGTGCTATTCGCAGCAAGACACTTTTTGCTGTAGTTTTTTTTAAACCTTTTTCGCACCGTAAAAAAATAAAACCATATCGTGTTAAAGAATGTCTTGGAAGTGTGTTCTTATCTCTAGCCGTTAAGTAGTTCTACGAGAAAACGATGCAAATCTAGCTAGTTTTAGTTTTGGTGAATGGAAGATTGATGAGCTGAGATGGTTTTTATTAAAAAATAATATAAGTTGTAAACGTTTGACGGTAGCGGTTGATCGTGGTGAATTAAATTGTATTCACTAATAGCTGACCGGCTTATTTCTATGGTTTGAAAGCTAGCGGAGTAATCTTCGAAAGCGTTTTTGAGACAAAATGTGCTTTCTCGGTTGAGCTTTCGCTCTGTCAAGCTTTCCGAGACAAAATTACCTTGTTATCACGTTGCGCCGATAAGATGTAAATTAATCGGAAAGTTGGAAAGCATTTCACCTTCTCGCGGAGTTTGGAGATAAACTGTAGCGCGATAAAGCCGGCAGCAGGGGACGAAAGTGAAACGGCAATAGCGAACACGCATCTCCAAGATTTAGTTAGATGCGGGGGTCGCGGACGCAACTGCGCTGCAGATGGCGCGCGGTCAGCTTCGCTCGCTCCCGTCGTGATCGTGGATGCGCCGAAAAGGGAGGGAACGATCGCGATCCATGATCGCAGTCCCGCTCCGATTTCCGATCTCCGCTATACGTCCGTGCGGTAGGCGCGCGCGCTTCTTCGCGGTTCCCTCGGCTCTCATCTCGTGCAGTTTCGAGCCCATCGCGTCCCTTGCCGGGCGCGCGGACACCGCTCGAACTGGCTCGTGTGCGATTGACTGCGATCAGTTCAGCTTTTATCATCGTCGCCGTCGGTTGGCGTTGTTGTCGTTGGTGGGTTTCACCCCGCGGGAAGCACGAAAAACCGCAACTCTGCAGTGTGCTGTGCACGGTGCGTTGGTTAGCGATCGCGCGTTTGCTTTGGTGTGTGGTAGCGTTTCGCGTGTGTTCGCGAGGGGTTATCGCACCGCCTGATAAGAGCAGCTATCAACTTCCGGATCCACGGTACGCTCGCGGCGCGAGATCTTTCCGCTCCGATAGCGCCGGAGCCGGCCGGAGCCGCACGGAGCAGGGCATCGTCGGGGCGCCGCGGATTATAGAGACTTGTGGGTTGGCCATCGATCGTTTCGTGTGTGCAGTTTTGTTTTGCTGTTGTTTTGCCCGTCGTGTCGGGGTGGATGCTGTGCGCATTCGGGTGTGCGCTGGTAGTGTGCGTTGATTTGCAGAACATTTATAGAAAATCCGAAAAGGGGGGCCCCAACCGTGGACAGTGGAGAACGTCCCTGCGTTGACAGCTGACAGAAGAAGTGGCGCTGCGCTGTGCGTTGTTGTTGATGCTGCTGCTGCTGCTGCTGCGTTTCGTTGCGTTCTTCTTCCCCGCGCGCGACCGACCAAAACGAACGTGTGTTGTAACCTAGGCGACGGATAGAAGCAGAGTATATTGTGTTCGGCTTTTCTTCGCGAGCTGCGCGGTGTCTTCTTCGCATCGCAGTAGGCCCATCGAACCCCGTGGGTTGGTGTTTGCGTTGGTGTTTGTGCCGCGGGCTCGCGTTTCCGATGCGAGGGCAGCGATGATCGGGGAGGAAGTGATCGGTCCACCGTTTGTTGGCCCTTTGCTTCATGCGATTGGGTGCAGTCTCTAGCATCGAAAGTGTGTTACCGTTGTTGCAACAGCCACCGGTAGTGTTATTCGGGGTAGCACAGTAAAAAGCCCAGAAGACAATTTGGCCGCTTTCACTCGCGTAGAACGAGAAGCGAAACGGTTTTTCTAATTTCCATCGTCGTCTCAAGTAAGAAGAAAATAAAACCAGGCCGATTGATTAAAAGTGCGAGCCAGCCTGTGAGTTTGTGCCTGTGTCTGTGTGCGTTTGTGTGTGTGTTTGTGTGGGAAAGCGGGAAAGGGAAACACGTTAACGTGTTATCAGCGGCTGCTTATCGCGTGCTCTCGCGGCAATCGTGGATCGCGCAGGGCTGTTGACAGGGCGGCAGCACCGTTAGCGCTACGTGTTGGTGTGTCGGTGAGGGGAGCAGGGGAAAACAATAGCTGCAGGAAGGGCTGACCCGTGCCTCAAACCCATCCCATCACCCCGCATCCTTCGGTTGTCGGCATCTTCGCGGGGCGAGCGGTTCAGATTTTCTGTCAGCAAAGCGTGTTGTTCTGCAAAGTCACGGACGGATCAGCGGCGGGAACTTGGACCGGGCGTAACCGGACCCGATCCTCCGGTCGTAGAGAACGAGCCTGCTACAAGCGAGAGAGAGAGAGAGAAAGGCCGAGAAAGGGAGAAAGAGACCGCGTCGTCTGTGAGACGCGAAGAAAAAAGAACCAAAACACCGCGAGGGGGTAAGTATGCAAAAGTTAGCTTTAAGCGAGACTGGAAGAAACACGATCTAGAAGAGAATTTTTGTAGGTTGGCGCTGCGAAAAGAACAGCCCATTCCGAGTTGTACATGTGTGTGAGGCTTTGAGAAGGAAAGAGACACGGCGGGTAAAAAAAACAAGGGAGCGGGACAGAGAAATGCACTCTGGCCAGGGTAGAATGCAGCACTGCAACGGCAAGGTCGTTGTCGTCGCCGTCGCCGTCGTCGTGTTTGTGTCGATCGACTAATGCAACACGCTCCCGAGACGCATTTCGAGATTGATGAAATGCATGATGTTGACCAGACCCGTACCTATCATCTGACCTGGCGCCTTTCGCCCCGTCCCCGATGCACTGCTGCACTGCTGGTGGTGTTTATTTAACACATTTGTGATCGCATATACTCACCCTGGTGGGTGGGTTGCGAATGCAATTAGGGAATAGTGGGATTTTTTTAAAGCCACTCCGCCACATGGAACCGGTTCGGTGCAGCTGCTCTTTCTTTTTCGCTCCACATGCTTGACTAAAATTGATAAGGGGTTTAAATTGAAAAAAGACCACGCACTGAGGGTTAGTAAACAACAAGCAGCACATTTTTTTTGTCAAATTACATTAATTGCGTTAAGTGTAATGAGTTTCGGGAAATCTGGTTTGCGTAGACAAAACACGAAACGTTTGGTAGCAATCCACGTCAAAGAAAAAACGATAGAAATTTAAAGATCGAATGCTTCAGTTTTTAATCGCAATGTTTATAAGAACAGCATTGTAAGGTGATTGTTTAAAAATTTACGTTATTGAAACACCGAAATAAAAATGAAATTCTCCAATATACATAGGAGATTCTGTGAAAATATTTTAACAAAACCATCCTAGACTTCAGACTTGGAAACGAACCACATACGCACGTCTTCTTCTGAGTGCACTTCTGCTAAAAGTGCATTCACGCGATGCAATGTTTGATCGCGCGTGCGCAGATAGAAAAATAATGTTACAAAGCAACAACCACGGGATCGCTCTTTCCTAGTAGTAGCTTACCACGGTGATGGTGGTGCGTTAGGGTGCGTCCTACCCTACTGTAGAGGCACTAATTTATTTTCTAATGTTTACTTAACTGTCCGCTCACATGATGCTCTCTTCCCGACCCTCGAACGGTTCCCTATTTTTTCCTTGCCATTTCAATTCTTCCTCGAGCGAGCGACCTCTTCAAATGTCCCGTGTCGTTAGAGGTTGTTGCTCGTGTTTCTTAAGTGCCTAGTTATGATACAGCACATTCTATCGCCCGCGTTTTACTCTTTCTCTCTATCTCTTCTTCTCACACACGAACACACACACGCACACAACCATTTGCACACTCTTGTTTTGTATTTTTTAATATCATTCTTATACCTCTCTGCTTGTTAAATGTCCCGCATCGCCTGTTGCCTTTTTTTATCGGGCAGGCTTGTGCGACTTTGGGGACATCGAGCGGAACGACGACGATGACGACGACGACGAAGTAGATTAACTTCGAAAAGGGTTTGCGGGTGCAGTGTGCCGCCCGCGTGTTCTACGCTGCGCGTTCCGTGGCCCAACCCAAGCAGCACCGGAAGCGGTTACTTAGACGGTGACGGTTCTGGTGCGCGGCGTACGGATATTCCGATTCGGTTGTGAATGGGCTGGCCTGCCGGAGGGTATCTGGAGGGAACTGTCTTGGCACTCGATTTTGGTAATATTAAAATTATTGTATCATTAAACTTAAAGGTCAAACATTTTCGCATAAGGGTTGAGTTTTTTTGTCGCACACGATAAATAAATGGCAAGACTCTAACAAATAAGTTCGTTAGATGGCGATTTTTCGGTTTTTTCTCGTTGCATTCCGCTTCGCACTTCCACCCTAATGGTACTTGGCTGCTGTTTGATAGTCCTTTTTACACCGGATTGTACCCTTTGTTGTTCGATGACACGTCCAGGTTTCACCAGCGCGGCCTGGCAACAGGAGGCAGTTTTGGTTTGTTATTAGAAAAGGCACAAAAAATGTCTCAAATCAAAACAACTTCTTTTGCCCTATTTACCGGCTTCATTAGCACTTGGTGTATTTTTGGAAAAAGTTCACGAAATGATCAACGAAACGGGAAGAAATAGACCAATGAAGATCGAAGGGTGTATCTTGTTTGTTGGTGACAATGATACTCGGGCAATATGAGAAGCACGGCTTTCATATTATGATGTAGAAAAACAAATTAAGTCGGTTCATGTCTATTGAAGCTTGAAGCTTGTTGATGACTTTTTGCCATAAAAATGTACTGTCATTCGAAACTAAAATGTGTTTCTTAGTAGCATTATTAGAATAAGACCACATTTTATTGCTATTAATAATTTAGCTCTATCAGGCATTGTTGGATCTAGTTTTGAATTTATTTTTTTAGTTTATTAAGAATAAGTAGAAAGAATTCTTCAATGAATCTGTAATATTTACCTATAATATCCAATATAACAAATCATGAGAAAACTGGTTTGCGGTTGAAAAGGCTGGTTAAAGCAGTTGCTCAACGATTTGTTTTCTCCATCCGATAGCCACATGACACCGCCCGGCCATCTTCGGTTGATCACACCCAGCGTCTCTGAGCGGTTGGGGAGGCTGCTTGTTAAAGAAATTGTCAAAAATATCGTTCCTTACGCGCTCGTCGACGCAATCAGGTCAATTTGTACCCTGTTGTCTGCCAGCGTCTGACGGCGCTGTGTAGGTTTTCCGACGAGAGTATGCTGGTATTGTACCGAACAACCGGGAGAGCGCGATCGGCGGAGACCCCTGTTGATCAAGTCGTTCATTATCATGTTGGCCCGACCATCTGGCTCGTCGCCGGTGCCAATTTCGTTACCACCATCCACCAAGGGTACGGACAAGGCGGCGGCGCGGCCATGTCTTATCAATCGCCTATTGAAGTTCATTTAAACGGGACCTCGGGATCCCGCGGGGTGATCCCACCGATTTTGTTGAGGCCCGCCTGATGGTAAACAAACAACTATAAAGACTCGAAAAAGTGACGCGCCCCAAGGTTACAAGGCGAAGGCGCACACAAAGTCTGCGCGAGAAAGTTTTGTGGGGCCACAACCCCTCGGCGCTCGTTATGCAGATAAACGAGGCAAAAACTGTCAAATATACTGACCATACTGTTGGAAAGCGCTGATGTTCTGCCTAGGAAAGCA
This sequence comes from Anopheles sinensis, assembly GCA_000441895.2. NCBI lineage: Eukaryota > Metazoa > Arthropoda > Insecta > Diptera > Culicidae > Anopheles > Anopheles sinensis. Next base: position 195,069 of record KE524842.1, on the reverse strand, counting down.
ATAAAAACGACCTTATCACTGTTCTTGAGACGCGTTTTTTGTGTTGTTTGTGGTGGTATTTCCACCACAGTCCAGGCGCAACATGTGACGAACCATTCGCTTCCGACCGTCGAGCGGATACCAATTGTGAACGTATGAAAAATTGGCCTTTGGGGTTGTTTCTTCTGGAAATTAACCAAAATCCTTGTCGATAGTATTTTTTTCCACTGCAATTGATTCGAATTGTAAAGCTCTTTTTCATTATAAGTTAAATCAGCCTGCAACGTACGTGATCGACACATGATCGAAAGTATATTTGCCACTCACGCAAGTAAACACTCCATAAACCAGTAGGAGCCAGTTGGCATTGATGGAATGGTGCTGTAAAAACGTACCGAGACTCCATTTTGCTAGGATCACGAATTGCTTACCTCGATCATTTCCACCGACTCCAACTGTCACGGCGATCGAGTGAGATGTGTGGTTGAATAATCGGTACGAGATGCAAAGATTGCGGAGGGACAGAGAATAAATTTTATTACCTTAAAGTAGGGCTCTGAAGTTGAAAGCTATCAAAGTGGATCGGTTTGTAAAATTTGAGCAGTTTCCTTGAATATGACATGCTTTACAAAAGGGGGGAAAGAGGTCAATTATTTGGAAGGCGCTCATGGCGTAGTGGTAGCGCGAGAACACGCTGCGCTAGAAATCGTGGGTTCGAATCTCGAGTCTGGCACCTCCCAGGTTATAAAAACGTGCTTTAATAGATCATCGTTGAATAAATCCGGAGAGAGGCCAAGTCTCCTTTAAAAGTTCTTGTCTCGTTTAAAACCGATAGGCAAGGAGTCACTGTTAAATGCATTTAACTGTGTAGAGTATCACACAGTCGTCAGTTTTGCACAAATAAAACGATGTTTCTATTTTTGTAATACTTCTACTTGCATCGCTAGATCGGCTTGGGAGGACGCCATTCCGAGGTGGCAAATGTACCGTTCCCTGGCGACGGATCCATATGGGTTCCTTTAACGACCGACCGCTGTCGGTACCGTTGGACATGAGGGATGCAACTTTGATTGACGGCCACGGACACATGTCCAAGTCCAAACCCATCGCGATGGAAATCGAAGGCACGGGGAAAGGATTTCACCGGGTTGTGGAAAACTGTTACCAGAACCAGGGACGACTCTCCATTAGTGGCGAAAAGTTTTTCCAGTTATGTCGATTTCCCAACCGATGCACTACCCTCTCCCAAACCGCTCGTGATCGGAACGCAAAGATCGAACCATCACCACCCCGATCCCTTCGGGTTGGGTTGAACGGGTTTTCTGGAGGGCAGTTCCCGGACTTGTACTCGTTCTGTTTGGTTTTTCTTGCTGCATGGCCGTGGCTGTTCGTGGAATTTTTCGCTCGCGGCCCACGTCGCCGACAAGTCGCGTCATCTTGGCGTTGGAATGTGGCCTGGAAGTGCCCCCTCCCCCTTTCGGGCCGATCCGCGCCACTTGCCGGCCACCAGCGTCAGGGGGTATGTGTGCAGGGTATCGGTATCGACGGGGGTATTTTTTATCATTCCAATCAGCATCATCGATCCTTCGGGAATGGGAGAAGTCAGTCGGTACAGCTGTTGTTGGTACAGTCGGGTTCGATTTTTTCTAACGCGATCTACTATTCCTTGATGACGTGCAGTATTTTAACATCGTAGTTAAAAATGTGGCATGCGATAGGTGAAACATTATCTCTCCTCGAGCGACCCCTTGCTCCTTGACCACTGGCGCAGGTTATCGATGGCTTCTAAGGCAAATTTTTTCGAAGACCTCGGCGTTAAACCTCTCCCAAAACCAGGCGATGGTAATAAAATGCGCGATTTGCGTAGTGCTGGCTTCGTTAGGTCGAGCGAAGGAGAGGGGGAAAATAATTAAAAACTCGCACCGAGGCGATAAAAATCGTTACGCATTGTAACCAATCTCGTCGGATCGTGGCGCGTTTTTCGGTTTCCGAACACGGAAGGGAAACACCACGGGTCGCGATCGCGAAAGGAACGGGTTACGGGGTTGGTGGTTGGTTGGACAAAAAGTGTCGAGGACGCGCCAACATTCCGAACCAAACAACTGCCACATCCGACGCACAGCGGGCCGTAATAATATGGCGCGAGTGGTTAATAAAACTGTCGCACAGGCGTCAGTCGTCCATCTTCCGTTCGCTCGGTTCGCTCGGACTCTCGCACGTGCGTGATACCGGTTTTTCGTTCCGAAGGGCCACCACAACACACACAACAAACCCTTTCCCAATCGAAATCAAGTGACGAGCATTTACAATCGTGACGCTTCGCGGTGATATTGATAGCGATCCGCGCATGCTTTTCTGCGCGAGGAGAAATGACCCGCAATCCGGTTTCTTTCCAAGCAAGCAGGCCCAGGATAATGAGAGCATGCCTGGCGGGGGGCGGGGAGGAGGGGCGCATACCTTGTCCAGACTCCCATCCCGAGCTATCTTCCGCCACCCCATATGGCGGGTATCGGAAACGGGTTTTCTTCTTGGCTACACCTTCGACTGCTAAATCGTTTCGTTCCTTCATCCGTCCGCTCGCCTGGCTCCACTTGAAAAAAAAACACTGGCTGCCTTCCCGAAGGTCGTTTACATGGCCTTCACATTGGCAAACAAACACACACACACACACAGAGTGGAACGGGATGGACCTTCCGAAGGTGGCGAAGGTGTGTCCCGGAAATCTGGTTGTGAACCGGGAGATTGAAGCTATTTCTTTTGCGTCGTTATAGGAATCCGTCTCCATATGTGAGGGACAGAGAGAGAGAGAGGCTTCTTGCAATTCGGCTGTTCGGGAAGGAGGGCCACATTAGGAGTTATTCGAGAAACTGTCGATCGTGTTCGGAGGAGAAAGGTAGGGCGGGTGTCCATGGCGCCAGCAGTCGTGACGCTTTCCGTTGCTGCCATTTCGACGAGGTGAATTCCTTTCCGAGGTTTGCGAACGTTGGTACTTCAAAACGTGTGGGCAACCTGGTCCAAACTGGGATACGCGGTGGAGGAAACAATTGGCTTTTTAAATTTCAATCATCATCATGCTCGTGCTTGTGGAGGTGTTCTTGCATAAGGTGGAATAATGTAACACCAGAAGAGAATCTAGAAATTGTAGTCCCATCAATTGAAAGGCAAGAATCTGTTGATGTTGTTATTTTTGTATTCAGGTCAGCTTTGAAGCATCTATTTGAAAATAATTTTATTCATGGCAGGTGAATTGCTTTAAGTTTATCACTTACATTAAGACTATCAGCTGCAAATTGTTCGAGCCAACATAGCCAATATTAAAAAGATCGTAAACAAAACCGTTACTTTCTATCGCAGAAGCTAATTTAAGCCATGAGCACAACCTGGTCTACAGGGAAGGAGGTTATCGGCAATGCCGTGTGGGGGGTTTGATGAGGACAAAAAAGCAACAAAAAAGTTGTTTACTGAAAGTATAATTTTAGAAGAAAAAGTTAAAATAATCGAAAACCGTTCTTTAGATTACAATATTGCAATAAAATGGACTTCAGATTTTCTGATCAGGTAGATTCGAATCCATGTCCCTTAAAAATATGTCTTGTCTCGAGCTTCGATTTACTGTTTGGAGGTATGTTTACGTTCCAATTTGATTATATCTGCTTAAATGGGCAGGTAGTTTCAAATGAATAAGACAGCGATTTATAATCGGTTGGAAAGTTTGATTAATTTCTCTGCGATTATTTTCGCATTAATTCATGGGATGCTAACAGATAAGTACGAGAAGATGTTCAATTAATAGTGGGCTGCACTTTGTGCACTGTGTGCATGTGTCATTTTATTTCGATTAAGGACTTATTTTTCCCCCGCATGAGAAGCAACATAGTATTATCAATTGGATCTTTCACATTCCGTTGCTAGATTATTGGAGTACACTTTTCATTTGTCGAAACACTTCACTACAGAATTAACAACGCGACCATGGCGTCGGCTATGCGCGTAGGTTTATTGTTTACATTCGCCAGGGCACCTTTCTTCTTTCCAGCTGGCTTTAAGGTGAGATGGTTTTACGAGCAAAAGACTACGCCAACCAACATTGTTTTCCTTGGCCCACGGTAGAACATCGTTCAAGGTGCAGAATTCGCTGTGCCCTGTGAGGGAAGTAAAAGCTACAGGAGATTTTTCGCTCCTTTCCGTGTTGTATCTCCCTTTCTAAGCTGTTGTTTTATAGCGAAGAATTTTTCATTGTGAAGTCTCCCATCGCTTAGTGTTTCTCTCTGTTCGACATCACTTTCTTTCCCACGACATTGTGACCCTGGAACAGCTAGAAGCCTGGAAGGTATGTTCCTTCCGTTCTGAAGTGAAAGGATATACCTTGTTTAAGGAGAAAAGAAAAGCTTTTGCAGGTATTTGTTGTTTACTTCCTTTTTATCAGTTACTGTTACATTGTACTAAAGCACATCTCTGTTCGTTGGTCCTTCCGTTCGGATTCTTTTCGTAGGCATAGATACGCTTGTGGTGTGCAAAACCATCCTCCAGCAGCAAGTGGATACTTTCGACAGGAATTAAGCCCCAACCATAAGGGTTCATCGGCGTTTCGTTTCGATTGTTTGTGGATTTTTGTGCAATGAGCAGTTAGATTTTCTCTCTCTTCGTGACAAACAAATACGTAAACGTGTCGTTGAAGCTGTCCGAGCCTAAAACCACCCCTCGGCAAGAGCCAACCCCCTTGGAATGCGGGCCTGCGGGGTCACATTGACATCGAAACAGCTATCCTGGAACGTGATTCCCGGAACCGGAAATACAGCACGGATTTGGTCATGCAAATCATCCTCTCTAGTTTTCTCGGAAACAGAGGACGCCTCGAGCTTTGGGAAATTTATTCGTAACTCACCAACACCCGTTTAGTCAAAGGTACTGAGTTTCGAAGGCAAACGTTTTCGGTTCACATATCCAACTGTTGATTAAAGTTGTTTTAAAAGTCATAGGAGAGAAACAAGCAGATTTGCGAAAATGGGAATGAGTGGTAGCAATGAGTGTGTAAGATCACAAACACACGATAGACAATGCATATTTAACTTGAAAACTGAGAAATTGGTTGTGTAATTCTTATGTGAACAACTTGCCGCAGATAAGGTTGGATATGATTGTTCTCTATGGATCCGCCAAGGAAGATAATAGCTTAATACATTTTGAGTGATTTTTAATACAATTGGTGAACCAAACATGGTGAGAATGTGAATAATGGAGCAACGGCTTCAAATGTTCATTTTTGTTTCAGTTTCAAGTCCTCTTCAAAACTAATCATAGAATGTAGAATAGCATAATTCATTTGAAGCTGTTACTATTGCAAACATTTGGCATGTTAATTGGCCTGTCAACACTGGTACTTAAAAAAAAAATAACGCCCCTGGCCAACAATGAGCCGGCTAGTTACGACGCGGCTCGTCGCCCACTCACCCGATGAGGTGTTTAACGTTGACATTTATTTGGGCCTTGGCGCGATCGGCTTATTTGCAGTCCACCTCCGACGGTGCCAACATTCATGATTGATGATGATTCGCAGTGTTGGGCGGTTGGTTTGGCTTTTTTGTTGTTGTCCTACCCTCAACTCCAAACCATCAGCCTTGAAAGATCAATTAGTACAACAAATTGATCTTTTCGGTTTACTTTCAAACAGGCAAAAAGTGACAGCAGTTCTTGAACTTGGCACAAATAAATTGGGACAAAAAGAACGAAAGGCATCGAAAGAAAATGTACATTGTAAACTGTCTCAGGTAAAGCATGTAAATTAAAAGATACAATTTCTAATGTTGAAATACGGTTTCCCCCTGTTTACAAACGACGTTCTTGGCTTTATGTTGCACAGAGAACCCCCGAAGTAGGCCAGAACACGCCAGAACCAGGGTAAAAATTTGGCAATGACATACAAACACCCTTTCGTACCCTCCCAAGGGTTCGAAGCGCAGAAACGGCGATAAACGATTTGCAAATAAAGTATAATCGAACCCCGGCGCGTGTGCGTTTGGTCGTGTTTACTTATTCTTTAACCTCGCAAGGAAAGGGAACCAGGTATGACGATCGTATGCGATGTTTTTCCCCAACCTTTCACAAGCCTCGGTTTGGTTGGGGTGTGTTGAAAGGGGGTTGCGTTATCAGTTGCGTGCGTCTTCCAAGTGGAAACCGACCGATCGAGGTGGGACGAGTATAAGCGCACGTGAATCTATTTATTTGCTTCAATATGATGAGACACAGATGTCCGCCCGGGTATGCGAAAGGGAAGTGGGACTCTCGAGCACAGCTTTGTTACCCCACGTGCCCCCCCTCGAAACCCTCATTGTGCCCCTCCAGAATCGTTCCTCAGATACCTTCTGGGTGCCGCAAACCCATTGGTCATCGCGTGGCATTAATTCAATGGTGATTAATGGCCCTCCCGCCTTTCACCGCCTGTGGCCTCCGGGATGAACTTCCTCGCTTTCCTCTCCCACCTTCGAAGGTCCCGGTTGGTTTGTTTGTTTATTGGCAAATGCGATGGCCGGGGTGCTCTCCGCGAAAAGTGTTGCTGCTGCTGCTGCTGCGGTGCCGGTTCTATTGGTTTTATCGTGTTTTCCTTGCACCAGAAAACAAACAAACTGTGCACGACCACGACGGCGGGCTGGAGATCGACACCATGGTCGGTAGATGTCGTAACCCTGCCGGGGCGCACCAAGAAACAATGTTGCCTTCCCACCTTTCCACCTTTAAACACCGGCCGTGTGTGGGTGGGTGGTTGGGAAGATTCCTTTCAAGATGAGGTCGTGCTGAGTCGTTGAAGATCACGCGAATGCACAATGGTTTGCGACGTGATGGATTGTAGACAAATGTCTCTCCCACAGTAACTCAAACAGGGACATGTTTAGATCAGGATGTGAGTAGAAATGTACAACGAATTAAGTGGATAAATGAATTGATTGATGGTGATTCTATCGCGAACTTCATGTAATTATTTTTAATTTTGTTGACAGTAGAAATGAGGCATTGAGAAGCAGATGCATTAATCTAAGTAAATCTTTAAAATATCCGAATCCGAATATGTGTAGAAAAACTTCCTAAAAATTTCAAAAGTTATAAATATTCGCCATAATTGAATCTCCTAAATATGTGAATTGTATTGCAGATTTTAACGTCGTCCGTTTAGAAGACGTTCGTCGGTGATGAATTCCCTCTTTTTCTGTTTCCTTTCAAACTCAATCTTGTTTAAGCGACTCTTTGTTGCAAATCTTTCTTCAAGATACTTTGTAACGGCAAAGCAAACAATTTCTAACTGTTGGGTGTCTTATGATGGAAACATGTTGACAGCCGTATTATGATTACCGGCAAAGAATTGTTCCAAATGGAGGTGAGTAACTACCGGTCGAGCATCGTAAAACCGGGCTTTGAACACCGTCAAATATTGGCGAGGTTTATTTTTCCTTCCACCAAAGTCAGGTAGCGGCAACGGTTTCGATTGCGCAGAAAACTTGCAGGTGTTGCCGGTCAAAATTCGGAGTCCTACTTGCGCACACGGAAAATCTAGTCCCGGGCCATTCGGTTTCGTTTCGGGTTTGCGTAATGCTAAGTTTGTGTTGGACCGCGTTCAAGTGCGAATGCGAAGTGCCTTGGGACGTTGAATGCATGCAGCATGGGAGGGTGTGCTTCCACTTCAGCGGATAAATACTCTTCGCCCATGCGTCCAGTGACGTTTGCAACCCAACGTTCAGGAGGTTCACGGGGAGAGGGCCAATAAATATTCCTAAGCAAAACATATCCTCCGCCGTCCATTCGCTCCAGTGTCCAGCTTCGGGTTTCCCTTCGGTGCATCGTGCAATTTGTCTTAAATTTCTCCCCCATTTCAAACGGTTGGATGAGCGAATGGTGGCGTGCATACATCATCGCACGGTGGGTTTGGATAGGGTGAGGGTTCGGTAGAGTTCAGGCATGGTAAAGGTCGATCGATGCTCGTGTCAGCGTCGCGGAATCTCGTGCACCGTTCGATGCACGTTTTGCCGCCAAGCAATACCGTCAGAACGAGGGAAGCAACCGGTAACTTGAGGGTTCTGTACGTTGACAAACTTACGCAAACTGTGACAGTGTGTTTTCTCGAACAAACTGGACGGCTAACGTATTCTTGTGCGTCGTCCACGATAATAAATAGGAATTAACGCTTCCCTCTGGATCGGGACTGGTAGCTTCCTTTGGTTCTATGATGGTTGGGAGGTCTGAAGGTGTAAGTGTCAGCTGGTTCATCGGCTTGCGAGTCACTCGAAATGGTGACGAGTGTCATGTATCTTCTCGATCGCACAATTAATCGTGATCTTACGGATTGATCCTTGCCCGTAGAGTTGAGTTAATAACAGAAGCAATAATCAAGGGATGCATATCGGTTGAGCTTCTAGATGATACATAGAGAAGTGATTTAATTAAAAATACTTGAAACCAACCAAACTCTTAACTAATACAGCATGAGTTGAAAAGAATAAAAAACAAAACATTAGAAATGCTCGTAACGGAAATTCTTGTATGAAACCATTGTAAGGAGAACTGTTTTCCAGGGAAAATGTTAGAATATTAAATAAAATTTTACCTCATAAAATATACCTTGAAATGGAATCTCAGCGACTTAAATCCTAGTATTATTTAAACTTTACGTAAATAGCTCGTGCCTCCGTCAATAACGGCATACGAATTACTGTGCGCCCTTGTTGAATGTTGTCCCATCAGGTACCGCAACGATGACAAATGATGGAAGTAAAAATCAAAACTTAATCCTCTGAGTTAATATGCATTCCCGGCTGCTGACGTGCCCTTTTCGGTTGCACCGACAAAATCTGACCACACCGAGAATCGCCACCACCCTTTCAGTGGAGCTTTTTCAATTAAACTTTAGATGACATTTTGCAAACATATTTTTAATCTATTTTCTCTCGCTTATGGGCCGCTTGCTTTTGAGAGCTTGTGACAAGCGTTGGCGAGCGGTCTAATCTCCGATGACGTACACACACACACATACACGCACGGACATGGGTGCTTTTAAGAAAGACGGACCGACCGGCATTACATAACCATTCATTCGTTCCCGGGCAATGCGGGAAAAGGCGGGAACGACGCAGCAAGCATTGTTCGTGCGCATTAGCATACGTGCAAATATGCATGAACGACTGACCGGAAGGAGGGAGGCGCACGAAGGAGGACACAAACCAATCCGAACGGACACAAAAGACGCCTCAACAAACGGCGGCGAAGTATCGAAGCTTCTCGACATGCTACTTTAGAGACGGACTCTGAAGGGGCTTTAGGGAAACGGCCTGTTTGCTGATCGGGCATGAAGATTACTTGGCCGGTGGCAAATATTGTATCGTTCGGGATTGATTATTTATTGCGTGCTGTGTGCTGATTGTTTCTGATTGTTATGTGGCTCATCTAAACAGGCGTCATTTGAATATGCTCAATGCAACGTCTCACATCAGAACAAAGAATTCTACCTTGCTTACGTCGAACGTAGCCATAGAAATTTCTTGCCAAGGGCGTCTTAAAAGGAGAGCTTCTTTGCTCCTTTAAAAGCGTACCCTGGAGTTGTTTTACGCGTGGTTTACTGTAAACTTGAGATGCATAATTTTCCATAATCCTCTTGAAACAGCCCTTAAGACGGTTCGAAGGGAAAGATGTACACTGCAAGAGTCTGGACCATCGTCCCTTGGTTACTCTCAGGTAGCTCTGTCCACTCGCCAACGTTCCGATGTTGGTTTTAATTAATTGGGAAAATTTCTTAATTTAATCAGCTCCCGTTTGCGTGCCACCACTGGCTGCAAATATCTCGTACGGTTCCGGATGGATTCCGGAGTCTGCTCTGGGGTTTCTGGATGAACGCTACCACTTGAAGAGAGATATCTACGTCCGTAGTCGGTGAGGGTTTCGGGTTGTAGAACCATCCGATATCGTCGGTAACGTAGCGAATATCTGTGTCCTGCCATATTTTTTGAAGCCTTGTCAAGTCAAGAGCCAACGGAGGTACCTCTTGGCGTTGGGAAAGGTGTTCGGGCGTATCTTGGGGCGTTGCAAAATCCAATGATGGCACATCACGCCACGTGTACTGGAATGTACGTCGGAGACCGAACGCTTTTCGAATGTAACGCTCAACCGGGCAGAACCGACGCAGAAGCCGCGAAGACAGAGCCAATCAGTCCGTGCAGTTCCGTCCACGGAGGGAGCACGGGAAAGGGGAACCTCTATTTACGTAGATTCACTTCCGGTGAATCGTTGTGGATGCCATCGGCGAAGCCCAGAAATAGAACTCCTCATTTCCCGTCCCCGTGAGCGGCTCGATCGTGTTTTGCTCCTGTTTTCATTTTTCCAAACGCTCCATGAGCTTTAAAAGCTCGTTCCCTGTTGGCAGTTTGTGCAGCCGTATGTAAGCACGGGCGGATGTTGCATCGACGCAAAAACGCTGTCGCATTATCAGGATGCATCGAATGGGGCGCCATGAGGGGAGCTGAAAGCTGTACTTTATGATATTTTATTTAATCAGTTCTCCGTCGGTTCTGCGGAGCAGCTCGGATGTAGCGTGGATTTTTCAACTGGCAAAAGCGCTTGAATGTGGTCGTAAATTGGTTATACAATCTAGACGGGAGCGCTACGCTGGGGCAGGAAATATGGCCGTTAAAACATGGCTGAAGCTGACGAATAAAATTTTCATCGTGTGCACAGTGCACCCGTCAAGTCGGTGGGGAAGGATTTTTCCAGCTTTTATAACGCTGGAAAATATTGGACACATATTTGCTACGTTTAATTTAATAATTGAAATCAAGTTTTCACTCAGGGTCCCGTTCGTACGACATCGGGACTCTAAAACTTGTGGGTAGAAAATTAAATCACCCAAGGGAGGGAAAGTAACAGTTTTTCTGACCGTTTTATAACTAGCTAATTTGTCTTTCTCCTCTAAACCCAGCGCTTAATGTCGTTTTAAATATATAATGTTCATCCTCATAGCATTAAAAGTGCATTATTGGTTCTTCTCGGTGGTCGAACAACGGCTTACCGTAGACAAACTTATGTAAAACTATTACGGGACACAATTTCAAGCAAAAAAGATGTGTATAGCGCTCCTTCGTCTATGTTGCTTGCTACCGTGCATTTCATTTAACTATATTTTAACGGTTTCAACGGCTTCCTCCCTTGGCTTGCTTTTCTGCACCAGATGCCTCCGGTGACATTGCCATTTCATTGTGAAAAGGGATCGAAAAATAAAGAAAAACCCGAGGGCATCCTACCGTGGAGCCAATAGGCAACGACGCTGGATGCACTTTACCATCTTCGCCATTAATCTGTGCAATCATTTCCCATTCCGTCGTCTGAGGTTTTCCACCGGGAAGAGACCGATAAGTCTGCAAAGTAAATCGCACTCTGTACTATTAACTAGATTTACTTTCTGGGCCCCCCTTTTCCCGGCTTTTTGTGGGATCTTCCGGGCGTTCCGGGCGTTCCGGGCAATCGTTAGGGTGGGTCTCTGATGGCACTAGAAGAAGAGCGAGTTTCAACAACGGACGCAATCCTCTTCGGTTGTGCCTGAACCTCAGGGCCTGTCGACGGAGTGGAGGAAATAATAAAAATCACATACTCTAACCCGGGTGATAATACGCCTCCTCGACGAGGGACTTCAATGCGATCCGTTCGAGGGAGTGCCTTGGACGCTGGTTCCGTCCCCGACGGAGTTGTTTCCCTCGATGGCCAACAAGGAAGCACTGGGAGAATAAATAAATCAGTGGACAATTGTGTACCCCGCTTCTTTTGTTGGTGTTTGTTTGGGTTTTTCACTCTTTTTTTACATTTGAAGTGAATGTCGGTCTTGGCACTCGGAGGATGTTCAGGACGGTCATAAAAAGAGGAAAAGAACCAGTTCCGGTTGCAACGCACTGTCACTCTTGCGTACGGATGTTGTGCGACCCCTCGAGCGATACCAGCAAAGCGCATCCCTACATGGCCACCCCACCGGAAGTGGTTGTACGAACAACGTCCGATAAAGCACAAAAATAAAACTAAAGCGCGAGGAAAACAATTCACACACACACACACATCGTGATGTGAAGTGCAAAAGAGTTTGTCGATTCCGAGTGTAACTTAATTATCAGTCGCCCGTCCGTTGTTTCCGCCGTTGTTCGGTTGTTTTTATTTTCAATTCTATCTCCCATGCAGCGACGGTACGGGTTGGACCACTCCGTGCCGGAAGTGGTATCCGTGCGACAATTTCCCTCGGTGAGGCACACTCTACTTTTATGTTCTTCAATCGTTCGGTGTGGAGTAAATTTTCACTTGGGTTTTACACCGCGAAGGGAAGGATTGTGTTGATATTGGATCGCATTTGTGGTCGCTATTCATCAAGCATAGTTGTTTAATGTCGTTCTCAACATGTGAACGTTTTTTCCGAAATACAGTGATTGTTGTCATTTTAAAGCTAATTTTATAACGATTTTTATAAACCAAAAATGTTAGCTTTTCGATGCAATGATTAATAAATTTTTAACTGTAAACTTCAAACAGTAGAAGTGCATAATATCTCAACAAGGTGTAGAGAAATATTCAAAAGACAACTCTTAATTTAATCGTAAATTGAGTTTTCGGTGTCGTAACAGTTTTTAAAACTTTATTTATTTAAAAAATTTTAGATTTTGCAAAAAGAATCGGAGATTTTGTTATTTGTGTTTTAATAAAAAAGCTCATGTTGTCCAGTCGTAGAAGGTATCACAGCTTCGATGATTCCTCGTAAAACAAAAGAGAAAATAAAAGAATTGCTCTCTGGGGTGAACGGAAATAAACTTGTAACAATTTAATTACGTGTAATTAAACACACTAATGCCGAGCGCGCCCGCTCACAAATCCAAGTTGCTAGCCGTTGCTGAAAGTGCTTGCGCCATCGGTTGGGTGTCGGTTGGCGGTTCCATTGTTTCTCGAACGAACGATGCGCAACGGGTGGAACCAGAAGACCATCGCCTACGAGCCACCAGGCGTCTCCATGGGGCGAAGGATGTCGATGCAGGCAGATGGAACAACATGTTGTTCATCTGCTGACGTTGTTGTTTTGCTCCACGCTCAATTCATTTTCTACCCACTTTTCCACGGTAAGGGAAATTAAAATCCAATAGGTTTTATGTTTTCTTCCCCCGTTTGGTGCCTCTTCGTTTGTGCGTAGTAACCTTCGTGGGGGGTTGGGTTTGTCTCGCGGGAAGGGGTTGCAGCGCGCCATGGACGTTCCATTACCCGGTCATCGACGCAATGATTGAGGCAGATGATACACCAGAAAGGGCGAGAAAAAAAGGTCAATCCCTACCCTCCAACCCCACTGCTTGGTTCGACATTTCCCAGTCGATTAGAAACCGGCCCGGGATAAGAGGTCGTTGCCAGCGCCTAATTGGTGGATGGAAGGGAAAAGAGGGGGATGGATCCTGGGGGCAGTAAACTAACGACGTGATTGGGGAGAAATGAAAAATAAAACATCCCGAAATAGACACCAAACCCCCACTGGGTCGCCGGAAGGTCCATATTGTGTCGCGCCGCAGCAACGCCTTTTCACTTTATTATAACCGGGGGTTTTTGTTTTCTTTCACACCACTCTTTATCCCCGCCAAAGAATCCACATGTTTGTTGGGCATTCTATTTATTTTTCACTTTACCGTTCGGTTGTTTTGGCCGCCGACACGCCACAGCAGAACGCCGAAAGGCGGCAACCGCTGGTGTTTGTTCGCGCGAACGGTTGTTGCTAAATAATATGCATAAAGCTATCATAATTATGATAACGTTTATGTTTCCCGAATGCCCACCCGCCCACGCGAGGGTTTCGCAAAAAAAAAGCGTTCGGCATCGTCCGGGTGGCCATAAAGTGCACGACCTGATGATGATGTTGTCCTTCACGAGGCGCCTTCAGGTCCTTCCCGGTCACCGCCAGAGTCGGATCAGCGTTGGGTTTTGCATTTTTATTCGCGTATATTCCCCGCTCGGCTCAATGTTGATTTTTCTCGTTGATTTTTCCCTCCCCGCTTGTTTTACGTGCTTTTTTTTTTGCAGCTTTTCATCAAACGCGATACATCGCGGGCGCCATTGTTGTCCCGTGCATTCGAAGCTCCAGTAGTTTGGTTCGCTTTCCAAGCTGGGCCACTCTTTTCCGTCGCTCTATTTTCCATTCGGTGCGTTTTGTGTTCGCCCGGTGGGCGGTGGATTTGTTTACTGGTGCGAAAGGGCCGGGAATGAAAATGACCAACGATCGGAGGCTAGGAAGGGAAGGCTGTGGAACGAGGTTTTGGCGAAAAGTTCATTGACAGCGATCATGGTTGGATGGACGTGTTGACGATGAGTGCGAAAATAAACTACCGCAGTAGTTACGACCATATGCTAGGAAAAATGTCCCGGGACCAGGATGTTTTTCACCAAGGAAGGGCCTTCTTTATTTTATCCTGTAGAAATTGTGAGTATTTTTATTTACTGGTTTTAATTTTGATATTTTACAAGACACCTTTTTCATATATTTTAATGAAGGAATTTCAAAATAGTTACTAAAACTCAAATCTTACGGTTTCATTGATACAAAAATACTCGTGTTCCCTTCCCCCTTTATGATTGAAATCATAAAAATTTTTCACGTAAGAAGAACCTTTTTCGGTTATATTGTTTCTCGTAATTTCTCTTCTGTGTTTCGTTGTAAAAACCTCGCAAACTATCAGGCAATTCATTTGTGCAAAAATATTCATGATCTGCTCCTGGAGTCAATTATGATGAAATCATTGTTCGCAAAAACTAATTTCCGCATTCCGTTGGCGCTTTTGCGTTCTGCTAACAGTTCTGGGAAATTTTGTGTGAAAATGTTCGGCACAGAGCGCCGGTGCGACCATGGAATTCAACTTCCCCAAAGTCCTGTGACCCACAAACGTCTGCTTTGTTATTGTAAAACTTTGTTTTGCGCATACGTTTCCAAAACGATCCAGTACACTGGCAAAGGTGAGCTGGTTCCAGCTAGCAAAAGCGATGCGATGGCTTTCGAAAAGAATCTGTTCCTTCCCCGGGTCGGGCTGAAAGTTGTTGAAAAAGTTTTTGTTGCACCACGATACAACTACCCCGAAGGCAATGGAACAATGCAACGGTCAGTGCAGTTTCGGTGCATGGAAGTAAGTTTGTTTTCCTTGCTTTCTCCCTCACGGCCATCATAAGCTGTAGGTTTATATTTTTGGGAGAAGGAAAAGTTGTTCATATTTCCGAATGGTAGCGTCCTCCAACAGGCATGTGGGTTGGAGTGTTTTATATCGACTGCTGCGTAATTGCATCCAGCTGGTGGGAGAGGAAGGTTGGAGCCACTTTTCTATGGCCTTAGAAGTGCATCCTAATGTGTCTGGGCAAGCGAAACCCCGAGTTCCAGTTACTGCAAGTCAAAATGTAGTTCCATCCTTCGCCCACCCAAGTATATATTTTTTTATAATAAGTTTGTTTTGTCCTTAACGTTTGTGCTGCTTATGCTTCTTATCACTGGGAACTGTCAAAGTTTTCTGCTCGAGTCGTAATGTGCTGATATGAAAACTGTGTGGCATGAACTATGGGAAACAAGCGAACGAAAAAGGCAGTTCGATGTTTAGCACTTTCCCAAAGTATTATGTTTGTTTTTACATACAAAATCGTTGTGTTTTTGGAGGACCGTTATCTTATCTGAGGTTTTTCACGGCACTTGTGCAGTAATGTTTAATAGTATTCAGAGTTTTAAGCAGATGAAACTATCAGAAATTGTTTTTGAATTGAAAACTCCATCAATTTTAATATGCTCAGTAATCATTTATTCTTTGAATAGGGATGTTTACTTCAAAACTATTGCTGATGCTTCTTGCAACACACTCTTTGTAATTACCATTCTTACCATTGAAAGTTTTTCTTCTTATGACTTTTCTGCAATCGGACTATGTTTAAATCTGTTCATTATAATTGTATCATCTTTCTACTCAACATATTGTTAGCATTCGTATGACGATTTTTTTCCGTCAATGGGGTTATGGTGGAAAATCCAATCTTCACAAACCATTGAAGTGTTTCATGTGAGATTGATGCAAAAATTAATAATCACTTCGTTGTTTTGGTTCTTTTTATTGCTCTCAAGCAGATGAATTAATTGATTTCAAGAAAACAGAATCAAATCCACCTGAAAACGTAACGCTTGCGACTCACCGTATATCTTTCAGGCAAATCGCTATATTGAGGTGTAGCCCTTCCGCATTACTGCTCTCTCCATCGATATCCGGGATAATAAATCATTTAGCCTCCCTTCTCTCGACACTGGTTTGGCAAAGGAAATCATCATATTTCATTCCGTATCCGCCCGGTCGGATGCAACGACCAACTTCGCACTATAAAATTCCTCTCGAAACCACTCCGGGCTGCTGCACTTTCGCTTTTGCAATAATTGCATGGATTTATGCACAATTTCCGTCGACCTCCACCTCATCTGAACCCCGATCTTGCCAATCACCGGACCACTCACTCTCTGGCCGGGTCTTCGAAATTGTCTGTTTGCCTGATTGAAGATGGCATCCGACGATTCCCGTCCGTTCTCGGTGCTCTGTGTGTGTGTGTTTGTTTATGTGGCTGTATGGTTTCTTCTTCCCCCAAAAACCGAACAGCGGTTTGGTTCGCTCCTTCGGTGCGGGGAGGAAAGGAAATCGATTTCTAAATTTAATCCTTCGACCTCGACCCAAAGAGGGTCCGGTCCGACCCCGGGTAGACAAGTGTGGTTTCCTCTGCGGTGCGTTCGGGACCGAAAGATGGGTTCGTACTTGTTTTTCGGACCCGTTCTGTTCTCCAACATTGTTTTGATGAATTTGATGGTGAAAGCTGGGTGTGGCCCCGCATCCAGGAGGAGTGTAATTGAATTCTCCATCAGAATTATGGTGAGAAAAGCTCGAAATAGGATTTAAAGGTAAACCGCTATTTACATTTGGGATTATACTGACGTTGATCGGTGGGCGAAACATGGATCAATTTTCCGAAATTGGAAATAATAGATGGTCGTAAATTGATTCAACACTTGTTTTTTTTTCGAAACATTGGCATTCGATAGTTTATAAAGAAACGAAAAGATTTATTACGGAAAATAAAAAAAGGACTTAGTAATACTTATTACAAATTTGTGTTGAAGATATTGCACCTGTTGATTAAAGAATAGGAAAGTCACCGTAGTACAAAATTGGATTTACACCGTCTCTGCAAACAGGTGGTGTTGAGGCTCACCGTAACCCGTCCAGGGTTGTCTAACGATCGTTCTATAAAACGAGACAATTTCATCGCCTCATCACGCTCCCGGGAAGGGATTGCGTTTTAGCGTAAAGCACTGGATCGCGGATTTATCGAACATAAAATGGGTGTACTACCAGGCACACTGTTGATGTTTGTCGACACTGAAATGGCGTCTTGTGAAAACCGTCCTACTTCTTGCTATTTTGTGTATTGCAAGCTCGATACTGTCTCGCTTCTTTGCAAAGGTAGTGAAGGAGTGTGTTGAGATTTGCGAAGGGTGATGTTTAAATTTAATGACCCAACTCACAACTGCCTGCTTGGATGGATGGTTGTGTGGTGTGATTTTAAGCGCAACCAGGCGTCTCCATGCGGAGGGCAGGCAGTGTTCGATGTTCTGGATCGAAGTAAACAGTGCCTCGAGGATGGCTGTCGAGCAAATATACTTTATCGCGCAGACATTCTCTTTTAAGAAATTGGTGAAAAACAAGTTGATTATCCAGAGGACGAACGTAAGCACGGGTGAAAAACTCGAAGAAAAAGTTGAAACGCGCCGTTTAATGCCGAAAACCACCGGCGGCCACCGGATAATGGTGGGAAATTAAGTACTTTTGCGGTGGTAATCGGTCGCTGTCAGCTAGCTTCGCACCGCGTAATGTAAAGACGCGTTACCGGATCACACCGTCGCGTTGACAGCCTTGTCGCCCGACGGAAAGTGGAAAATGAGAGACTCACCTCATTACATCCGCCCGTCCCCATCCCCTCCTACCTCGAGGGCCCGCTTGTGTCGAGACGGAGGGCGCTTCGTTTATGCAAAATGAAGTCGTGTTCTGGCAAAGGGGAACGTGTTGTTTCAGAATTTTAATGTTTTGACGCATTCGGCAGCGCGCCGATGTCGGTGTCGGGGTGTCAGGTTGGTTGTCTTGGCTGGAGGGACGGGACGGATTCGTGAACTTGATGCTAATTACGCCTTGATGCCACCGGGGGACCTCGTGTGTGTGTGTGTGTGCGATGCTTGTGGCTGTTGTTTGCATAAGAATGAATTTTCCAATGCTACCAGGCTAATAAGCCTGTCAGCGGCCTTCGACAGTGTTTAGAGCGAGGGATGTGTGGTGTGTTTTTGGAGGAAATAATTTCCAACCGCTTAGCCTGTTGAGGTGAAATTTGTAAAAGGGGTTAGGTTGGTTACTTAACTTGTTGAACTTTTAAGCTTTACGTTTACGCGACGGAGAAATGATTGATAAATTACATAGAATTCGGGTGTAAAACTGTTGTGCCAGGTAATGATTTTAATTTCAGCTGTTTGAAATGCATATATTATAGCAATTAAATTGTATAAAGCTCATTACTGATTCAACAGTTTGCAATGTAATATTGAATTTTGCTCGATTCTGAAAATATTCAAATTAATTACCGTCAATATTGTCTGCTCATGAAACTTTCTATTATTACTGAAATGCGAACGAGAAATTTAATACAACAGGGCTCGGTAAATGTGCATATTATTTCCTTTGCTCTGTGAGATAATTACAAACGAACAATATCCATATTTACTCTTTAAATCTCACGTTCAGGTTCTGACCGAACGAACAGACAGTACACATGGTTGGGCCTTTAATTATGATGTTTGAATTCCTGCCAAAATCATACGCCGGTATCCAACCGATGAATGCAAGCACTGATTAGGGTGGTGAATATCTGCAAATTAGAATTTCGCGGTACTTGCCTTGATTAGACACTAATATATCAGCTCAGTTCAAACGTCACTGCTTGCCAACTGCAGGCACCGTTGCACGTCGGGAAACGGTTCAATGGGAAATGTAATTGAATTTGTAACACATTTTCCGCGTTACATCCACCGTGCTTTCGCGGAAGGGTTTGCAATTTATTTTCCCGCTGCTCATCATCAGAGGAACAGGCAACAATAACTTTGCCAGGCAACGATGCACTTCAGTCGCATGCAGCAGCAACATCGAAGCTCAAACGAGAGTGTCGAAAACAAACGCTTCAAGTACAACTTGCAACGTTCGATAGGAAATGTGCTCGAACATCCCCGATATTGCCATGATGTTTGCAACACTTCCACGTGCGTGCGTGCGTGCGTGCGGGTGGCGCTCGGAAGGTCGAGGCCTACGCCCGTGAGGCGACCCTTTTGTGCCCTTTGGAATGTCCGGAGGGCCCTTGAATTGTGTTCCAATGGAGTTGGGGAAACGGTGGGCCACGGGTTTTGTTAACTGTTGTGACCCTTCTTGCTTTTAATTATTATTTATGCCTCGCGCCAGTGGGAAGTGAGCGCGTGCGGTCCGGTTTGTTTCGTGCCGCAAGTTCCAAATTATGCTGAGCGGAACCCGCACACAAACTCCACCCACGGTTGGAGTATAATAAACAATTTTCGTAACGTACCCCGTGCAGCATAAATGGTGTGTACGGAATCATGAGTAGCTCTATTTGGTAAACAGCGCGCGTCATTGATACGTGATGTAAACAGCGTCCGATGCACCTGGTTTGAAGACCGAGAATTTCCGAGGGCCCTCTTTTCATTGAGATTTTACCCAAACCGTTGCTGTTGTTGCGTCATATCGGGTTATGTTGCTTTTGTTTCATTATATTTAAAATGGAGCGAAAACATTGGTTCAAATGAAAAATTGAACCAAACTTAAAGGTTTGTATTTTCGCTGAAACAAATTTCAAAATGCTGTCAGTAGCATGTGGTTCATTTAATTTTTCCTAAAACTAGCGCTAATGGATTAGTTTCTACCCACGGGTTCTATCAACTTCGTTTTCTAGAATAAATGGAAATAAATCCTTTTTTCTATCGAGTTTTGCGATCGAACTAGTGCAGGTGACGTTTTTGTCGCGCCTAGTTTTCCATCCACCCCTATCCTAAACCTCACTTTCCTTCAACCCGGGCAACCAATTCGGCCGTTGGTCACGCCAAGCGGACATTTTGGGCCGGTGGTAATTTGTCAGTTACGCAAGAGCGAGGTTCCGTGCAAAGCCGGGTGTCAAACGACGCGCTGAGATGCGGTTCTCCGTACCGACGGATGTAGGGATGAATCGGCTGTGCATTTGGCGTTGCGCTTGTCTGGCAATTCTATCCGAACGTTCGGCTGATGGACGTTTGGCAGCTGCGCTGGTAGTGAAATGGACGAAAACCCTCCAAAGGGCTGGCGTTCTTTTTGCGCTGCATTTAAATTATGTGGGAGAAGGTTTGGTGTGTTATGCTTGCCTGATACTTTAAAGCAGGATTGTGCTTACTTTAAAGTATTTCTATACTGGTAGAAAACATCTGCACTTCTCAAGTGTATGTCCTGAGAGAAATCATGTTCAAGATTCAACAATCAAAAGAGCAAGATTTGTAAGGGTTTACCCCGCGTCTTTCCGTCCTAAAACCCGGTCATTATCGAGTCGCAGAGCAAAACCCTAGTCATTATCGGTCTGCATCGTGTTTGTGTGAATGTGAATCCACCAACCCTGGTTTGGACCCGTAATTTGTAACTTACCCGTTTGCTTTCTTCACTTTCAGACACTTTCCATCCAGCCCCACAAAACGACACTCGCGAAGGAGTCCTTGTGCTGAATCAAACCCACCGTCGGCACCGACCGCCAGAAACATCATAATCAACCATCAACAGTGCCTTCTTCATCAAGCCGGTCGGGGAGGGCGGGTTTTGGAGGGTCACAGCACAGCACCGTTTGTTAAATCACCGAATCGAATCGAATCACGGGGAACACGCCGCCTCTCGCTCGACTCGGTGTCCTGTGGATGTTTGAAGACGGGTTGGTTTTCCATCCGTTCAATCACGGCACGGTAAAGGAGGAACGAAGGCTACGCGGACGGTATTGAATTTATCTGGCGAAGAAGAAGCTGGGCGATCTTGTTGCGTGCGTTTCCAGCGCGGATAACGAATCAAAGCTCCCGAAGGCTGCCAGAAGAATTAGGCGGAAAGGATAAAAGCAACAGTGAGCTCGAGTTCCAACCGGGCGAGAGAAAAGCGAGTGTTGGTAAGTAAGTTTACTTAATCCCTAACCATCAAATAATTCTTCTCCTTTCCCCGTCGTCCTTGCCCTGTTTCCCCGGTTGTTTGCGTTGGACAGAAGGCCAAAGCACGGGACGTTTCGGTGCGTTCCACGAACGAAACAGATACAATAAGAGGGAAAAAACCCTTGGCTCGGTCGGAAGGAAGGAACTCGGTCTGCCCGATTCGACATCCTTGTCTTCTTCCCTCGGCCCCTTCGAACACCCATCACCAGCCCTGCCCTGCTCTTCACCTTGTGGCTAGGACTGTTTGCTCTCACTGTAATCAGTGTCGCTTGAGCAAATCCTATAATCGAATGATCTACAAATAAAATAAGTACGTTTCTTCGGTTGATTTCGAGCGGAGAAACTGAGAACCCGGGGTTATATTCGAGGAGCCATCTCGTCCCCCTTCCTATTGGGCCTCCTCGTTTCGTCGTAAGAAGCTGGTCAATTCTTTCGCTTGTCGATGTTTTTCACGACGTGGGATCGGATCGGATCTGGCTGTGTGCTTCGGGAAAAGAAAGCCATCGAAAGGCGAAGACCGTGTTGAAGAAACGGTAAGGATATCATCATTAGTCCTTCGGTTGCCTTTTTTCTCCGTACCTCTGAAGCCGCGGTGATACTATGATTTATTTATGTTTTATTTTCACTTGGACTGTTCCAGGCGTTCCAGCGGTCGGTGGTGCGTTCGAGCCAGCTACACCGTAGTTGATGGCTGCTTTCGGATGAATTTGTGCTACCGGCTGGATGAATTTCATTTTGTTTGCACTGGCAACAACCCACCGAAACCCCCACCCAGCCCAAGCCCGAGTGCGATGGGTGGTGTGACATTTTCACTTCAATCCGCAAATGCTGCATCGGTTTCGTGGGCGCCTTTGGGGAAAGCTCCCTTGTGGGAGGATGTTTTGGTGGGTTTCTTTTTTGTCGGTAGCCAAAGAAAATTTTATTGATTCTATTTTTGGCATTCCGATGTGCTCCACCTTCGGTCCGCAAGGTTCTTCCAGCCGCGCTTGCATTTTGAAAAACTTTGGGACTATCCGATCCAAGGGATCCTATTTGTTGATCTCATCAGGAGCTACATTGTCAACGTAATTTTGGATAAAAAATGTGACTCGAGTTCCAAATGAACGTTTCTACCCGATATAATTAGTTCCTTTGATACCATTTTCGTTTCTTTTACGATTGATTTTATTATACACTCGTGAAGATGTGAATGCAACAAGTGTTTCCTTCCCTTTGGCCAGCTGTCAGGCGGAAAGTGTGGCAAAAAGTGCCTCCTTCCTAAGCCTTTTCTCTGCCGCCAACGCGAGCGAGTTGGCAACGAAAGGAAAAACTATTCCTTAAATTCTTTCGGCCTCGGAGACGACACTTTCGTGCAATTTTACGCCGGAATTCGGTTTTCCTTTCGTTTTTCTGCTCCATCGTCTGAACGTCGTCTACCCTCGCGGCGCAAGAAAGTTCGAGGCAAAAAACAAGCCGTTCCCAAAAAACAACCGTTTGCAACAGTTTTCCTTCCTTCCGCTCGTTGAATCCATTAGTGTGTGTGTGTGAGTTTGTAGGGTGATTTTTTATTGTCGTTTAGCCAAACTTTTTGTGCGTCCAAGGAGGCTTTGCGAAGGAGCAAGGCGCTTGGTCTAGCGAGTTTGAGCTAGAAATGGCTTTTCTAGGAAAAACTGGAAAACAAAATTTTCCTCCAACTCCTTGTGTCCACTCACTTTTCACTCGCTTTTTTTCCTGCAGGTGAATACACTGAAGCGTGCTGCAATTCTCCGGCTGCTTGTTCCCGTCGTGGTATGAATCGAATTTCCCCCGGGGGTGAAATTGGAACGCGCGTGGAAAGTGAAACAAAATGGTCGAACCGTTGCAGGGCTGGCCTGGTGGCGATGACTTCGAGTCAGGAGAGGGAGTGGAAGGGGGTGTGGGGTGTGTTCGGTTGGGGGGATATCCCTTTCTCTTTCGCTCACACGTCGCGAGAACGGAAGAGGACGGAGTGTTTATTGCTACCAGCTTCGTGCGCGTCCCAGGTCAGTTCTCCACGGGGACGTCTTATCGCACCTGTGTGTGAAGGTGGGTCCCGCAGGCCCTCGTTGTTTGTATTGTCCACCCTTCCACCCTCCTGGTAGATGGGGGTTTGAGGGACCTTCATCGTGTGCCGCTTGGCGTTTGGAAGCGTTTGCGCATGTACATCGCACGCGGCTCGATCGATCGGTGTGTTCCGTTCCGGCACGAACGAAGCGATGCGAAGTCCGGGCGGTCGCGAAGCTCGCCACTTCGGGTTGGCCACACGCTCGTCGGGAAGCTCGCAGCGACCCATCGAGCCGAGCGTCCGACGGTTCCTTCCAGTCGCTTCCGAACCGTTGGCAATGTGAAGCAGTTTGGACGAACGCGGTTCCTCGCCGTCGCCAGTGTGCTGTTCCGCGGGGTCTGTACGCGTTCCGCGGTCACTCTGGTGTTCTCGTTGGTGTGTTGGTGTCCTGCGGAGTCCACACGGGGCGGACAAGGGGGTGTCGATCGGAAGGATACTCTTGAACACATGCAGTGTTGATGCGAATGTTCTATTCTGCAAAGACCTGTTTCAGTTGAGGTTTCGGTGCGACGACCTTGGTTCTCCCCTCTCCCTTCGTCACATAATCCTTCTTCCGAAAGAACTTATCTGTACGTGTACGTGTGCGTGTGTGTGTGAGTGTATGAATGTGTCGTGACGTCGAGGTTGGGTTGTGCTTGGTGACGCTGGCGGATATCCGGGGAACACAGGGAAACCAAACCGGAAGTGTGTGTGCGGCCTCATTCGCTCTTTCTCTTTCGCTTTATTGTTCACCTACTCGACACACATTCGCTTCAATCGGCTTGGGACACGAAATCAATAGGACACGGTGTTTTCTTTTTTCCTGCACCAACAAGGACTTTCGAGGGCTCATTGTTTAGGATCAAACGCCCAGAAGCAGCGCCGTCGGTGGTCTGAGGTTCTCCAACAAAGGCAGATATTCGTGACTAAGTCTACCACTAGAGTGTGAGATAGGGTTGATAAAAAGTTACCCTTTTGCCTATCGAACACCTCAACGTTAAACTTCCCGCTTTTTGAGGATGTGAAGTGCGCGTGAACTTTAAAACTTTCAAACGGTATTTTTGAAACAAAATCATGTGCGTTCGGTCGTTCGTCGTGCGTGAAGATGGCAGCGCAAACCTGACAAGAAGCCCGTAGCTCCCATGCCGTGTGTTTCAAGCGGAAGAGAAGTAAAGAAGCCATGATTGATCTGATTATGTCTTAAGTGGACAACAAATAAATTGAGTGCCGCCGAGTGGTGCAGCGGGCGCGGTATGGTCGGTCGTGGTTGGTGGGGGTGAAAATAAATAAAACGGGAGGAAAAACATATACTTGCTTGCACAACCGGCGGAGACAAATATCCGTCATATCGAGACGGGGCAGCACGAGAACAAAAGCATATAAAATAGAGCAACGGAAAAAAAGAAAAGTCCTCTGAAAGACTTGTACAATCACTCGAACTCCTCGTTTGTGCTTTGAGTTGGGGTAAACTAATTGTATCTGGGCAACGTTTGTCGCGGAAAAATCAATAACGACGATGTGCTTGTATGTTAGGGGAGACAAACGGAGTTCTAGATAGAGACCTCTCACTGGTTTTGACTAAACAAATGATCTTGTTTTCGTTTATTTAATCGAACAGCTGAGCTTGACTGCAAAAAAATACCTGTCCAAATATTCTTACCTATCTGAATCTTCCTAGGACCCAAACGACTTTACCCAAAGGCACACAGGATGGCACACAAAAACCTCATTTACGGTGCATTAGTGGCCAGCAATGGGCGAAAGGATCGGGCCACCACCGACCACTATCGTCCATCGTTTGAGATGGAACTAAACGATGAAAGATAAAAGCATACTACCACCACTACCAGGCCTGGTGACATCGTCGAAAAACCATCGAAAGTCAGCTGGTTCGGTTGGCCGTCGACTCGAGTCGAGTCGAGTTGAGTGCTGTCTTATTCTGCGCGTTCCTCCCCACTCCACCACCTCTTAATCGACGCACATTACGGCGTTCCCTTTGAGAGGTGACTCGGCGGTTCATTAGAATCAATTGAAGCGATCGTCATTTGTTTTCGTATATCGTATACAGTGACCGTTTCGTTGGGATGGGTTGGGAAAAGTTTTCCCATCTTTTGGTTTCGTTTCGCTATTTCGGCGACTTGATTTTTCTCTCGCTTGTGTGCGGTTTATCTAGGGGGTTATAAGACTCGCACTTGTTGATGATCGAAACCTAATCCTTTTCATTTGCTATGGAGTTAGCTCATAATTTTGGTTATTTTTTTTCATTTTCCTTTCATGCAATGTCTTTTACGTGCGCTTCATAATGAAATAACATCTTATTTTCTTCTTAGGAATAGCCATTTGTGAAAGTGTTCTGCGAAAGAATTGAAGAAAATGAACCTATGAAGCAAACAGATGGTAAAAAGAAGAGAAAACATTAAAGAACTTAACAGTGATAGAAAACTAAGAGTTGATTGAAAAAATTCCCTAGAAAAAAGATCAAAATATCGTTTAATATAAAATCTGGTGCCAAAATAACAACTGTGTAAATGTGCAAATGTGACGGAGGTTTAAAACGAAGAAAGGTTAAGGGAAAGCCAGTGAAAAATTCGATTTAGTAAATTAGCAACAGTGCTGTAAGAAAGCGTAACAGAAACGAACCTGTGAGTGTATTTTGTTCTGGTTTTATCTCGGTAAAACGCAGTGTTTGTGGTGTAAGCAAAGGAAGATTAAGCACACATCCAACAAGTTGCTTCAACAGTGAAGT
Source organism: Anopheles sinensis (assembly GCA_000441895.2). Classification (NCBI taxonomy): domain Eukaryota; kingdom Metazoa; phylum Arthropoda; class Insecta; order Diptera; family Culicidae; genus Anopheles; species Anopheles sinensis. The sequence goes on along the minus strand of KE524842.1, from coordinate 168,996 downwards.
GGGGTCCTACACACTACCCTTCGAAAGGGATAATCCGGCCTAAGTGCCGCTCCACGCGCATAGAACGAACACTCGGTGCGTCAAGTGTTGAGTGCCGCGATTTGGTGTCGTGTGTGTTGGCAACAGTGGAGACGACCTTCTTCGGATCGGTTGGGGGATGCACTTGCACTACAGCAGTGACAGCAGTGTCCTACACTCAAAAGCTGAACATGAAATGAGCATCGCCAGCGTTTGTCAGCAGAGCAAGAACAAGGAAGCGCAAAACTGAGGTGAGCTTTTGTGTAAATGTTTCCCGTGGGGGAGAAAATTCTGTTACGAAATGGATTTCACGTCACGTCACCTACGGTCCGATATTTTTCCATCCATCCAAAAGGATCATCACAACTTTTGCCCGCCCCGCATTCCCCCTCCCGGGGGAGGGATCGGAACATTCTTCGTTTCTGGCTACAAAAAGTTCGCCATATATTTGAACGATGGATGGTCGATCGGCTATGGGTTCGGAGAACCGGGCAAAAATGTTCCTCCCCCGTGGGAAGGAAATTGTTTCCAAGAAAGATCACTTTTCCGCGCACCATTCCGTGGGATTTTCTTCGATCGGAAATTGTACTCCTTCTCGCCAGTCGGTTGGGAGGAAGAAAGTGCTTGCGTTGTAGGAAGTTTTCCATTGCCCTGAGTCGTCCTTCGTGCTCCAAGGTCGACGCGCGTTCAAGGGAAGAAAATGGCTGCCTCGAGAGAGCATCCCGCCTCGTTCGTCGTGATTGGAAAAGGCTTACAGTTCCCTTCGGGGACCGTTGCCGGTGGCCGTTTCGTGATAAAACGGTACCATTTTCTACCACCATTCACCTGCTTTTGCCTTCCGATTTTCAATCAACCTACTCGTCTATGGTTTTGAAAGCGTTGGCTCTTTTATTCATAGGTTCGGGAAACTGTCGTCGAGGAAACACCCCGGCCAGACTGCCTCTGCAGCGCGGAAAAGCCAATTGACTGAGCTTATCAGACGTTTTATGACTCTCGCTTCTTGTCCCAGGCTCCCTTGCCTTCTGACTCCCTTTGGCTACCTGTTGCCGCTTCGGAGGAGTTTCAAGTTATGACATCAAACCTTCCAATTGCTGGCAACACTTGGAAAATGCTCGGGAAAGACTTGTTGCCTGCTGTTAGGCTCGTTACGTTACGGATTTATTTTTACTATTTAGGTTTGTGGCAGCGCAGCTGTCGTTTGAGTTCTCTTTCTCCACCTTCGTATACGATACTTCAGCGTTGCCAGGGCCGTAAGTAAATGGATAATGTGTCCCAGGTGGTTGGAGCAAACCACAATTCACTCTGGCAAGAGATGTCCATCAAAGAATGGTTCGAAAATAAGTTTAAGGTTTTCGCAGTTATGTTGTTTCAGTCCGAACCAACTAAATTTGAAAATGCTTACAATTTTTCCAAAATAAAGAATAAGTATTTCTGATTCCATCTTCCCAGACAGTCAATCAATCCATCTTACATTTGCTAACAAAATTGAAATGTTTTTAAAGAGGGTAAAAAAAATCATCCCGATTCGATTGTTTATTCCCTCGGTAGACTAACATGTATCAAAAACCTCCAATCACAACAAGAATAAAAGCCAAACACACGGCCATACCTTCAGACCTTCTTCTCCCCACTTTCCAATCAGCTAGTCGTATTGATTTGGGTCGAACCGTTTTCACCGGCTGAACTGGGAAGGGAAAGGGAAGCAAATCATAATTTTATTCACCTCTGATCGGGAAATGATTTGATTTGGCTCTCCGGGAAGGTAAGTAGTCCGGAGTGTGGGCGTGGTGCGGAAGTTGAAAAACATAACCCAAGGTCAGGATAAACATTGGGAATGTTTGGGATACAGTATTTTCGGTGTTTTTCTCCCGTCTTTCCGATGTTATGCTTCTGAAAAAACGTCATACTGCACACGGAACCATTCGGAACGAGGGGTGACTTTTGAGAAAATTTTGGATATTCCGTGGAAAAGGGCCTGTGGTTTATGTGCTATCGATGGTCCTTCAGCTTCGTCGAAAGTTCAGCGGAACATTTAAAAGATTCAAAATCTAAAGTAAATACCGTGGGCTTGATATTTATCGGGCGATCTGTCTCTGTTTGGATAATATTTTCCAATATTTTCCCAACCGATACGGCTTAGCCGGAATAGGTAGGAAAAAAAACGTCTCTTTCGCGACAAAGATTCCCATCCGGGAGGGGAAGGAAACGTTCAAGCCTTTGCCTTCTTTTTGCTCGATGCATTAGCATTTCCTTCGCACACTGGCCACCCATCGAACAAACAAACAAATAGGCAAACAAATAAACACAAAAATAAACACTGCCGCAATTGCGGTTGAAGGTCGGGGACGGCACGGGAAGTTTCGCTCCTGTTTTTCTTTCAATCGCATTTTTATTTTTCGCATTACTTTTATTTTGATTGTGCCGTTTTGCGAGCATCACATTTTTCCATCTCCCTTTCTCACCTTGTGCGGTGGAAATGATATTGCTTACATTTTCTGGAACTTCTCGTAGAAAACTTGCACCGTTAATTAAATCGCCATCGGCGGACGCGATCGGCAGCGGGCAATGGTAGCGGTCGTGCGTCATCCTAAGGTTCGGTACTTTCGGATTAGTTTCACGGAAAAGTACGCCAAAATGGAGGATAAAGAAAATGGCAGGTTGGATTGAAATCGAAACCAGCGCGAACCGGTTGCTGTCAATCGAAATGTAATCGTTAAAATGATGTAAACGATCGCGGAAGGATTATTCGGATTATTTTTACTGTCGAGAGTTTTCTAGGGACACGGATGAAAAGGGTTTTTAAAATTTCTCAACAAGGAAGTGCGTCAATAGGACAGTAATTACTATTTCAAATGAGATTGGGTCTCAAACTAATGACGTTTGCAAATATATCTTTCTTATAATGTTAGTACTTCGTTAACAAATATAAATGTTTTAGTTTAATGTTTCAAAAAATTTGTTCTTCATTTAATTTTATGTATATAATCCTTCATAAGAGAAGATATATTTGAAAACATTCTTGCCCCAGCTAAAAATTTCATAACATTTCGGATAGAATGCTGTGTGCCATGCTTCACATCGTTTTATCACAGTCCTCCGTAGTTGGAATTGATTATTGAATATTTGTCACCATCCGCTGGCCATCCGGCGCGAGCATATTTCTCCGAGGAATGTAAAAATATGTTCGTGAAATAACAATAATTCGGGTCGAATATATCTGTAATCCCTTCGGGGGGCCCTACGTGACCAGCGTGCACAATGGGTAGAAAAAGGTCTCATGCGAGGCGAAACGCGACACAGAAAAAAAAAGAAGGAAAGCTCCGCATCGAAAAAATGCCATCGAAACCTTCCTGAATAATACCCCCCAGCCCGGACAGAAGGGAGAATAATGTTTCTAGGAAGGCGTCAGAAAGAAGGGAAAGTTTGATGAAGAGTAAAATAATAACCGCTCGCCTGGTAGCGGTTATTTGTATTTATGTGTGTATATGTCTGTTAGTACAGCTTTCCCCTTAGCTTTCACTCTGTCGAAAATATCTACCATTGCAGCCGGGTCGGAAGAAAAGGAGTGGTGGTGGAGTTGTTGTTGCTGAATCAGCACGAACATTCCAAGAACATTGTAACTCAACAAATCATCTTTTCACCTGGACAGCGAAGCGAATGTTTCTCCTTCTTCAAAGAGCTTAGGGTGCTGGGAGGAGGTATATAATAAAAGTGAGGCCCGTCAAGACACGGAAAAGCCATTTCATGCCTTCTCGCTCTCGCCGGCAGAACCATTTGAATTATACGTACCTGATTCCGTTCGCCGGCGAATGCTTCGAAACCACAGACATCGGTTTCGCTGATTCGGATTCGGAACAAATAGGTCGCCATCGGAACAATACGCGCCGACAGAACATGAAGCAAAATGAAAAAAAATAAAAGAACACGGCACAAAGCACAATAATGGGGTGGGAAAACAATGGAAGCAGTACGGTTGATCATTGCTGAACAAAAGTTCGCTCGGTTCACCGAAATGGAGGCGCCCGGTGGTTCTCCTATCCTTGAACATGTGTGACGGGAGAGGAAAGGTGCGCCAGGTGGCGGGGCAACATTTGCCAATTCGATTTTCCGAGGTGATGGAACAAATCGAACCGGACGGAGTTTCGGCTCCCTTGGGGACATTCGCGGAATAGAGCTTTTTGGAGGTGTATTTTTGTCGTTTCGCTTTTTCCTTTGTAACACCGTTTTCCCGCTTCTCGGAATGCATGCCGGTGGGGTGGAAAAGAGAAGTCTATTCGATGCCACTTTCATCGGCGCACGTTATGGGAATTCTTTTTCATTCCACCCATCGTCTCTTGGCTATCGTTCGAGGAATTGATAAAATGTTCGCTTATACTTTGTTGGAAAATGCAAGAAACGGACAAATTTTCTCCGAACAATTATTTCCCGCAAGGGATTCATAAATTCATAAAGCACTAAAAGGTTTTATTTTGTCCCCGAAGAAGACCGTTAAGGAAATTGATAATTTTTAAAGGAAACCAATGGTCCAACAGAGGCTAGACAGTTTTTATGGCACTAAATTTGAGAAGATTTCCATCACCTCGTATCTTTGTTTTTTTCGTATCTTTGTTTTAAAAAAATAAATTTAAAGAGAATTTGATGAACGCAGCATGAAACTACCCTAAAACATACAACGGCACATTTACGTTTCTGTGAGATAAATGATCGCCATAGCTTGAGGGAAGGAACGAGACAAGAACTTGAGGTAAACTGGTGAAAATCAATTTTCATTTCCTTTCTTTCTCTCCCTCCCTGTGCTGGACCGTGTCGGTGTGGATAGCCACGAGGCGTAATAAATCATATTCAAGGTCCGGCCCGATCGGGGCGAAAAATGGTACAAATGGGCCCACCGTTTTTTCCCCCATTTTCATGGGCGCAGTAGCGGCAGTATGGTCAGCTTAACGGGCGGGGAAAAGGTATCGCCTAACACACCTGCACAGTCGAGGTTTACCAAGGAGGGTAGGAAGAGGGGGAAATGGTAGCAATGGAAACTAATCGGGAACCATAATTCCTGCAACTCCCTCAAACCCCTCGCTCGGTGGAAATGGTTCATTTTAATCACATCAACATTGAACCGTCTTCAGTTGGTTTTCGGTTTTGATGATGTTTGGTTTTGTTTTTCCTTTTCTTAAAGGCGGTGGGAAAACTGACGGCCAATCACCACTGCTAGACGTAAAGGAACCGCCCGGAAATAAGTGAACTTGTAATTGATGTGGCTTGATGCCGCAAAAGCGTGGCCAAGTGAGTGAATGGTACGTAATGGGATTACGACTCGTTGGACAGTTTTCTTTTTATTTGCTTCCCAGGCAACAAGGAACTAAAATGAGGACAGCTTTCTTCCACACCAAATGGACACTTTTGGCAGCACCAAGCGAGCGGTTTTTCCTGCTGCGCGTTTTCATTTGACCTCCCGAAGCGACTCTAGTTGCCTAACAATGAAGTTACTTAATAAGACGCCGTCCTTCACCATTAGGTTCTGCCTTCTCCCCATCCTCTCTCAGAAGGCGCCATTCCTTCGGTGAGAGTTTTATGGAGTCCACCTTTTGACCACGGTGGCTGACAGGAAATGCGCCAACCGAGTCCGTTTAACGGACGTTGCCATCATCATCCTCATCACCATTAATCACGTACCTAACGCAGGCATTTGGCAGGACGACTTCCTTCACCCAGGTGTGAGTGTCTCCGGTGGGTGGTAGGTGCTGGGTGGTGGAGTTGTGTCAGGGTGAAACCGAAGGAGAATGGCGCTCGCTCCATTTGACATACCGAATTGTCGTTCCGCTGTCATTTCGTTTATCACTTTTTGCCTGTGCGCTATATTGTTTATAGGAAAAGACCGTGACCATGAACGTCTTCTGAGGTTTTCGGGGATGCGGGGAGAAGCCGGAGGTTTGAGCAAACAAGAGCATGGACAGACACAACTATATATATATAAACACACTGAAATAAGATCATATCATCCGTCAGTTGGCTGCTTCCCGCTTTCACTGCCATAATTTTGGGCCAAAATCTGGTCGTCCTCGGAAGCGACTCCCATTTTCCTTAGGTTCTTTTCCTTGTTTTTCCCCTGTCAAGAACGAGGCTAAACGATGGCTACCCTCGCTCCCCTCTACGGGCAGACCTTGGTCAGGTTTCTTCGGCAGGAAAAACTGGGCGTTGGTTTCGAGGCTATTTTGTGGCAGCCTTTTTCTTTTCGGGGAGGAGGTTTCCATTGACCACCGCTGGCATAAAATGTAGCGCCGGTAGGCTTCCATTTCTGGCCCGCTGGTTTCTCCTTGCCCCTTTCCCTTCGTTTTGCTCGTTCTATTCAGGTCAGGTCACGTACCTCGCCGGGGCGCCACGGAATTTATGAACGGATGGATGGCACGGCAAATGTATGCGTTGGCCACAAAGACAGCGGGAAGATAAATAAGCAAGCAAAGAAAATCGATGTGGGTTTGTGGGTGGTGGGGGCCTTCCGATGAGCCCAGCGATGTGTGTTGGCCAGAACGGGCGAAATGAAAGCAGTAGTTTTGAACGCGAATTATCGACGACAGATTATGGTTTGGGAGAATTCTAGAAATTTATAATTCAGTATAGAAAATTTTGACAAACTTTTACTTAATAACCTCTGTTTGGTTTTCGGGCAGTTTTGTATTGAATTTGGCTTGGAAAAACACATTAAAAAAAATAAGCAGAGTGTATGAGCTTTCCTTCTGACGAATTCTCGGATGAAACGAACCTTTCTAGAACAATACACACAAACGTATAATACAGTGCTCAATATTCGAACTACAGCATCAATTCCAACGGTTTGCGCCACGGAACACCAACAATCGGTTTCGTTTCTTGCATTCGCTAGCAAGTGTGTTTTTCCAGATAAAAATAGAGCCACCCTTTTCCCGTCCGTATACGGCTCCCCGTGCTGGAAGCGTTGGTGGTTTTCCTCTATTTTTTCTCCATCAAAACAAGAAAACTCTTCTTCGGTTCGGTAGGTTGCACAAATAAACAATCGCACGCGCATGAAACGTTATCAAAGGAAAGGAAAGCTTTTGTGGTGGGCGAACAGGAAAAGGGGCAAAATCGTCATGAGGTAGTGAAGATAAGATTTGGTTGTTGTTCTTTTTTTGTAGCGCAGTTTTGGTTTGGGGTTTTCATTTCGATTCGCTGTGCGCCTTTGCTTCGGATGCTGGATTGTTTTTCCGTGGCAAAGGGGTTTGGCGTTCCGGTCGGAAAAATCTCTCCTCCCTCTTTGAAATTTTTCATTCCTCGAGCCTCCGCTCCATTGTTCGCTTTGTTCGAGTGATCGAAATTATCGATCGGCGGAGATCGGTGGCCAGCTATCTTACATCCGAAATTCGAGCATAATCTTAACTCTTCGTTTCGGTTCGCTCGAAGAGTTCGGTTCACTGAAACGAAGGCGTCCGTCACGGTGTCCGAATGTTGAGTATCGTCCTTCGGGGGTGAGGAAGTTCTTTTCGAACTCCTGCTGCGTGTCTGACGTCGTTAAATCATGTCCAAAACCTAGGGAAACGTTCCGCCACTGGAGGAAAAGGTGATGTCCATAATGAGACGAGTGAAGAATGGTAAAGAAACAAGAGGCAGAGGTCTCGAGGTTTAGAGTGCAGAGCAAATCAGCAGGAGCCTGATCCGGACACGATGCTTCCACTCACTTCCACGTCAGTGCTTGCCATTGGGAGCCTCCCTTGAACATAAATCGCAATCCCCATTCCCGGAAGCGTGCTGCTCGAGTGACGATTGAAGTACATTTCGCAGCATGAATGCAGGAGTCCGGTCCGGTTCCGGGAAAACATCCTTAGGATTTATCACCCGATGCTTGTTATTGACACGCCTCTTGTGAGCCTTTGGGCCTTGGGAGTAAAGCGTGGGGGCGTTTTATTTAGATATGTGATTGGACGATATCGGTGACTCCGATGTTCAGCGTGGCTCGTGAGGTCTAGTGGAGAGAACAAGCCAGGACACAGTATATGGGGAACTCTGCTGCAATCGTTCAATCAACATTATTGTCACTCTCGGTTCCGGAATGGCGTAGAGTGACGCAGTATTTTCTGAACTTGTGTTGGGAAATGGGCAGCGGAAAGGATTCTGGAATTTGATCTCAAGTCGGATCGATCCGGACTGGATTCTTGCTCTGAAATCATCCGAATCCGGATCCAGAATTGGGATCCAGAAACAGAATCCGGATTCAGATCATTGGAATGCAGATTCATATTGAAGATTCATACATCAGGCATTCAGATTCAGAATCCAAGTATAGTATCCTGAAATCCATATCTAGTATTTAGGATTAGATCCTTTGGATTTAGATCTGTCACGTTTGGAATTTGAGATCTGGATTTGCTACTGTCACTGCTCCGAGTCACAGTAGGGATTCGGATCGAAATTGGATCGATTTCCTTTTCACTAAGCGGAACCGGGAATATTGGCGCAAACGATCGATCCCTATTCGTTCCAACATGCATTCGAAGGATGCGGGCAGCAGCTGTCTTTAGGAACTCGAAGCCTTTGTAACGATGTGTACCTTTCGGGATGTAATCTGTGCCATGTTTTTCCTCTCTCTCTCGTTTTCCCTCTTTATTCTCTTGTAACACAGCTCAAAAGCTTGCTGAATGTCCTTCTCCTTTTCCCTCCCGTTGCCAAACGTCATCCTCGCCAAGGGCTTTGGTGATTGAAAAAAGGAAACGAAAGTGAATGAATGACGCCCTACTCTAACGGCCTTCCCGCACCAAGTGGCTGACCACGGGACGTGATGGCCTGGTTTGGCTATCTGCAGGAAGGTTTTTTGTGCCTGCGTGTGTGTATGTGTGTGTGTTGGAAGGACAACCAGCCTTCCATTTGTTAGTGTTCCGGATTTTCCCTCGCGGAACCGTCCGTTCGTTGTGTTGTGACTTCGGATTACGGACCAGCGAAAACGCGTTTCCCCTGTTGACGGGGGAGGAAAAGCAAAGCAGGGACCAAACAAGAAAAACCAACACCAGACTAACAAACTGAACTGAAAGCCAATGGACACCCGGACACGTTATGTACACCTTTGTGCCATGTCGGGTACTTTTCTCCCTCGCCGCTACAAAAAAAAGGCCTATACGCAGAGTGACATATTGGCGAGAAAGAGCGCCAGAAAACATCGGCTTGTTTGGATGCATTACATCGTGTAAGCCTTTCGCAATGTTTTCGCATCCCCTTCACAACGGACGACGTGGAAGGTAGAGGGAAATTCGGTTGCTAAGGGATTTAATTTCTCTTCTTTTCGTTTTTATTTCGGTGCTTGTCGAATGCATGAAAGGATGCACGATGTTGCCAGAGGTTTACGGACTGTGTTTTGTTTGCCTGAACAAATATGTACATGCATTCTGCACGGATGCAGGGCATTCTTTTACCGACTGGTGCAATGAAAAATACAGAAGGGGCTTGTACAAATCCCGAAGTACCTCAATGGAGGCGCCTGGTACTCCATTCTCGTATTTCTTCATAGAAAACACAGCATGGTTTTTGGCCAATATGGTTTGTTACTCATTCTATTCTGTGTTGAAATCTTTAATCTTTGTTCTATTTTACTCCCAAAGAAAAGTAGATTACCAAAGACAAAAACTCTTGCAGTTCGCAGGAAATTCGTTCTTCTTTAAATTTCCCTTCGACCCACGTGTTTTCTTTCGTCGAAAATCTCAACCTAGTTTCCTGCCCGTCGATGCGAGAATCTGCTCGTTTCGGCGTGGGAAAATTTTCCCCTGGATGGCATAATTAAATTATAACGCCCAGACAAAGTCGAAACTTTTCCCGATAGTGTATTTCCGGTGGGCAAAAGTTTCACCCGTACCGTGGGAGGATGGGTTGAGGTTGAGCCTTTGGCATCATTTGACATTTATGAGGCTATTTCCTTGCGCAGATCGTCGACGACGTGAGGTGTGGGTGTGTGTATGTCTGTGTTGGCCTTTCCCTGATGAGCGACCCAGCGATCCGTGCTTTTGCGTTTTTCGCATGCAAAGCAGCGTGCCGGGAAAGGAAGTGAGGGAGGGAAGCTTGGAAAGCGGGAATACATTTCGCTTCAGTTTTGTCCGCTCCTTTTCGGAGGCTGTTGCCGAGGTAGTATGCTTAAATAGTTAATCTCTTTACTCGTGCCGGATGAGAACGTCAGCGTGTGTTCCGGAAATACTACAAGGTTCTTCGAAAGCTTCAGGAAGATGTAATTTCGTAGAGTGTCTTTTGTGGTTCAAATTGGGATGGTTTTTCGAATACATTGCATTGAAGGTTCGTATCGTCCAAACGATTAGCGCATTCTTGTTGCATAGACGTCTATTGTGGTTTGGTGGAATGTTGGATTCGTTTAAAGTACAAAGTATCCGGATGTTAACTACATTCTCTAAAGCAGAAATGCTACAATTTCAAACTTTTTTTTACTAAAATTTCGCCACCATTTCTAAAGAAAATTAAATAAGTGAATATACATTTTCCACGACTCACACAATTGCTTGCGATGTAAGTATTTTTTATCCCATTGCAGCAGCTCACGCCATGTTGGTTGCTTTTCGAAACAATGTATATACATTTTTAACCCATTTCTGGTCCGCCCCTCGGGCGTTTCTAGGACGATTGGATGTCGAATGAAACTTTCGCTGTCAAAGTTTTGCGAACGACCCGTAATTAGTGCGGTTTTGGCTGGTGTGCTAACTCGCTGGCCCGTAAGCGCTCTCGTGACCCAATGTGGTGGCGGTTTGGCAATTCCCCGTATCCATTAGGTTGCCATTTTTGTCGCCTGACTGTGTTCGCTTCACAGTGTTAGGGGTTTTTTCACCCCTAAACGAACCACTGCTACGAAAAAATCGTTGTAAACGGTGGAACTTTAAAGTTGTGTTGTACTTTCCAAAGCGAAAGAAATGTTTTTCATGGGTTTTAAAGCTGCTTCCGTTCACTGCTTGGTTGAGAGCATGCTTTCGTAGATTATTTATGGAATCATCCATCCAATCGCACTCTCATCATCACTCGAACGCACTGCCGCGCTCAACTGTGTTCGCCTAATTGCGTAGCAAATGGTTCATCCATCGCGAAAATATTAAACAAAACAGAAAAGTAAAAATGGAGTTGGGGTTATCATTACTCCTGGTTCAAATATGTTCCCGCTGATGCCGCTGATGGGGATCAGTTTGTTTGTACACGGATAGAAAAGACGTGACACGTGACAGCTGCTCTTCGTTTCCCGCAGATCCACCAAGCTCATCCTCGTATCAGTTGTTTCGGGTCCGGATGGATTAGTCGCATTATTCAAACCGACAGCTCTTTTTAACGGCTTGTGCTGGTTGGGAAAAAAAAAAGATTAAAAATATGATCCATCAGCACACAAACATTCTGTGAGCTTTATGTCACCGCAATATTATGGCTTGGTTTCTGGTTTGCGGTGAGCATGGTTGAATGTAAAAATAAATATACATAACAAATTTGTCCACCTTTTTCTTTTGTTTTGCATATTTGGAAGTGGATGTTTGGAAATTATTTTCAACGTGCTCTTTTAAGTTTCCTTTTAAACAGGAAAACCACAACATTGTACACAATTCGTTTGATCGAGGTGTAAGGTAGGAGAAAGGGAAGAGCCTTACGAAGACGGACTGGAGACAACGGTTTAGCCAAATGATGTATCATTTAGTGACAATTAATTCTTCATACCGCGAACGGGAAAGTTCGACCCCTGAAACAATGGTGGGCAAATATAATCTCATGATTTCGTTGTGCGTATTAGGTAATCCGTTGGAAGAACTTTGCTTGTTGTTCGAAACAATGAAAAAAGGCTTGTTGCATACTACATGGCGTCGTTTTATTTATTGGAATTTATTGACTATGTGTTACGTTCATAGAATGTATGAATAAGAACAGCGCTGTTTTGACATTGCGACATCGCTGGTAAATAAAAGATAGAATATTTGCTTGTAATTTAATCCTCCCAGTCGGATTTGTTCGATACCGAGTCGTCATCCTCCTCGTCCGACGATCGGATGACGCGGCCGCGCTCGGCCAAGGCACGCCGGAGCGCATCGGCCAGAGCATCCGTGCCGCCGCCATCACTACCACCACCACCACCACCACTACTATTTTGGTCACCGGCAGTGTTCCCGACCTCGCGGTCCGCTACCGGACGCAGTTGGAATCCTTTTTGGATCTCGCTCAACAGATCACCGCGCGAATCCCCACTACCGCTGCCAGTGCTGGGTGCGCCTTGGTCCACCTTCTGCAAAGCAAAGCACGAAAAAAGGATGGGTTAATGGGAAATGCAGCTGGGGGAAGCACGAAAACACTCGAGTACCTTCAGTGTTTTGCCTTTGCGAATGCTGTCCAACAAGGCTGACCGATCGTCCTGGGCGCCGCCTGCAGCTGCTCCGCCTGGAATGGCCGAGGGTGGCAACATGGTTGGCGGGGGTGGCGGTGGCATCGGTCCATCAGACATCGCGGGTGGTGGTGGTGGTGGTGGAGGCGGTGGAGCCGGCCCCGACTGCATTGGTGGTGGCGGACGAGTGACGGCCGGAGCGCCGCCGCTATCCGGTACCTTGGGCGACATTGTCGAAGGTATTGGGGGAAGGGGACGGTTCGGTGGTGGTGGAGGCAGCCGTTGGCCATTTCCGCTCTGGTTCTGGGGCTGTTCGTGAGGGAGGTAAGATGAGGAGATGAACGGGATGAGTAGAAAACAATTGAAAGCCAACGCTTTGGCTGTGTTTGGCTGCAAACCGTTACCGTTGGTGGTGCTGGTGGCTTCCGTTTCTTGTCGCTGCTCTCCGACTTGACCTGCTCGAGCACGTTGTTCGTCTTGATGAAATCGTAGATGAACGCACGCGTTTCACGATCCTTCAACTGGCAGTGCGGCGACATAAAGCGAAAACAAAAACGATGGCGATTAAATCGAATAAAATCTAACGTAAACCGTCAAACTTAAGGAAGCGCTAAAAACTTTATGAACAGGAGAAATACAACATTTAAAAATAACGCCCGGTAAACGTACCTGCTGATCGCGAACTCCGACCTTGTCGAGGAAATTCTTGAGTGCGTCCCCTTCGCCGCTCATATCGAACCCGCCTTGCGGATCCCAACCGACATGCGAGACATGCTGGAAGTTCGACGGCGTACCGATGTCCGCCTTCGACAGCTTGCCCATGCCCTTCGCCTTGCGCGCCTTCTGGAGCGGCTGGCTTGTTAGTTGCTGCTGCTGCGCCATAGGTGGTACCGGGTTCGGCTGCTGGAATGCTGGCGTGAGTGGACAGCACAAATAGTAGGTCAAAACATTAAAATAAAACATACGCGACGGTGAACCTTACCCAAGTGAGGTTGCTTATTGCGATAGATGACGCCCGTGTCGGACGCATCCAAATACTGGTTGCCGCCTTGAGTCGTTGAAGGTGGTGGTGGCCTGGCCGGTGGCTGATCCATCCGAGTGCTGGTCCTCTTGACGCGCTCTGCGCACAGGGATAGGAAGAAGAAAAGCAGTATTAAATTATCCTTCCCTTTTTGATGGTGATGCAACCATTCGCCATCGGAGCGATTAATTAACTCTTATTTTGGGGATAAGGTGTATGTTCGTTTTGTATGTATGTTTCCTACAAAAAAGAGGACACGGCGCGAAAGGTCTATCTGTGTCGATATATAATCGGTGGTGCGTGCTTAGCTTACTTTGCCTGTTGCGATTCTGCACCGTGGTTTGGGTCGTGCTCATAAATGCCGCCGCCTCGTCGTCACTGGCAAAGTTCAGCGCTACGATGCCATCCTAATAATAAATGAGAGTAAAAACACAAAACCATAAGACATGAACAATAGAGAGCCACGAGTAAATAGATAACTGACGGCCACATACCTGTCCCTCGAACGTGATTAGGTACGGTTTCGGCTGCGTTACCTCGATCTTGTCGTACAGTTCCTGCTCCCACACTGTCACGTTCGCCTTGAGGCAGTACAGCCGGAAGTAGTACGACTTGCGCACATTGTCCTTGATGAAGCAGAGCGCCCCAATACCCCGCTTAACCCAGGCGGCATGGGCCGGGGACTGCGTCGTGTACAGTTGTGCGACCGCCGTGGAGAGCGTCTAAATTGAAGCAAATTCGTTAGTTTTAAAAAAGTTTTCCTTTTTTCCATCCATAATATCAAACAACCGCCTTGTGGAAACGCTTCTTTGAATGGCAGACTCAATTTGGTAGCTGATTTATGATAATTAACTACGGTTTAACACTACAACTACCGAGATTTGGAAGCGAGCAACTCTACCGCGAATGGTAGTTGGTTCGCGAGTAATTTCAATAGGCTGGTATATTTTAAGCGTCTATTTAGATTAGGTGGAATCAAAAGAAATTATTTCAGCATTGAATGTTATATTACTCATGACTGGATATTATTTTGGAGGAATGATAAAATTTTGGAGAAACAAATAACTTTTTTTTATCACTTTACGCGAGCTTGAACTAAATATCAACATGTAACAAATTTGTACAATCAATTCGTAGGCTTTGGTTGTTCACTGCCACGTCTTATAAGAGATAAGGCGTTGCTTAAAAAAAAAAAAACTATATTGGAGTTTATTTTTCAAACATATTTTTTCTTAATACCGAAACATATGTTCATTCCATACGAAGAAGTGATGCTCAACTTCGCCGGAATCATTTCACCAACCAAATGTATTGTGATTGAAAGGAACCAGACTGGTCAAAAATACCTGGTTTTGTAGTTCTAGTATTAACTTGTGACGAAATGATATTATTATCTGGTAAGCATCAGTGGACGCAAAAATAAACCGAGTAAATCCATTACTTCTGCTGCGTCACGGCAAGAGTCAAAGTTTTATCAGAGTCAGGGTACCGCGCCCTACAGCTCAACGGTGACCGATAACTCCTTATCCCGATTATTCCGCCAACCGTTCGCTACTTAGCTTTGCGTCGAGATACGTTTGTAGAATTGAATTGTAGAAATAATTCCATATTTGCTGCTTAAGATATACTCATAATTCGATCGTCTTTTTCCCCGTACTGTGGATGTTTTTTGGGAATCAATTACCTGACAGCGTTTGCCGATCAAGCGAAACAGTTGATCATTTTCCTCGTCCGTCATTAGCTGGCTGGGTCGGTTCGCTTTGCTGGCCGTTGAGTTTCGGTCCCCTGCGGTATCCATACCTCCCGACTGCACCATCCTGTTGTAGCTAAAATTATGACACGCTCCGTACGTACGTGGGAAGACTCCAGGATGAATCACGATCACGGGGTGTTTGATATCTTTTCGTTGAAAATTTCAAAAAACTTGGCTTGATTTTAGAGGGCACGAAACAATTGTTATTGAGAGAACACGGGATGTTACAACACGGACTCTCCGTTTTTACTTTTTCAAATTTTATTATACACGAATAAGGTGGCTTTCGTTGACACCGTTTCGAAACACTGGACGTCAGATAAAATTTATCGAGCACAATGCTTATCGCGGTTGATTCCCTCTTTGTTGTTCGTGGTTTTCAACTAGTCGTCGTGGGGGTGTATTCCGAGGAATGTAAGTTATGAAACGGACCGATCGAGTATTTTGCTATCGAAGACAACCAACAATTAAAAAATAAACAGTTCAGTGAACAATTAAACGATTAAAAACTTCAGTGGCACATAACATGATTCACCAGCAACGGCTGTTTAGCATTTTGGGTTTGACTGACTGTACACACTTTACTTGGCCAACACCCTATCATGCCGTTATTCACTTGTTTATCGCACACAAATTTAACAAATAATAAAATCGCACTATGTCTTATTAACGAAAACACGACACAAACTTTCCTGGGAGGACGACCATCAACAAATGAAACTCGTCGGGCAAAATCTTTTTTCGAATGATCCAGTGCGTTTGACAGTTCAGCACGGCAGTCAGCTGAGAGGTAAACAATGGGACTAGAGATGGGCATCACTTGCGAACCTTGCACGGATTGATTCGCGGAGCAGTAAGAGCGGTATATACGCTCTCCCGCTCATTACTTTAGAGTTACGATCGTTTTCGATCTTTTGTCACAGTTTGAATTTCCTGTGACTTGTAGCAAAAGTTGTACTTAAATGACATGTTGAATTATTTGATTCTAGTTCTGTTTTATTGCATTGAAAATGTTTCTGCGATTAGTATTCGGCACTCTTCTGAGAAATTAGCTACGATTTAGAAATGTGATTAATTCTTACTATATATACAAAAATATCCTACATATGGCAATAACAACAGCAATTCTTATTCTGCCCTCATAATCCAGACTCGCAATGTAGTGTTTCCAAATGACGTGTTCTGTTCCAATTGTTGGCAAACGATGTTCTACTTAAAATGATCATTGGGCGCAGGGTAAAGGATGGTGGTTTGATGATTTTAAAAATTTATAAAATTGTTCTTCCATCCGCTTTGTGGTTCCTTCATAACGTTTGCCTCCCGTCGTAGAAGCTGCTGCTCGTAAAATCGTTATGACACGTCCGCATGTACAGTAAGCAATGTTGTCATCGTATGTAGCGCCCAACTGAGTTCTGGTGACGACTTCCGATGTCCCGGGAAGGAAATTATGTGTCATTTCAAGTCGCTGCGCTCATCTCCGTTTACCGGGGCTCGAGGAAAACGTTATAAGGTAGAAGGGTGGAGCTTTTTATCCTTCTTCATACCCTTTTCTCTTCTTCACGCTGTATCCAGCTGGATAGGTGTATCTTTAATGATATTTATTTTTGTTATTTTCCCAAGCCTGAGCATACCTTAAACTTGCTGTCGTAATCTTTTGTGTACATATTGGACAAAGCGCGAGCGGAATGAGGATTGAGGACGCTGGCGGGGAGGGAAGTTGAAGGGATCCAGGGATATTCTTTACTTCAGTTAGACAGCAGCATCCCGTTGCTTGACGCGCATAATTTTGAACTTTTCTCCTCCGGGCTTCGTACCGATCCTTCTGGTTTCCACGTTTCCATTTGTCTCTATCATGATCTGGTCCTTTCTCCGCTCCTTCGAGTAAAGATAGAAATAAAGTTTTTCGTCGTATATTGAGTTTCTTTTTATTTCTTACTTTCAACGTCTTTTTTGTCGTGGAAAGTTTCCCGCTCCGTTTACCTTTTGTTTTCCCTTCCACGTCAGCAAGGGACCATACAGGCTGTGGAGCTGCCAATCATTTCGCTCCGGTGTGACCGGGTAGTTTCCTTAACTCTTAAATGCGTCACACTAGCATCTCCTAAACGGAGCGAACGTTGATGAGTTGGAATTTGTTTTGCCTGAGTTGTGTAATAGCGAGCTTCGTCATGCAAAGGTTAACTGTTCCTTTGGCGAACCGTTTCTTGGCCTTGTCTGGAGTGAAAGTTATAGAATGCTCCACTGACACGATGTCAAAAACACAAGGGCTAAAGTTTCAGCAGAACCATGATGTGAAATGTTTTCAATGCGAGTCTCCGAATGCCAAAGTAATGCTCGGCAATACACACAAAAGACAAGGCTATAATAATATATACTTTGGGGTCCCACTGTCTACCGCGTGGCTTTCGTTTGCTTTGATATATATTTTAATTATTTACCAACAGATCACGAAGGATTTAACTCAGTTCATGTTACTGAATAATTGAGCTGAGGGTCAGAACGTTCTGGCGCAGTTATTCGATCGCATCAAATCACATTAACCCCGATTGATTGGCTCTGTCACGATCGGTTTGCATTGATTTGTTTGGAAATGAAATCAGGTGGGAAAATATCAACCCCACTCAGAGGCACAGGCGCACGATGCTTCCTTTTCACCCGGTTGCACCTGGGAAAACTGGGTGGTTATAGGAAAACCACCGGAAAAAAAACAAAACACACATACACTCCCTTAATGGCCCCCTCCGGTGAAGCGAACGAGCGGGCAAAGTTTGAATGAGTTTTACTTCCGTTCCTTGTTCCCTTTTGCCCCTCTATCGTGCTCACTAATGGACTGCGGGAAAACTAATTCCTCTTGCGTGCCCTCACCTGATATCACGTTTCATCCGACGCCAATCGACCGAGCTATCTTTGTTGATCGAATCGTTTGCGTGAGTGATTGATAGTTTTAGCGGCCCCGAAGTGTACTGGCCATATCGGGAGCTTAGGAGCTTCCCCTCCATCGTGAAAGATACTTGGCGTCTGGAATGAGTGGGAAAGTACTAGAAAAAGACGATTGTGGTACGTTTATGATGGAAACACGGGGGAGGCGAAATGTAGGTTAAATGATGGACTGTTTCTCGATGAAGTCTAGAAACATCTACCAACATGATGATGGTGTGTTCGAGAACCTAAAGACAAAGATTTGCAATAAAACGTGCCATCGACATCGTGATGACTGCATGTTTTAAGTAAGTTGACATCTAAATTAGCGTAAAGTTTATAAAATACCTCTTCTCTTTCATTGGCCGTTTGTTTTGACCGCCTTCAGTCCATTTCCATACTTCAAGCTTTCCATTGGTAAATGGGGCGCCACGGAAACGCTTGACTGAAAACTCCTCGTGCGCTTCCCACTTCCAACTGGTGGTGGCAGAAAACACAAGCCACGGAATTCTCGGAATGTGTCCCAGTGAGGAGCAGTTTTTGTTGACTTTGGCTCGCTGGCGAAGGCCCGTTTCCGGTTGGGTTATTTTTCGCTGGCTGGCCGTTTCACGGTTAACTACCACGAGCATCGGTAGAGGATGGCATCACGCGCATCCGGATGCTCGAGCATGCTCTGGCGATGACTTTCAAATCGGATTTTCACTGCTTTACGGAAGCATCCCGAGAAAGAAGTTTACTCATTTGCCCGCAGTTTTGATTCAAGTTTTTTTTGTAATGAAAAGTGTTTTTCCTTAATGGACTTATTTTACTGCAAGCTGCGTTCCTTATCGTTTATCGCTTGCTATCTCAAGGATACTTCTCGCAGATCGGAAACATTAGATAAAGGCTTTGAGTGAGAAAACAAGGAGTTTCCTATTGCACACTGATTTCAGTGCTTTGTTCTGTTCGTGCTGTTTTGTACAACAAGCTTTGTTGAACAACTTTCTTAGTTTTTTTGTTCTAATTGTACTTATTATTGTAAAGTTTTTTAAACGGCAAGTTGTTGGTAAATATTTTTAAAAGTAACAATATAGGAAAACCAATACACAATATCGATTGCATGCGCCCCCAATAAAGGGCCATAAAACCACTTCAAAGTGAAATAGTCACCCTACACGTGTATGCGAGTGTTTTATTGGCCATTACCCTTTCTTTTTCGCCTTTTCCTCCCTGACTGTAGTATTATTTTAATACAAAAAAGTAGAGGGAGGGAAATTTGAGTGGTTTTCGTTCCGTTCACCCGAATCGAATGACGCACAAAAACGAAAGGTAGGCCAAAAGGATGTATCAAGGGTAACGATCCATCCCGTCGATAGTATCGAACACCGGAAGTGCCGATGGACGATGTTGATGGAAATCGTGGTTCCGAATAAAATACCTGACTGACTTGCCGACTGCAAAGAATGCCTTTGCTAAACGCGGTCAGTCGGTTAGTCATTAAGGCCGCGTGACGTTTCACGAGAACTCGCTGGAAGCGGTTGAGCGGTGGCTAATAAATCCAATTTATTCAACCGAAGGCACGTCCGTCCAAAGCGGGGAAAACAAAACACAAAACGGCTGAGAGTTCTTTCAACGGAGGAGGTTAAAAACGGAAACCGGTCCGAGTCGAGTTGGACGCTGGACGAGCTCGTTTGACAGATGGGAGCACTTAGCATGGCAGCGCATATCGGGAGATTTTCCCACGTCGTACCGAGAGAAATGGTGGATAGATTTATCTCTTCCCCATCCACCACGCGTGGATGGTGATAAATGTAATCAAAAACATCGTTCAACCATCGTCCTCTGGAGTCATAGAGGTAGCTTTGCTTCGAGAATGGAATGGAATGCAAAATGTGCTTTCACGTGGAGAGGTTTCCTAGAGTCCAATCCTAAACATGACCGCACTTCTGTACCGTTGCTAGAATAGGTGGTTTCTACAAACAAATACACACGAATTGTGGAGCAAATAAAGCACCTCCAGCATTTTTCTGTTTGATTTCCGCTCAGATTGCTTCCGGCTTTGAGATTTGTTTGGATAAATGGGGCAGATTGGAAAATGAAAAGAATTGCTATTGAATTACTTGATTTATTTGACTTCTTTAAACGCTAATCTTCTTTCTAAGAGGCACTTTCTGTCATTTCCCTTGTTTTCTTTCCTCTACGGGTTGTTTTTATATCAACTTTATTGGCTCAGATTAAAGTTTCCCGTTTACTTCATGGTGAATGTTGATTGAATTATCGATGGCTTTACGCTTTTCAAGGAATGGGAAATCTAAGCTCCATCTGGCGTTGGTTGTAAGTAAGGCTGAAATCCTTGAACGCTTCAGGAGAGACATGATACCATTTAAACTGTGTGGTTGTGGTTTCTAGCACGAAGGTTTGATAGATTCGTGGTTTGTGCTTGAGTGGAAACATAATGGAAGGAAAGCGTTGTACTGGAATTATAGTATGATTTTAATTTGATTCACGAAGCATGTGTTCCCTAAAAGCTACGCATAATAGTGATTTCCCAGAACTTCTGCTTAAAGCATTACATAACAGATAAATGCTCAGATAATTGAATAAAATAAATTAACGATTTAATGTCGACGTAAATTAACGGTTTTCTTCAGAGTTGCGAGTTGTTGAGGATCTCCAATTCTTGGTACAGACGATCATTGTTTGAAGAAAAAACACTCAACCACTCTCTGAACCGCACAAACATCATCACAAAGCGTTATCGTGTACTGTTTGTTTGTTTGTTTTATTGACTTCGCACACGATTTATTGCATGCATCGGTGCACCAGGCATCACGAGGACTATGTAGTCTGCCGTTTAGCAGCTTTTTTCATTTTACTCGGTCTTTGCAATGTTGTTGAAAAAATAAATAATTTAAAGCAATAAATTTACGAGCTTATCGTTGCATCTCCGCTGTCCGATGTTTTCCTCGATCGATTCACTTCGAGGGGTGACACTTGATACATTAATGCAAGGGCAGGTCAGAAGGAAAGATTGGAGGGAACTCGGAAGCTTTGGTACGATTATCCACTTCGAGGAAGCGAAAAGTTGCCGTGTGTTACACTTAGTGTAACAATAATCTCTTCTTAGAAAGCCTTTACTCGGCTACTTTGGATCGAGTGTCTTGGGATTTATGGCTTAGAAGTGGGTTGAGTGGGTGGTTGCTTCGTGTGCAAACAATGCAAACTGCACTGTGCCTTTGCCTCCATTACCATAATTTGTGAAACTACTTCTATCAGACGGAGGCTAGTGATAAGGGCCTCGGGCAAGAAGTTGTATTAGATCAGCTGCCAGCTGGAGGTCTGTTTGCCAGTTCGTCGGTAGAGTTAACATGACAGCCCCCGTTCTAAACGGTGAAATTTACAAACAAGTAGCTCGGTGGAATGGGATGATGAAACGCCTTTATTGACCAGGTTGAAGTTATTGCAAGTGATTGCACCATCTTATAACAGCTGTTAAAACATTGCTTCAATCAGCAATGTTCAGCAAAGCACAAGGAATGTGTACAATCAACATTGTAGTGAAAGAAAGAAAAGTAATTCTTTGTATGGTGGATGGTGGAAGAAGGCAGTTTAAATTTTAGAGGAAGTATTTCAAATAAAGAAAGGTTGGGAGATCTTTTTCTGTTAAGTAATCAAATTATGTTAATGGAATATCACAAAAGATGTAACCAAAGATTTATTATTGCAATTCAATTACGTAGCGCATACAGAAGGGAACACGAGCAGTAACCTTATAAATCAGTTGCTAAGAAAGGTTTTTCCCTTGCTTTCGTCAAACTAGGAAAAACTACTACTTCCGTTAGATTTTGCGATGCATTTTTTTCTTCCCAAACGCATGGAAGAACGTCGGTGATGTTCGGTACGATGGAAAAATTGGAAATTCGCTGTGTATGTGCGATAAAGATCGGTGCAGGAAAAACTAATAGAAAAACCGACAAAAAACATTCAACATGTCTATCCACTGCTTGTCTTGTGAGCAACGAAAGCTAACACGGGCGTCAGTGAACTCGCTTTCTGTTGACTCTTGGCACGCCAGGCCATTTCATCACCTTGTGGAAACTCTTCTGATTTGCTCGAAAAAGCATCACCAGCAGAAGCAGCATCGCTCGTTTGGATGGGTTTCCCGCGGAAATGCAAACATTTCTTACCGCTTGCCACCGAGAGCTGGTCTTACTTCTTCACGATGAACTCGCACCGTGAAGAAGAAATTGTGCAAAGAGGTATACAACGCTTGTAATCAATTTTATCTTTTCTTTCCTCGTCACCTTTAGCGTAGAGTTAGCAGAGCGTTCAAGATTCTTGGCTTCTATTTTTAAGTTCAACCAGAAAAATTGCATCGTTGCGTGAAAACCGAAGAAAACAGTTAGATAATCAGTGGTTATTGGCCTGAGAAGCAAATTCACCAGAGCAAGAACACCTGTTCGAGAATAGTCAAACCGAGTCGTTTTGTATGATATAAAATATTCGAATGTCAAACTTCTAAAAGAACAACTAGTTTTGGTTCTACATAAAAGGGTGAGCTTTTAAATTCATGATATCTTTCGTATTTATCGAAAAAATTTTATAGCATTTAAATTTCTTTAGTTTTATTTAGTAATCCTGACACTCTTTTTCCTGGCACGCACTCGAAACCTCTGCGTCATAGTACATCTGTGGCAACAGCTCGCGATAAGGATCCCGGAGCAACCGGGCATTCGTTCATTTCGGTTTATGAAGGCAAGTCTTGGGACAAACAACCATTGTACGGATGCCGAACTCTTCGATGAACCCTTTGGGACACCGGTTCGTTCGGGGAGGAGTCTGTGGGCGTCATCCGATTTTCTTTTCTTTTTTTCCCGCCCGTCAACTTCTCAATGGACCGTTTTCCGATTATCTGATTCGGGTACCAACAGACAGTCATGGGCATTCCTATCGCTGGCGTGTTGCGAGTAATCTTTGCGGGCCCATCTTGAAGAAAACCGGTCCCTCCGAGAAATGTGGGTCGTTTGTTGTGAAAGTTTTGCGCGCCCTCGCGGAAGGATTTATGAGAAAAGTTTTACCACTCTTGTTTGCTCCTTCGTTTCCTTCATAGTTCCTAGTCCTCCAGCTGGAGTTGCACCAACTCGCCATGGCGGCAAAGTTTAGGAGGTACACTCTATTTGCGTACCCTTGTGAACGGGAAAACACCCTACGCACTCCGCACTGCGCAATGTATTCCTGACATTCCCGGCCCTTGTGGGGGTTGTAAGCGAAAGTTTCGGCCGCTACGGTCTGCTGGAGTGTGTTCTGGATGTGGAAAGTTTCGGCCCGGGAGAACGAGACAAAACCGGCCACGATTTTCGGTACTTCGGTTTGCAAATGAGATGAACCTTGGCGTGTCGAACCCCAGAGAGACACTTTCAAGTCCCATCGATGGTGCGCTCAATTAAGCTAGGCAGACGTTCTGGTAGGAATCTTTTTCTCCCTCAATCCTTCCAGAACAGTAGTGCTTA
The DNA here is from genome assembly GCA_000441895.2 of Anopheles sinensis. Classification (NCBI taxonomy): domain Eukaryota; kingdom Metazoa; phylum Arthropoda; class Insecta; order Diptera; family Culicidae; genus Anopheles; species Anopheles sinensis. Next base: position 145,453 of record KE524842.1, on the reverse strand, counting down.
ATGCGTAATAATGTGTGAGTGAGTGTAATGTTATTTTTGAATTGATATTTTATTGATATGGATATTTAAATCCTCACGGATAGTTCCTTTAACTCTTGTAATCCCAAAAGAGTGAAAGAGTCATCAGAAGAGTTACTTGTAGCTACCGAGATGTGAAACCCAATCAAGGAGTTGAATCCGAAACTTGGATTTGAATCACTGAAGGGTATACTAAAGAGTAAATAAACTAAAGAAAAAGTGTGTTGACGTTGTTTCTACTATGAAAATAGTATAGTAATGTATGGATAACTTTTCCGCATTACTCTTTCATTTTCATTGGAATCCCTAATCCGCTCATTATTGCGTCACGAAAAAGTAACTAAAAGATTCCAAACATCGTGATGATTGTAGAGTCTGATTCCAATTTATGAAGAGTCATTATTCCCATCACTACAGAACAATGCTCCCAAGTGGACCGAATTTCCTACACAAACGTTAGTACTCATTAGGCAGAATTTATTCTGAGACGGGAAAGTATAATTAGCGAGCAGTAAATGGCGAACATCATCGTTATAGTTCTCCAAAAGTCGCAGCGTAGTTTCCACTGGGGAACACAAACATTCCAAAAACTGGAAGGGAGAACATATTATTTCTCGTAAAAGAACTGCATCCCTAGTTTTGGATGAAAGAAGCAAAAATACGTGTTCAAATGAAAATTCAATTTGTGAAGCATGTATTTTGGTGGTTTCCCAGGCTGTTGTGCGATGCAACTGTTCGTGCTGTCGAAAAAACGTAGCTTCGTTAATCGTGAACCACCTGGCGCCTCCATCGATGGTAAAAATGGTGTAAAAAAACTCACACCACTGCATCCAAACGCATCCTAACAGATGCCAAACGAACTCCGGTCCGGTGTGGAGAGCGAACATTTCGTAAGATTTTCCGTTCGGCAATTTCAAAGGAATTTGTACATTGTGTGCAGCTGATGGCATTATTGTTGCCGGGTCAACGTTTCGCTGCTGCTGTTGCCTTACGGCGCCGGGTGTTTGTGGTGCCGGAATGTCGCACCTTTCGCGCCCCTGCGGATTCATATTCGTGCACGGCGCCTTTCGGAGGCATGTGGGAAGGTGTGCGCCATCATGTGCCGGAATGTGCCGGACGCGGTTTTCCGCCATTTGTTTGCTGCACGTGCCAGAGAAAAGGCAACTTGACATGCAAACACCGAAACGACCGTCCCCGAATTCGTGGGCGCTTTTCATGAGGGTGCCGGGGTTTTTTCAGTTTTGCTTGGCACTTTACCTTTCTACTAAACCACAATGTCTGCTTCATGGAATGTGACACTGAAAAACGGTACGCCAACGTCGCGCTGGTGGCGCACCACATTGCTATTGCGGCAGAGGGCTGGCAAAGAGTCCCATCGTGGAGTTTCCTTTTCGAGAAGCTTTTAATTAAATTGCTTTTAATCTCCCGCACGGCATCGACCCATTGTTTCGGTGTGAGGGCAAAGGCGCAAACCATCGTCCGTTGGACCAGCGTTTGGAAACAATTCGTTCGAAAGGGGAAAAAACCATGAAAATTGTTGCGTCGGTGGTGCAATGGAGCAACGCTCGTAGGAGAAAATGAAGGAAAACAACACCGTGTGTATGGTTCGTTGGTCAGTTTCATGAAGCGCATTTAATATTCTTAGCGAGTTGTGGAAATGATTTATTTCATGAAGCTGTCCGGGGGGAGGAAAGCAAACCAAAGTTCCCACCCAGGGTCTACCTTAGTTTCTATATGGCACGTGGAATGGGGGTAGGTTTAATTTGTTTCCCATTGTTTAGGGTTAACCCAACGTGCTTTGCCAGTGTTTGCTGGTGATGGGTTTATTACTTATTTGAATTATTTATTATTTAAGTTCTACAGCTTTTTTTTCCTCTGCAAAGAAGCATTTATACACATTTTCCATGAATCTTGAACTGAAATGAAAATCCCTTTTTAGAGTGTGTACATTTTTAAATGTTGAGCCTTTGCTTTCTAAATTTGTTTAATCAACTCGTCGAGCATTGGTTAAAAACGACTTTGTAGGAGTAACAATTTTCCGCGTGGCCCTTTTTGTTAGATAAATGGCACTTTTTTGTGTTATTATTTTTCCTCTTGAAGATCATTCCCTGAAACTGGAGTGTGTCACAAGAAAGTGAAAAAGCACTAGACCTATATCAAATGTGTAAAATCAGTAATTGAAATATTGAAGCAACCAACAGAAATAAGCATATGTACACATGTGTATCGTAATTGAAAATCACTGGTGTGCACGAAATGTGGTGAAAATCGTGCCGGTTCCTATTACCCTTGGCGTAATTGAAAGAAATAATGTTTGCAGAGAGGGAAAAAAGAGAAGCAAAAGATTCTACACACGAACCCATTTGCAACGGAGGAGCCACCGATTTCGGACCGAATCAATCAACTTCTCCAAGAATTTTCGATTTGCAGGTTACTCGCCCTAACGATCGGTGGTCCTTCGGTTTACGGAGCATGATGTTCCAACATCAAACGAATCCTTTCTCACTGGGTTGGTCTTCGAAAAAAAGTATGGAGAGATTGAACAGTATTCTTTGTCAGAGACAGCATAAGAAATCATAAGACCAACAGAACGTTGTGTCGAAGAAGATTTAACCAAATGGAGGCAAACATAGGGGTCTCTAACGAACCACCCTGTTTTGGTTCCGCAACGCATCGGATTCCACTTTGTAATGTGGAGGTTTTTATACCAAAGTGAAATACACAGAGAAGTCGGATCTTTGGGTAGAGTTGTTTTTGAGTATGTTTGATTGTCGGTGGCTTGTGAACGGTCAAAAAACAGTCAGAGTCAGAGTCAGGTCAGGGATTCTTTGTTCACATTTTGAGGGAAATGTGAACTTTATTTATAACTTTTATACTTTGTAAAGAGAGTATCAAATGAAATTGAACTCTGTAGGGGTTTTAACGAAGTAATCTTTGTTGGCGAAACATTACTACAGTACATTAAAAATTTCAGTTTGAATGAATAAAATTTGTAAAAATTATAACATCAAACACCTTGTACGTTAGGAAAAAATGGAATATTGACAAAAATGCTAATCAAGCCGCATTTTTCCTTTCCCTTGCTCTCTTTTTCACTCTGTTTGATTTTTGAATTTGTTGCTCGTGAAGTTATTAATCTTTCTTTTGCATTCATATTCGGCGACACAAAATATTCTACTTCCAATTAGGGCCGCGATTTTTCATGAAATTCGTTTTCAATGTCACGTCCGATGGCATCCTTCCGTTTGATCCCTTGTGTGAGGACAAGGAAAAATGTGTAAAGGATCGGATATTTAGAAAAGTAATTTTAAATTAGCTTCCAGCAATTAAAGTTAATGACATCAAGTTCTTCGGTATCAAAGGACAGAAAGTTTTAAACAGTGTTTGTGATCAGAAAATTGATTTAAGTCTCGTTGAGTTCTAGCGTCGGAGTGGACTGACGCAATGTTTATGTATGATAAAATTTTGAGCCCCAAGCGCCATACATGCGATTCAGTGGAGAAGTAAAATGAGGTCTTCTTTTCCAGGTTAAGTCCACGTTCTGACGTTTTAATCGATATTTTTCCTTACACTAGACGTATGTTTCCGATAGGAAGTTCTCTCCGGGACCCGATACGCACACCACTAAATAAGGCGTGGCTGATGTTGCGTTAGTGTTCATCTGACCAAGGGGGTTCCTTTCGAACAAGTAGTGGTAGGGTGAGGGTGTGCGTAAGTAGGCGAGGGGTGCGATATTGGTCCGCCCGGAAGCTTGAGAATGCAATCCGAACAAGGTAATGAACTGCGCCTGAAAGTGCTGCAACACGCCTTGCAGCGGTGTTCGGTGTCCCGTTATGGGAGCGTAGTGGTGAAAACTAACCTATCGTGCCATGTAGTTTCACCTGCAAGTGATTTGGACAGCTTGGCATAGGTTCCTTCTCCAACGCAACGCCAACCACCGACTTTCTCTTTCTCTCTCCGTGGGTGGAGGGATCATCGTGGCCATGTTGTTCAGGGGAATGTCCAACTGCTCCGTTGGTGATTCCGTTGGGGCTCCCAGCACAACTTATCCCACGTGAATAAAGTGCAGCAACCGCCGCCGCATTTCCAGTGCGGTTGAAAGTCATCCCCAAATAGTGGGATGAAGCGAAGGAATGTAAAATGCACCCACACTTTACCAAGCGTAGCAAGCATTTTCTCTCCACAGTGAGCGGCCTTTATATTTGAGCATGCAGCACAACAAAACAGCACCTAGAACAGAGGAGAAGTGGTAGAAGTTGGCTAAAGCTGGCTACAAAATAACGTTTCACTTTGTCCGACACCGGAGCGAACTCCTAGGAGCGGGTCCTGGGAAGGTGTGGTTGTGTAAACATGATTCCATCTCGAAATCGAAAAAGATAACCCTTACCCGAGTGACCATTTCCGGTGGCGTGTTCGGCCCGAGTGGACACCGTTGTAACACAGGAAGTGGCCGGTTGCCCTGCGGGATTGGAAACATACCTGTCGGAAACTCTGTCGGACCACAAAATTGCTGTCGGGGATCGTTTTGTTGAGGACGGATCTATTTCCGGCCATTTCGTATCACTTGTTTCTTACATAATTGCTTTTTTAAAATGATTTAAAGTTAAAAACAGAGACGAAATTTTTCGTCACAGTTTTACGAACAAAATTGGCGAAAGGTTTGCGGATTTGCAAGTCATCGAAAAGAAACTTTACTTTGCCAAGAATGAACGGAAAACAAACAAAAGGCGGTTTGATAAAATAGAACTCGGCAACAGTCGTTAGACTCGACTGAAAACTTTATAAAAGAAAGAAGAAAACACATTCTTTTTTCAACGCCTGAAGTCCAAAAAGGAAGTGACTATAATGTGAAACAAAGGAAAATCCCAAAGACAAGCCCGAATCACGACCCATGAAATGAAATGTCTTCGTTTATTTAACACATTTGCAGGATTATCGGGGAAATTTTTCATTTATCCCGGCCTTCGTTTGCGTGGGATTGTTGTCTGGGAAAAGTTTTCGCTCAGCGAGGAAGTGTGCAAGCGTAGTGTTTGTTTTGTCCCTTCGGTCGGCCAGGGACATCCATCAGGATTTTGTGGAAGGTGAGGTGTTATTGCTCGATTTGGAATGGTTTTGTTTTAGCCGTCAAGCGAAATTTATTCGAAAAGAAGCCATGTTTGTGGTCGATAAAATTGGGTGAAAACTTGTTTTGTCAACACGATGTCTGCCATTCGGAAAAAGGGATCTCAATGGATCCTCGTTGGCTTGAATCGCAAAATTCGTTTCTCACAAAACATGGAGAAACATCTCCATTTGTCGTTCGATTCGTTTTCAATGATGGAATTAAATCTATGCTTCGAGTTGAAACCCTTTAAGGTCTTTATGTTTACCGTTCACTCTTTATTCAATCATTAAATCACGAAATGAAACATCGTGTCCAGTTGTTTTCCATTGCAAAATGAATCATTCATTAATGTCATCAATAACCAGCAACGCTTGAAAGTTGTTTAATTATCTGTGTCCCCTTTTCATTCTGTCTCTTCCCCCGGACAGTTGACGACCTTTCGGTGCGAAAGGAATACTTGAGCGCAGTTTTCAACACGGCAACAGAAAAGCCTCCAACCATTTGGACAACACTGGAGCAAGCAAGTAAGTAGCGAAAGCGGATGACGGCTTAAATGAAGTGTGTTTAAATATTGACGCCGGGAGGCTACATTATCTAGGGCCCCCAGAGAAAATGGTGTCCCTTTGGTTGTTCTTCTTATTTACAACCAACCACCTTTTTTACCATATTTTTTCCTTCAGCTGAACACCTTCATAAACAGAATGAATGACACTAGGGTTGAGGTAAAGGCAAAAATTAATCAAACGCGAACCGACTTTAAGCGGACCGTTTGCTTTAGTTTCAAAGAAAGGGTCTGTTTGGTTCACTTTCTAACGTCGTTACCGGGACAGTGCTTTGTTTGTTATTAAATATAATTACAGCTTAAAATGGTTGATAATTGCTTGGTTTAAGTTTTATACGCCGCATGTTGACATAGCTGAATTTACATAGAACATTTCGTGCCTATCGATATTTCTCCGAATCGTTTGTTGTTGTTTGTTGAACAAACGATTCCACTGAAAAATGCAACTTTGTGCTCATTATCGATACCAGTTGCTTCGAATGGGCGCAAAGGGAAACCAATGGAAGTTTTCTCCTTTCAAAGGGTCCGTTTTTTCGGAGAAACGTTTTTTTCAAAGGAAAACGAATTTCGGGGGGAGGTTTTTTCCTCATGTATCTTTTCCCAACTCAAAACGTCTGAGGTGTGACCAAATTTTTTGTGGTGAAGAAAAAAAAACAAGCTGGGGCATGTCGTACTCGTTTGATTGCTGGTTATTTGGTATTTTATTTATTGTTATTTCCCCTCCTGCGGGTTTTTTTTATTTTATCTATTTTTTCCACCTTTTTGTAACCGCCTTTCATGGATCATCACCATTGTGCACATCGTGTTGCTGTCGGTGACAGTCGCCATGATTTGTACGTTCGATTGATATGTAAAGATTACGGCTTAGCCGCAGTAACGACGCTGGTTAGATAGGATTCGATTCCGTTCGACGATGGAGACGCCCGGTCGTTCACGTCGTGTGCTGATGGAGGCGCATGGTTGGTGACGGTGTTTTTTTCTTTCGTTTCCGTAACAAGTATAAATTTAAACGAGCATGGTGGAACAACGGTGGTAAGTGCGTTTGATCCCGCTATTTATTTCACATTCACGTCCTCCCGAAAAACATGTTTCGATTTGTCTGCTTCGATTGAATGTATCAATCGAACATCGTTTAAAATGTGGATTTGGATTGAATTGATTTTTACGTTGTGCTCAAAGTAGGTACATCCATTGGACTACTTGGACTTTTTTTCAAAATTTTATAGAGAGATTTTAGATTTTTAGTTCATTAAAAAAGCTTTCAAAGTGAATTTTAATGTCAAATTCAAGTTGTGTATTTTCGTTTCGTTTATCGTTGCAATTGGTTGTCATGTCCATGTGTTCCTCCCACTCCGTCTAATTGTCAGTAGTACAACATCCGTCCATTAATAAACGATTGTTGTAGCTCTACTTTTCTGAAAAAAAACATGCTCCACTTAATCTTCGCTCTTCCATCGACCGTCGGGAAAATCGGTCACGGAATCGATGGCGACCAGCTGGCGTTGCAACCCACGGTTGCCAAGTTCGCGAACGGGATAAATGTAGCAACGTTGAAGAGCGAATCGATTTGACCATCTGAAGATACCATCAGGATTCATTTGCAGTCGTTGCTCGTTACAGTCTCGTCTAAATTTATGCTGGTTATTATGCAAGCGGGAGTGAAGCCAATCGATAGCTTCAATTTTATTTTGTTGTATCCTTTTGCTCGTTTTACGTTTTGAGTTCGCGGATTTCGTTTTGCAGTGATGCTTTGTTGGACACGATAACGGATATTTTTCATCGCTTTACGTCTATCTCGGGAGTTGTAGCAAGATAACGAGCTTATCTTTACTGCTAGAATTATAGCATCAGTTAGCAGAAATAGGATTATTGATTACTTTATTGAAACTATAGTTGAAAATACCATGAATAAAAGTTCACTTCGAAAGCTGAACTACTAGAGGGTTGTCCTACCGTTTTCAAACGCCTTGTTCCAGCGAGTCATCACCCCAGCACCATAATCATCTCGTCCTAATCACGTTTGGCGAAATCATGGACTCGGTGCTGCCAAACGATTTCATTCTCTCGCACGCTCTAGTGTCCGATCCGTTGTGCTCGGGACGGGCATGATTGATGGTGCCGATCCTTGAAAAACTTTCCATTCCATGCGGATCGATCGATGAACGCGCTGGTTCGCTGCACAGCGGGATTGTCTATTGCCATAAATCCGTAGAATACTTTTAGCGCCACCCTCCCCCGCCCTGGCCCTTCGATGGGTTTATCCTTGCCAAAGCTTATGATTAACTTATGGAGCTAAATCGCTGTTTGGTTGATCGTTGCCTGCTTCCCGTCAGAAGGCGCGTAAGACACGCTGGAAGGGTAAAAACTTTTCTCCGTTCTCGGAACCGACGCTTCGTCGCCCAGGCTTCCTTCCCGAGACAACATCCTTCCTGCGTGTGAGAGAAAGCTGCCATCGTGAGCCAAAGATAAGCCTTCTTTGAAACTGGCAGAAGTTTGTGTGCGAAGTCAAAGCGAGTGAGCGAAAGGAAAATCCTAAACAGAACGAATGATCGGCTTGAAGGAAAAGCAAGAATACAATGCACGAAGACCGAAGATTTAGATGTGTCGTAAAAGTGATTTATGCCTGCATTTCACCCAATTTCGAAGAATATCTTTTCTCTTTTTTCAGTTTTGTCTGAGGTTCAAGGCACCAACACGTGGATGTACTTCCCTCAGTGTGAAAGTTTGTTCGCTCGCTTTTCATACCATCGTTCCACTTTAAGCCTGTTGGACACCCTTGAAGTGATGATTGCTTTTGTGGCCCAATTTTATTGTGTGCATTGAAAACAAGCCTCGATGATGAGCTTTTGCAAGAGTGAAAAATTATACCCCAATGCAACTTGTTGAAAAATATAAAAAAAGATCTTTCTCTTGAGATTATCCTTGAAGCATCATGTTTCTTTAGCTACTTTGAATTAAAAAAAAGAGATGAACATGCTCATAAAAATATCAATTTAAAAAATGCACTCCACCGTTCAGCTTCGTAAGTGGATTATTGTATCAAATATAATTTGGTGCCTTGGATGGAAAGTCCTCATGTTTTGCTGCTTTATTTTCATCGGTTTTACAGCGCGAAAAATGAATTTTATTTCCATCCCACGCTCGCAAAGGAGGGAAAGCGTAAGTGCTTTACTTTTTTCGATGTGCCCGGGAGAGGAAACTCTCAACACCAAACGTCATGGCGGTGCTGAGCTGGTGTTGCCAGGATGTTCCACTTCCAAACACGAGGCCTCCGGTCGGCACAGGGCGCGGTCCTTCCTCCGCTATCATCGACGGTAGGTTAGTAATGAAATTCCTCCAGCCAGGGCTCGGCAATCCCATTCGTTGCGTCGCCTTCGGTTCCTTCCACATAGTACGGCGTTGTCGAGTCGGCATCGTCCGTTGGGGAAAGGTAATCCGGTTGTTCCTCGGGACCAACGGGGGAGGGCGGTGGTGAAGTGGGCCCGGCGGAAGGTCCAACAATGTCGTGGATGATGTTGACCGGGCACTCGATCAGATGCACCAGCAGCTCGATGATGTTCTTGTAGACGCGCTCGTTCAGCTCCATCTGACGTTCGGTGTCTCGGTCGAGCCAACCTCGCGGCAATCCTCCCGAGCGCATGTTCCGGTAGCTCTGTTCGATGCCACCAAAACCCACCAGCTTTCGCTCGACGGCTGTCCGCAGTCGAAGCGCATCCCGGAGCAATCCGTTCCGTTCGGCACGGGAAGCTTTTGTGGTGGGATGGCTGCGAGCGGACAGAAAACGACGTTGCAAGCTGGTGGCACGCATCTGCAGAGGTCGAAGGTCGGTTTGGGCATGCTGAAGGCGTTCGGCCAGCGCTCGGTTGTAGCTGATCAGTTTCGCCTTCGAATCGATTGCCTGCGTGTTCGTTGGTTTCGCGAGAATTCGCTCAAACGTTGGTTCCCGATGTTCGATGGCACTTGCTGGAACAGTTGGTGTATGATTGCTTCTAATTCCCGATGGGAGGAACATAAATCCCGAATGCTTACCTTCACAGCAAGGCGGTTGTAGAAGAGGCAGCGCCAAAAGAATTACAACTCCAAAGAATGATGAAAACTGTGGCATATTTTCACTCGTTTGTTTAATGTTAGAATCACAAACCCACCGGTCGAAAATAATGTCTCCACAAATGTGAGCTGTCTTGGCATTCACTTGAGACACTGAATACCGGAAAAGCTTATCGTGTTCGTATTTATATAGTCCACAATGCTAGTAAACTTACTCTGCCCGTCTTGTTGCATTTTTGTCCATCCAAACTCTAATCTCTCTTTTTCACTCGAATGCATTTTAAACAAAACAATCCATGTTATGTCACACCGCAATCTTGTCCAAGAATGCGTCGTGTGAACATTCTAATAAAGGGTAATTGGATTAGGAAAACTCATTATTTCCCTATAGTCCAATGAGTCCACCTAGTGTCTCTTTGTTAGGCTATCGCTAAACCGGCAAGTTTTTATCGCCTAGCTCTTCTTTCCTAGCAACAGTTTTCTAATTACACTCACCAAGCATTCAAATGGGTTCAGTATTAAGGAGGGGAGGTTATTTTGTTGGATTTTAATGAGCTTTAGAGCTCTTTTGTACATGTGTTGTATTTTTTCTCATGAGAACGTCGTGATTAGTTTTCGAAATTCTCATTCAGTTCAGCTTGAAAAAGCTTTATGCAATCAGCATTAGTATTTTGCTTTCTCTGTTGGATGTGCTAATTGATTGCTTTTTTCATAGGATAAAAACCTGTACCTCAAAATATTGTACATTTCAATTCCGCAGTGATGGTTACGAAAAAAAACCTGGTTTGAGTAATTTGAATCCAGAAAACAAAACCAGATCGGTCTAGCAATGTCATTGGAACTGTTCGCCGGGAAAATACCAAGTATTGCGCAATGGCCGCATTTATCTCATAGCAACCGAAGCAGCTTTGCAATGGAGATTGGCATTTTGTAATTAAAATTTATCACTTCAAACGAAACGAACTTCGCGTGGTCATATCGATGGAGTGTTCATCCGGTTCCACACGATTTTTCTTTGAATTATAACTTTTTTATTTTTATCGAAGAGAACGTTGGAAATTATTTTCAATTCCATTGATCTTTAGTTGATGGACTTTGGCTCACGATTGTGTGTTGTTGATGGAATTCAAAAGAATTATTGTTTTGCTTTATCTTATTTTTTTCTCGGAGTGACTTGTTTTAATGTTTTGTGTAAGCTTAACTATCGCTTAACATCAAGTGTGATGTAACCTTTCACCTACAGCAATGCAGTTCAATGCCGTAACTCAGTTGTAGATTTAAGTTACTCTCGTAACTCGGTTTCGCGGAAGGTCCGACGTATATATCTTTATTGGAAACACGAGCATGTAAGTTTTTTACCTTCGGAAAACCCTGCAAGATGAAGACGGTTAAACAGCAACCGCTCAATAATATGTTTGGCCAGCAAGACCCTTACGTTCGGTTGGCGCCCGTCGGTTTTCGAGACGATGTGCCCGTCGAATACCATTAATCCCGTCGGTTGATTGATGAATAATAGATCGCTTATCGATAGGAATTCATCTTGCTGCTGCTGCTGCGGTCGAGCTTGTTATTATTATTGATGGCTAGTCCTGAGGGGGGAGATTCGGAGGCATCGATCAAAAGCCCGGGTCGGGCACTGGTAGAGGCGGACAATTTTATATCCGGTACGCAGGCACGTGAAGTTTGAAATAATTTCATTTTGAGCGCACCAGTTAGTAAAGGCCAATGCAATAAATATAATCAATCATAAACGGCGCGGTACCTAATCAATTAATTTGGTCAACCACCGTCTGTCGCTCGAAGAAGGGGCAGAGGGTTGGGACTGGGTTAAGGGATGCTTGCACGTGCCAGTGGAAATTGTGTACTTTTGAACAATGCAGGTCCAAGACCGGGAAATTCGTTCGTGTTTGGCTACAATTTCATCGTCGATGGGATGTGTTTGTTTTCTTTTTCCAATTCAAAGGCACACGCAACGATGCGATGGGGTTGATTTACGGCGCCATAATTAAAAACCAATTACGGTATGGACGTAAAACAAAGCTTCGTGCCATCTGTGGTAATTTTTCAACAAATTATGACATTCTTCCTGCCACTCCCCATCTGTCATTGTTTTCCTGGCTGGCAATAAAACAATCTATTACTGTTGTGGAGCACTGTTTGTACATTTGCCAATTAATTTCAATTATTTTCAAGCGATTTGAGATGCTTATAATCACGTAAATGTACGGATGAACGATGTAGGTTCGTGTTGGGATCAACCAGTAAATACGCAAATGAAGTAGATAAATTTTATAAAACGAGAGTATAAAGCATGTTTTTCTGAAGAGCTGTCGAAAAGGGTTCAAGAATGGTTATTTTTCATACCCATCGGCTGTTGAAGAATGTTTTCGTGATACCCTCTCCGTTTCATGCCTTTTCTTATGGAAGGTAATGTGCCTGTCGAGTACTTTCCTTCCGGAAAATCTATTCTCATTCCTTATTTCGGTTCGAAAATGCTACAAGCGTTTGTTTGCCTCACCCGGTTGATGAAAAGAGTTGTTTTCATCGTTTAATCTGATCAGGTATGGCAACGTTAATCGCCATAGTAACGACGGAAGGAAAGCTTACCTCGGCTAAGTGCATCTTATAATCCGCTTACGCAATAGAGCGAGAGAGAGATGGGTCTAAAAAGGTTGCAGATTTCATTCCCATGAATCTTATTTTCCAGTTTTCGTAGCTCTTAGAAGGTAAACTATTACCAAGCCGACCATCGGTAGCGGGAACAGTTAATGATGTTTGTTCGCAGAGGTTTCCCCTGGTTACAACGGTTGGATGCAAAAGTTCATCGTTGCAGAAATCTGGAAAGGTGCGTAGAGCTTTCAAGCTGTCAAGATGAAGTCTATCGCCAGTGTTGAACTAAACAGGGGTTTTCCATTATGGTTGATGGTTGCATCGATAGGTTTGAAATCGAATTTTGAGAAAACTGCAGGGGGAAGATCAGATTGTGGTTACTGCATTTCTCAAACCCGACAGAATACCCTGCACATCACGTAAACAGTAAACGTATTATCGACCCATTGATAGGAATCCCACTGAACGATAGCAATTATGCACATGAGATGATTTTCCACCCCATAATCCGTCGGCAATCGCCTCTTCTAATACAAAACTTCCGGTAGCCAGCACGGACTCTGGCAATTTCACGCTTATTGCATCTGACCTATATGCACACGGCTAACAAGCTTCGCTTTGAAAGTATTGAAAATGGGAATGATCCCTTCCGTCTGAATACATCGACGTGTGGTTTGACTACGAGTTTAGCAATTTCTAGCAGGATAAGCGGGTAGAGTTTCATCATATTTCATTCTACTTGCATTGGTTGTATTTGCTTATTTCAAAAGCAATATAGTGTGGCGCTGTAGTGAATGGCACTTCAGGAATTAATTAAGACTAGCACTTGTTTGATGAACTGATACGCGAATGGTTCTAATTCAAAGTTTTCTGATGTTTGTACATATTCACTAAGTTTCCAAAGCTTTCAGAGTCTCGTGTTAATATGAATCATTAAATTGTTGGTATGCTTTAGTAAGGTTAAAATAAGGGTTGTAAAATGTATTTGACACTTCTTCCTAATTAAGTTATGCATTACCTTTCTACTTTAACTACCTTAATCCCCGTTTATGTTTTCAAAGCAGACGTTGATACTTTCAGTTCCGGATTGTGACAATCGGCAATGGTTCCAAAGGGACTCTTCTTTACACTTTTATTACGTTACGTTTACACATCGCTTGGTACTCACCGGTTAGTTCACGCAGTTCGCCAACAAACGGACGCCGACAATAATGAAATAATTTAATACAACAAATCTCGTGTATTCTTGCGCTTGTGTTGAGTCTTCATTTCCATGCCATTTTCGAAAGCTATTTATCATTTCCCACATCCTCGCTAGCAAACACGAGCCATGGGAAAAGTGGAAATTTATCGACCGTTTGCAATCGTGCAGGTTTTATTTCTACCTTGCACACCATCGTTCGTCCCATCGGTCGGATATGGCAATTTTATACGTGGCTTGTTTCGTTTTCCCCAGCGGAGTCGTAAGGAAGAACACGCTTCATCTCAAAAGATCCCACAAGGACGAGCAATATGAGTGCTCGTAACTTCGCGGGGAAAAGATAACCGATGTAACTACTGGCGATGAACTGGACAAAAAATAGATTTACTCACGAATTTCGGTAGCGTTCGATCGTCGCTTCTTTATGGCAGGAATATTAATCAGAAACGAAAGTCTTATACAGTCATGGAATTCTATAATTGAAGGATTGCTATCCTCCAGAGGATAATCCAAGGCTAACTAATCAAAACGACACATGAAGGAAACCTTTATGATGATAAATCATTAAAACTTATTAAAAGAATATCAAACTTTACCCAAACAAAGAAGGTGATGGAAAACTGCTCTCCTCTAGCAACAAATTAGAAATTAGTTGACAAATTTCGTATTGTATTCTTGCACTTTGAAATTAGATAAAATTAATTTGCTCATCGTAAAAGTTCATGCATAAGAAAATAACACAAAATCAAAATTCCTTTGTCGCGTATGAGAGGAATGCTTTTCCATTTTCTTGTGGCTTCGGCGCTACCTGCGAGCAATTCGGCAAAGTTTTTTTCATTTAATTATTCGAGCAGCCTCCTGCCTCGAAAATGTGTTCATTTGCAGTTAGTGGTGGTTTAATTATATTCTTTCCAGCCCCACCCACGTCCCGTACACTACGCTAACTGAGCCGTTTTTCGTTTTAAGGAAAATGTTCCAGATGTACCAGTACTCTGGGCTAGTTCCCATCCGCACACAGACACATACGCAAGTGGTTAAGTGACGTAAGCGGCTTCAACGTGTTTTGCGGGAATCTCTTTGCGCTCGTGGCTCGTACTTGCGGTGAAGGAAACTGTATTTTCCCGAGCTCCGGGTTTTCCTCACCCGACTTTTATACCAACCAGCTCGCTAATTAAGAATAATATTTTCCACTAGCACGGAAAACCCAATTTCTGCCGTATCTGCAAAGGTACGGCTTGGAGGGAAAGTTAATGTTTCCCCTCCATCGGGGCGTTGTATGACGTGCATTGAATAAAAAGGTGGGTGCCGCTAACAATTCTCGAGCGAATGCAATGTTGACCTAATTTGGGTACGAGTTGGTTGGCGGTTGGTGTTGCAAATTGGAGCGGGAAAGCAGAACGTTTCAGAATTCCAGCGAACAAAGTTGAAAAGCTTCCTCATTAATGGTATGAAGCTTTTGTTGAAGTTAAAGTTGAAGAATGTTTGAAGCAATAAGAAAACCTAAAGTTCTCTCAGTTGTGGGTGTAGTTGAAAGTTAAATGCGAGTTCATCAGTTATTTGAAGTGTTCAAGCGTGTCATCGTGAATTTAAAAGAAGGTTTTAAAAGCCGAACTATTCCTCGAAGGCAGGGATTCTCATCGTTTCCGGATAAACAAGCCGACGATCAAACGGAAAGCGGAAATGTAGCTCCACCAAGGCCACTCCGCTCCAACACGCCCCGTGCCTTCGTCCCACCTGGCGTTCGGAGAAATCCATTCTTTGCCACGGGCAGTGATTATTTAAAAGCTTTTCTTCGTAATTCGATAATCTGCTGCAACGCCCGGCTCCGGGAGCTGTTTATTTGCGAGCGCTGAGCCATTGGTGTCCAAGTGTTTTCGTCTTTCCCAGTTTGCTGTTATTGCTGGATTAATTATCTCGCCGCAGAAAGCATTTCATTTTCATCAGAAGCCTTTTATTTAACGCCTAAGTATTCTCTTCCGGGTGAATTTGTAAGGTTTAATAAGACGAGTTTTTGGTGATGAAATTAAAATGAGGAAACAGATCGTCGCCTCTCGTAAGAGGCGGAATTTCACAAATCGCAAATGATTAAAAGCGGTAATGTAGATAACGATCAAGAAATCACTGAAGCCAAGTAAAGATTAAAGATGAAGCTTGAGAATGAAAAAAAATAACCGGCTTCGGTAAGGATTTTGAACCTCGAGGAGGTTTTATTGATGCTAAATAAATCGTTGAATAAGTTCAAGATTTAGGAAGTGCAACATTTTAAAATTATCTTTTGCGAAATATTTTAAATTCATTTCGTTAAACTAGTTTAATGTACCTTGAAAGATTTCTTCAAATAGAAACTTAGAAAAATCTATTAAAAGGACACAGGACCAAGTAAAATCGTTATCACGTCGTTGACTCTCTCACCTTACCATGGACAGGGCCGATCGATCCCAGAAGGAATTATCATCCACCCTTGGGAGGCTCTACCCTCCTTGTTCTTTTGTCGTGTCGACCTTCCGATGCGTATCGAGTGCCGGTCGGCTCGTGGGAACGGTCAAAAGGCACGTGACAAGGATAGGCCTTTTCGGGGCTTGCTTTCCAATAAGAGATTAAAAGAAAAATCCCTTCGTCCCTGGCAGGGTGGGCCGTTTCGAGGGCGGCAACTTGAGCATTCCCGCGAAGGATCACTTTTGGGAACCTCTCGAGAAGCTGTAGTAGAAAAAGCTTTATCGGGCGGCACGGAATGCAAGCCGGTATTTTGTCCGGGAGGTCTCATTCTAGCTCGGGGAGGGAAGGCTTTGTGTGGAAGCAGGCTGAACATACTCTAGCACGATCCTTACCTCCTTACGCTGAACCGAAAGCTAGGGAAGTACTTATCTTCTTTTTTTCCTGGGGTATGAGACTGTCGGAAGTATTTCTGTAGACTGAATAAAAACGAGAACATAAAACAAAACATAAGCGTTGAAAATTCAGTCGATTCGATGTCGATTCGATAAAATTGTGGTTTCGATACGACAGTTGCTTAATGGTGGCCAAAACCCCTCTCCATCTGCGGCTTAAGCCTTGAGTGGAGAGAAAAACGTGTTTTTTCGATCTCATAAAAAATTCTCGATCAATTCGATGCCAGCTGCCAAATGCCACTTGACCGATCCGGGACCGAGTTTTGGGCACATTTCTCGTCGTCGTCTTCGGTTTCTTCGGTGCTATTTCCCAAACGGCTCTCCGATGGCACTCTGAGGACTTGTTAGGCTTTCGACGTATTTTCTTAATTCCCCAACAATTCTACCTTATTCCGAGCGCTGCGAACCATTGGCATGCAGCATTCGTCGTCGGAGGACTTTCCGGAAGGGCCATCATAGATTATTAACCGCGGTTATGATACAAATTGAAACGATGGGGAATCAATTTGAAATGGTTTTTTTAAAAGAAGCCCTAAATCTTCCGAGAGAAATATGGCGTTTAAGCAGCAATTTAGTTTTTATTAGGATTTTTTTACAAGGGCTTTCGAATAGAAATGCCTTTTCAAACAGCGTTTTTTTAATTTTCAATTGATTGCCTCGGAGCGAAAATGTTCTTATTCCCAACCCGATTGAAATTTAAGCTCCATTGTTTAGCTTTCCTCCCTTAAGAAAAAACTTGTTCCTAAAATTTTGACAAATTTTAATTCAACTTTTTACCATACTTTCAATGTGTTTTAATTTGGAAGTTTCTCGAATATGTTCTTTTAAATATGAAGTAACTTCGTTATAAGTTAAGTAATCTAATTTCCAACAATATGGCACCGATGTCCTGCCATTTTGGCATTGTTGGTTGAGTTTTGGTGGACACTTTCTCCTATTTTTTGAGGCAAGGTCCGGCCGGCGTCGTCAAATCCATTTTTCATTTCCTTTCCCTCTTTACGAGCACGTGCCGTCGCGTTTCTAAGTGCCGAGCCGAGCGAGTCCGGTAGATGCAACGGACCAAGCTTGTTGAATGTATTTGCATAAATTTGTCCATTTATCCTGTTCCCGTTTCGTCGGGTTTTGTGCTTTAAGACGCCGGATCACTTTTGACTTTCTTCGATGCCTTTTTTCTCTTCGCTAGCAACAGCGCTTTGGAATAAACATACTGCAACTCGGGTGTGTCCAAGTCAAAAGCAATAAAATTGTCCATTTCATGAACGCTTGGAGCAAGGAAAATGGTACCAAACTGTGGTGAGGTAATGTATGCTCACATAATTAGCGGCGAAGTGTTGGCACGTGTGTAAACGGTGACAGGTTTTTTTGTTTTTTCAAACTTCAGTTGCCAACAAATTAGTGCAAGAAACAGCCAGGACGGTTCCATAATTCTTCGCATAATGTGCGAGGGATGCTTGTATTACTTGTGAAATGGACGACACCGGTAAAAGAAACGGACACCGTTGCGATTCCCTTCTCGAATGACGTCTCGAGTGTGCAGAAAGCGTTGATTTTCCAAAACCAAAGACCATAGAATGGAAGCAACCGGCGAAAAGTACCAATTGAAAGTTAAATTAAGGTAAAAATCAAATTTCGAAATCATCATGAAAGCAATTTTCGGCAGAGCTTTATTAAATCGTTGCGTTCCATTTAGGGTGGTTGTGTGTGTGTGTGTGGTTTTTTTTGTCGTGAAAAACATCCTGGGGTGATATTCGACATTAATGTGTTCACTCGTTTTTCCCCCTGCTCTCCTATTCAAATTCGAATGGCAAAATTGGCATATTGGATTGCTTTTTGGATGGAGAGTCGCTTTCAGCCGGTTCGTGTTTCGGTCTGTTCGAACAGGGAAAAAGACGCGTCTCGAAATCTGAGCGATCATCGCGGGAGGAAAGCCCGGTTTACCCGGAAAACCATGCATCAAACGTTACTTTTAACAGACAATCTGCTCATCATGCGACAAAACAGAGCGTCGTCTCCTCGATCGAACACTGGATGCGTGGAAAACACGATTCAAATCTATCGTGCGGCTAAAAAGCCCAACTAAGCTCACTTTTTTATCGGCGTTGATAGCATCAAATAGGCTTACGGTCGAATGCTTTGTCGAGCACTTCATCGACGTCGAGTCGGGTTGGGAATGGAGGGAAGCACACGAGGAAGCAGGAATGAAAGCATTGGAGGAAGCCATGCTCTTGAAAAAATAACCCCGAAGGTCCTCGAGCGAGGCCGCTTCCTTTCTGTGCTTTGATGTCATCCGATGCTGAAAAGCTTTCTTATGTATGCTTTCCCCCGTTCACTGTTCCATTTTTCGTGTCCTCCCTTTCCTGCTGCTTATCCTTGTCATAGGCAAAAGGTTAATAGAAAAAGATTGTGTGTGTAAGAGTGTGTTGGTTTTTTGAAGACGTGTAATTGGCAAAAGATCCACAGCACTAAGCTCCTTGCAAATGTCGACAGCTGCGAAACCTTTTCGTACATTCTAACCTACATTCCAGTACGATGGGAAATGGGTTCATCAAGGCTGCATTGAAAAGAAGTTCTATTTTTGGTAGCGTTTGTTAAAATTTTCTACATCCTTCACGAGGACATCCGTGGTCGTGCAATGATTTTTCATTATTCTTTTCCACAAGCACGACCCTCGAAAGCGTAAATCAAAGCTATCGTTCGTTACTCACCAAAAGAGTGGAAGTATACCAGACTTGAAGTTTTCCATCACTAGGCACGAGTGACGCGAGTTTAGCCGCCAAATTGGCCGTAAAATTGAGTTCCCTTCTATTCCCCCCACTTCTGCCACGTGGAGGAGCTTTCTCTTGGGCGAAGAGAAATAAAAATCTTCCGAAATGTCACACTCAATAAAAATATGCTTCCAAAACTTCCGCCAAAGGTTTCATGTTTCTCTTCTGTCCTCTAGTGCGCGTGTGAGGATTGGAACGATTCACAAGATGAGTTGGCTAAAGCGATACAGTTCTGTAACAAGCGACGTGAGCTTGGAGGCTTGCTTTTTTTTTTGTTCACTTTCTTTTCCACTCGGAACGTGAAGAAAAGCCTTGGCCAACGCTGGAAAAAAGTCGTGCTCTGTTCATAAAAGCAAATTAAAGGCAAATCAAATTTACAAAATTGAGTTTCGACTGAAACTGAAGCGGGCTCGGACGCGTTTCGGTACGGGAAAAGTAACACTTTTCACTTCTGTGTTTTGTTCTGTTTTTGTTGAAACACTCGCACACGCGTACATGAAGGGAAATTGATTAGTCGCGCTGAGGTTTGGCGAAACAAAAATGATGGTTGTAAATCTGATTAAGCGTATAACGAATTATGAAAATCCATTCCGGCTTCCATCGTGTAGGGTGTTCGGTGGGGAATGGATTATGAGCAATCATAGAACGGTGTTTGAACGGGCTTTTTGAATTGATTTATGTTGAATTAAAATCCCATTTTGGGCCGCATAATACCAAATGTGTGGCTCACTGACTATAAAAACAAGACCGACGAGACTACTTTTAATTAGATATGCCTCCGATGGGTATCAATTAATCAGTTGCTCGACTTCGACCGGCTTCTAGTTGACCCCAGCGTTCCTGGCATAGTTTCCTCCCCCTCCGAAAAATGTCAGTCGCACTAAGTGAACTCGAGACGCTTCCCTCTCTGGGCGAAGAGATCCATCTCAAAACTTTCCGGAACAAACCTCCGGATCATAGTTACGGAGAAAGCAGGGTAAGCCACATTTTTCGACACTGGCTAACGAAGACGACAGAGATGGCCACCGGTCGGCGACGATCGCGCGCTTTCCCCACGCCAGGGATGTTGGCAGAAAACTTTGGCTCGCCGCGTTTGGGCTTCGGCCGTGTTTACAACGTCAAAGTTCGGAGTGATGGCAGGCGCAAAACTTTGTCCTTGTTCGGCCGCTGGAAATGTATCTGTATTCATAAGCCACGGACGCTAAAGTTTTCCAGGTATATGTGTGTATGTGTGTGTGTGTGTGTGTGTGTGTGTGTGCGAGAGCTATTTTCGCTGCTGCCTGAATGGTGATGATAATGGCGTTTCAGCGCCCCCTCGGAGCAAGCACCTTTTGGCGAGAGCTAAGTAGTATCGACAATTGGTGAAAGTTTCCGACAGTGTTTTGCTTTCAACGAGAGTACGCTTGAGGGGGCGAACGCCCGAGATATGAGGGATCGTATCCGTTTCCGGTTGCGACGGTGGGTGGCACGATTGTTTGTTCTGTTCTTACAGGGAAATATCGGTGCACTTGAAGCTCGCAGTTCATCTCAGGCAGAGGTGGAAACTACATAAAAATGCCACGAAATTCTACGACAAACAACTTTAATCAACGCTCTACGGCAGCACCTTTCAAAATGGTTGAAAACGCATGAATCAGCAATCCGAATCCTGCGAAAGATTTACTCCGTGTTGTTTAATCGTGGTGTTTTCGCAAATTTATTTGAACCAATGCTAAAAGTAAACTCTCACATTCTCAGCGATCATAAAAGGCTTCCACTGTGGGCAAAGTTAAACAACGCGGAAAAAATCTGCAGCAACGCAGCGAATGGTCTCAAATTATGAATCAATTATCCTTCAATTATCCCGACCACGTTTTGCGTTCTTTTTCCGACTGGCTGAAACCACCGAAAGTCCACCCTCGATGAATACGGCTTTCTAAATAATGGACGAAAAACGATTTGATCGTTTTGCTTTATTTTGTTTTGTACATCGAAAGACACACACACACTCATAGAAATTATAAATGAATAGTCAAAAACCGGCAGCACCATAATCGTTTTCGTGAACTTTCATCGTGCTCGTTTTTTCTTTATCTACGTCCGGTTTTCACTTGCTGTTGCGATGTTTGTCGGAAAGTCTATTTGCCAACCGAGCCGAAAATGGAATATTCACCTTCTTCCTCCATCCTTCCTTCTTTCTCAGTGCTCCCTCCAAAATGGTTGTTAGGTCCGAGTTTTGGGTCTGACTTTCGGAGCCGGTTATTTTTGAAGGATAATTTAATATTGTTCAATTCTGCTTTTCGGACCGTTGGATGTCGAGCCGAAATGCGAAAAGGATCCTTTGGCAACACATTTTTGAACCGCCACTGTTAGATGCCGTCGAACGAAGCCGACATCCGAGCTTTGCCTGCTTTTTCTTCGACAGCTCGGTGAGAAAACAACTGGGACAGAAAAATGCAATGAATGTGGAATTAACTACATTCCGAAAAATGCTCACTAAACGGTTTAACAACTCGGTGGCGTAATAAGGAGGTTTTAAATGTTTTTATTTCTTGGTACTGTTGGTTATGAAAAGGAAATTATTCGAAACGTATTCTTCTTCGATGCTGCGTTGCGTTTTAAACCATCGTTATTTGATACAAAATCCCTTTTCAATGACCAATCAACCGTTCAAGTGTACAGTTGAAGAGGAACGCAACTTACTGGCCATTTTCCGACACCGAGTGGACTTTAACGAAAAACAAGGATCTCGTTCTACGTGACAGTTTTATCCGGCAGGATGACCGAGAGTCCTGCCTTTGGGGACATTTCACGAGGCAATCAATTAATTAAATGACCCATTACGGATTCATGCGATCCTTCGTACGTCAAATTAGCTGCTCGTTATCTTACCACGTTGCGGTGCATGCGATGTCGGTTTTGTCGCACTAAAGCTCCGTTTCAAAGAGGGTTTTGTGGTGGAAACGATTGATTTTTAATCTGTTTCATAACAGATTCCCAATCGAATGATTTTTATCAAAAACATAAAAAACGTACCAAATGAATTAAAAGTGGAAAACGTTGTAATCATTGTGTTTGTTATTTTTCTTTTCAGTTCAACCATCAAATTTGAGGGTTCAAACAGTTCCTTACGAAGGCAGGTGTGTATATTTTTACTTCAGCGTATTCGTTCTCAAAATTCCTAAAGGTTGTTTGTTTTTACGAAAGCTTAAAACAAGACTTGTTCGATTATTTCTTCCACAATTCTACAGATCTCATTACTTGCTCGGTCCCGTCACTAATGGGATTCGAGTTGGAAACGGTTTTGCGCTACGAAACTGCCGAGTGCGCACCAAGCAGTACGTCATTAGCACGTCATATCGCTTTAATGCCAATTAATTGCTAATTAACGCTGGCAAACGTGTCGGCATCAGCACGGCTGGAAAATGTAACGATCTCGCACGAAAAGCATCCCTTCGCTAAAAACCCTTGCGGGCCACGATGGTTTTCCCATCAAGCTTCGCTTCAAGCGCAGACGGTTTGTTTCATCGTGGTGCGTTCTGATTCCGTTTTGGGAGGCGTTCGATAAACCTAACAAAAAAAAAAAAACGAGTTTTGCTAAAAATAGCAGAAAAAAAGTACTGCCCTGTACAAGCCATCATGTCGAAGGTCTGGGTTTCTTAACTTCGGTAAAGGTATTTGGCGATCATTTTCCTATTTTCTGCTCCATCATACAACCCGGTACCGGTTGCGGAAACAAAACCGACGAAAGATTGTTCCCATAAGAATCGTCAGCTTGTTCCTTTTGCCAGGATTGCGTTGCATGTGTTTGTGTGTGTATGTTAAGTCCGTTATGTTTTTTCGTGTGGTCTTGACTACTGTTGATTGTTTTTCTCGATCCACCAGAAGTCACTGACGTCAATGGCGGTTGTGGCCAACACAATGGGAAGCCAGCCTAAGGGTTGTGAGCACACGTGTGGGAAACAAACACACACGCACACATACACCACGTTCGACGTCGTAGGATGCCTTGCGGTCCTAGCAGTTCCCGGTAGAGCATGTAACTGATTTAATGACATGGCTGGAGGTGATTCGCTTTGTTTGCGTACTTTATGCTACCGCATCGGCGCGTGATGCACACGTGCGGGATGTCGCATTCAATTGGAGTTGCTTTGTGTGCTGTTTACGGGTTCGTTGGAATGTGTCTCACTGTCAATCATGTTAATCTAGCTGAAGTATAAAGCATTTCGTTTAAATACGCAGATATTTATGAGCAAATGGGGGGGTCCGCGACAGCCGAGCGGTAGCGCCGGTTAGAAACTCGGCCCATGACCTCGACGGCGTGGGTTCGAATCCCATCCGAGACCGGGCCCTCCCCTGTACGAGAGGAGTGACTATCCACGTACATAAGGGTTAAAAGTCTTGTAAGCCCTTCTTGGGGCAGGCATGACCATGAGGTCGTTACGCCAAGAAGAAGAAGAAGATATTTATGAGCAAGAGACTTCGTAATAGTATAAAAGTAATTCAAATAATTAATTCTGTGATATGCTTATTTTTGCCATACTTTTAAAGGGTTTGTTAAAAGCTTTACACCTTTTTCACCTTCCGCCAATCATTGCTGCTGCAGGAGAAGGGAGCACTCTTTTGTTGATAACCTTTCACCGATCAGGGTTAAAACAACCACGAGGAAATGCTGCACGCGGGCGAAACGGGGTTAAACTTTCCGCCGACTCTTACCTTCGGAGCAAACAAACCATTAAAAACTGAACTCATCCATAGTTCGCTCGAAAGTTCCGACGTTCCGAACGAACGAATTTCCAAATATCTCCCACGAACGTTGCCCGGACGCATCCCGTCTTCAGGCTCTCGCCTCCGGTTGCAGTTTGGAGTTAAATTTGTTTTCAACTTTCACGGAAATTGATTCTTGAAAAGTGTTGTCGAACAACTCTCTCAGCGCCAGCGCTTTATTGATCGGCGCTGCACGTGGAGGTGGAAGGGAATCGGTAGACAAGCACCGAAAGTCGGCGTGTCAGGCACTTGAATATTTCATGGATGGCTCGGTCGGATATGCCCAGTTGATCTTTGATTGTTTTGTAACGTGCGTTGTCACGCAATGCTCTGATAAATTTTCCGAACACTTTACAAAAACGGACATACGCATTTCGTTCAAATGAATCAGCAAAAATCGTTTAGATTTACTTTGATAACTATACAGTTTGCGTGGGTTGAATTTCTTAATGCTTGTTTTTCCATTTCGATGAAAGCATTTCAAACTATAATTCTTAAAAGAAAACGTAAAAAAGAGGGCCTGGTTGCATAAGGTATATTTTATGTTATTCCGAACGCCATTTTGTTTTTGCTTCTCTACAGACCTTCACTTTACTCGACCATTATGACCGTTTTTCTTGGGGCCTCCTGCGGATCAACAGTTTACCTTTCCACCGCAACAGTTTTTCCATGCAAACTCGAAGCCGTCCGGAAGGACCGTGAAGGATTAAATTTCAATTAAATTATGATTTATTTCTTCCGTAGCCGGCGGCGGCGTCGGCTGCTTCGGAATATTGTTTACCGGCTCTTATGCGCCCGCTGTTCGGCACCTTGAGCCTTCGGTGCGACGAGTTGTCACTGGTACAGTACGAAGGAGCTGGCAAAAATTGGAACAACCGGCGTTATACCGGTTCCAAGAGCCAGCCACCTTTACGACGAAACGATACCTTCCTTCCTTCGTTTCTTTAAGCTCCCGGAGCGAAGTTCCGGACTGTAGGGGTAGCTTAAAGTGTCCGCTGCTGGCTTTGGGAAAGTGATTTTCGTGGTTACGGTAGCAATTTCTCACCGGCGCGCAGCTTCTTCCGTCGAAGGACAATTCGAGCTTCTTCGGCCTAAATGAGAGTGGAATCTTTTCGAGAGACATACTACCGTTCGGGCCGAAGGCAAGAAAATCTTTCTCGGGAAGCGCTTTTGGTCGGTCTACCCGTGGGGAGGTAACAGGATGTCAATTAGTTTTGGAGCTCTTTTGTACTTTCCTGCGAAATGGAATATTATCTATCCCACTTGAAAAAGAAGAATTTATTTGTCGGCAATTATTCATCGCGTTTCGTGCCGTGAGAGGTGAATTTCGGCCGTTCTATTTTTACCGATATGTGTGTATAGTGAAAACGGTTCTTCAATTAGAAATTGATTGCTCCCTTTTCCGGAATGCTTTCTGTTGACCTGAAAAGCTTTACTTGATTCATATTACTCTATTTCACATTTTCCTGTGCCAATTAATTTCATTACAAAATAGGAAAATAGGCCATAAATTAATAGACGATAGGTAGACATGTTTATTATCGTGTCCTTTGTTGAAAACGACCTTTTGTCGTTGTTTGTTGACTGGAATAAGATAGAGAAGTTTTCAGTTTCCATTTCCCCCCAAAGCTATCGTGCGATTTTCATACGCAAAGTGAATTTGTTGAAAAATTCGACATTTTCCACCCTCGTTCAAGGGCGGTGTTTCTTGCTTCCGGTAGACAATGAAGACAAATTGCATACGCCTCGATTCGTCCAAAGATTTTGCAAAGGTTCCCGTTCTTTCTCTCATGTTGTGAGGTTTTTCTTTCAGCTACAGTATGGAAAAGCGAAAGCCAAGAAAGGGCATCACGCATCATCGCGTAATCGAATCGAACAGGAACAAAGAAAGTTTCGATTTTGAAAAGTTAAGGCTGCATAAGAGGATTACTTGCAATGATTGAAAGGGAACTTTTCCGATGATTTTCTTTTAGGTTCTTTTAAGTAAATTGTATGTGTGTATGTGCAGTTGTTCCAATTATTTAAAAAATTGAAAAATAATTTACAAAATTTACTTTAGGAAAATAATCATAGAATGGCACTCACGTTTTTTGTTTTATTTATGGGTTGAAGGTTTTTTATGTGAAAGAACCTCTCATGTTTCATTTTTTGGAATTCTTTGTGGATACAACATTTTTTTCTTCAACAGTATTATATACTAATCAAATTTAATCCGCCTTCGTAGAAGAATTTATAGATTTGAATACAACGTCTCACGAGAGACGTAATGCGTGAAAATTCTCTGCAAACTTAACGAAGTTATGTATGCGTGTTTCTGGTTTTGAATACAATTTCACCATTGTTTGCACGATATCAAGATAAATAGACGGTTAAAACTTAGTAAACATGACATCCAACATCAAACAACGAGAAAGATTCACATTTGAATGTTACCGGTATCATAGATAGGATCGCAGGTGAAACTGGATCGTCAAAGAGCAGATTGTGAATTTCCCTGAAGGGTAGTAGGCACCAAAATTCGTGCTTGTTGCGTGAGTTTTCTGGGTATGATTTGTGACGAACAAAAATGAAAGCCTCGTGTGGGAAGATATTTTACAATCAGGAATGAAATCATCCAGCAGGGGGAGGAACGCTCAGGAAAGCAGGAAAAGGTGTGTGCCGGTTTTCCGGCTTTCGAACCCTACCTGCGAGATGTCAGGTTGAGGAGTCATGTGTTTCAATCTTTCCTCGTCTATTTTACTCCCATTTTTCGCTCCGAAACCCTTTCCTACAAAAGACAAAAAGGCTTGTCACGATGGAATGAGCTATAATACAGGATTTCCCTGAGGAAGTCCCACAAAATAGCTTCACTCATGCATATAGCCGGGCGCCGTGGGTGAGGGCTTTTCCACCCGTTCCATTCCCCGGACCCATGGATGGTGATGGATCCATTCGTCATCTGAGTAAACTGTATAGAATTTTGAATTTCTTAAGTGACGTCCAACCATAGTTCCCGACTGCGTCATAGAGTTTTCCTCGACTTTTCACCAGCTCAGTATCCTTTTGCTGTACGTTCCGCTTGGGCGAGGAACAGAGAATAGGGAATGAGGGTTTTTGAAGGCTCTATACACGGAGGACGTAAGGTTCGGAGGCTCCGTAGATGAAGAAGAATGGTTCACAATGTGCTATTCGAGTGGTTTTCTGATGTGAGAAGTTTTTCCCAGAAATGAGATAAAGAAAACACCACCGGTTGTGCACTAAACAAAGCAAACAGAACGTGTCGGGAATGTCAGTAAACTTCCCTGGCACTGTCGGGTTTTGAGATACTTGTGGTGAGTGAATGCACGAGTCAGAAAATCACAAAGGAAAGCCCTCTGAGCACACATAGACATTTTTTCCGGCTTAGACCCAACATTGCAGGCGTTAACTTTGTCGGAGATGTGCAAATTTCATCGAGTTACCTTCTTGTTGAACCCGTGTTTGCACTTGTGGTCACTAACGACTTTCTATTTGGACATCAACCCGGAATGTACTGAACTATTACATAAACGTAGGCCAACCATCAACTCTAAGCGTTGCATTCGCACAAGGGTTTTAACAGGATGAGATTACCTTGGTTCTTTGAAATTGACTCTGCTAGGTCATATCAAAGCAAGAACGTTAATTACCGTTATGCAAAACAGAATATGTTTGGGGATTTCGCTAGAAATGGAATTCATAATCCGTTCGAGAAAGTCCTAAAGCCGTCATTGTAAATGGAACAGTTCTGAATTCTAAAAATCCATAAGAACACAGTAACATAGTCACATCACAAACATAAGTTCAAGAAAATATACAATTGATAGCTAGCTGACATTTTACTCCTTTTGATACTGGAAAGATGTTGGAAATATATCTAGGAGGTGTAAAATGAAATTTCCATTAAATACAATTTTCTAATTAACCTACTCTCCCTAAAGTTGATGGATGCAAGTGTTCTGATGCGGAAAGCTATCCTTTGGTTACCGCAAGGGAAGGTATGTTCCATGAACCTGTCGCTCGCCATAATGGACACCTTTCCATTGCACGCTACCAAAGGATACCAGACCAGTCCCCGAACAGAGCACAGTGACCGCCTCTATCAAGATGTCCATATGATGGAGACAGAGCACAACATTAAAGCACATTTTATGTCCGTCGATTCTGGCTGCAATTTGATTAAGCGGTTCCGTACGATCTGCAGCCTGCGTGTTAAACGGTCCACTAGGTCTCTAGGAACTCCGAGCGTACTAAATAGTTGGCGAGGCCCTGCTTCCTTCTGGAGTTTGACACCGTAGGGCTCTGCTTTCACCCTTCGGATTAGCTTGCGGCTTGCGGCGGTTAGATCGGTCGGTCGGGCGGACAAGATTGTAGTCGCTCAATCTAATTATCTGCGTCACCGTATACCGCAACCGCAGCTTGTTTCAACTCATCCCGGCAGCTGCATTCTCGGGAGCGAGATATTACAAACCGCTGGGTAAACTTTTCCTTAATCACAGTAAATGACAGGGCTTGTGTTCGGTAAATGTTTGAATTGTCCCCCTTGGAGTTATCTTTCCTCGGCAATCTTTGCGAGCAACATGTTTTATGCCCTTACCGATTAACTATATCTCGTTTCCGTTGCGGGAACTACTGGAAAGGCGATGGCAACCTGTTAGTTCTATGCATTTGTGACGTCGCCTAAAGCCATGCAATTTAATCAATTGGATTGTTTCACAGTTGACGTTGCAATGCAAATTGCAATCGGCCATCAGTGGTTTATATAGTATCTATTTTTGATCTTCCATTCCTTTAGTTTTGTTTGTAGTTATTGTTGGTTTATATCAAAGGTAGACCCTGGTTTTCTGTTGTTAACAATGTTGGAAATTCCTATTTTTTGTGCTTCCATTTCTTTGAATCCATCATGTGAAATGATCGATTGTTCTACGTCCAAGCATAAATAGAGTAATTCCCGACCCAACTTGCTGATCCATGGAAAGCTAGTTAATATACTCGTCAATTTCCATCCATGTGCTGCTTCTTCAACCCTTCAATGCTCCACTGTTGCTGACCCAGAGCCGAACATTATTATTGGTTGTGTTAATATTCATGATTCTGAGTCGTTACGGAGTCGGATTCTCTCTGAGTTTTCCCTTCTTTTTCTGTTGCTTGTCCCGTTTTTCTTTTTGCTTTTTGCATTGCTTTTTTGCCACGAAACCCCTTCCGGCGGTCCGAGGCTGATGGATACCCATGCATAAAGATGAGCAGCGAAATAAATAAACTAGAACAAGACATTTCGCGACGGCTGACGCTGGTTTTCGATTTTTATGGTGCGAGATGTGCCGTTTTGCCGGCGGAAAAAAAAGGTCAGGATTCTTTCGTTTTTATTTTCGCTCCGCTCCGTTCCTCCTTTTGGTGGTGGTTTATTGGTTTCCATCTTCGGGCGCGTCGGGCGCGCCAGGAGTAGAGCACCGGTGCGCAGGTGATCAATATTCATCTCATGATTGGTGCAAACCGTAAAAAAAGGCTCCGACCAGAAACGGATTGTGATGAGTCTCGAGCAAGTTCGATTTTATGTTCCGACCTGCTTCCGAACCGTGCTGACCCCGAGTCACTCCGGTTGCCGATGGGTTTCGACGTGTCTGGGAGCAGCTAACATTTGCGTTATCGGGGAACATGTTTCATGAGCTGCTGACGGTTGTGGGTGTTGTTTGATTGGAAAGATTTTGTAAAGCGGATGAAGGAATGCACATCGAGGATCCTTGGATCATTTTGTACGCCGAAGGCTTGTAAATTCATCGGTTCGATTATCCTATGCAAAATGTGTGCGTCTTTGTGAGCGGTGGTTTGTATTGGAATTAGGAAAAAAGATTGATGGTAGAAATAAAAGTAAAAGCTCACAGATTGATGTTGATTGCTGATCTATGCTTTGCTCACAAACCGTTAGCGTAACGTTAGCCGAACCAAAAACCAGTTCGCCAGATTTTAAAAATTTACTTGCCTGTATCATTTTCCAATTTTCATAAAAATGGTTCAAATTCTCCCCTTGCGTATGATTTTACCTTAAAATCAACGCTTTAAAGCTGCCCTCTCAGCAAATGGCCACTGACGGATGTATTTACTCAGGTGTCCTGTTGCCTTCCTCTAATCGTAAGCAAATTCCCAGTTTCAACACCTTTCGTCAACACTGGCCCGGAATATATTTAAACCCATATTTTAAAGCAGTTTAACCTGAACGATAGAAATCCCTTCCGACCGGATGTTAAATTCTTCTCGCAGGGAGTAATGATTCCCCAGGCGACGGACGTTATGTAACCCTTTCAACGGAAGGGAGGAGAGCGGTACCAAAAGGCACACCATCATGGCGGACACAACGAGGGAAAACAGATTTGACTAACGGAATCGTTGATTTGGGTTGGTTTCTCCTCCAAACCAAAGTCAAACCCGAGATCCGATCCGCCTGCGTCCTAAACAAATGTTAGATTAAGGGAAAAGACTACGCCAGACACTCGAGCTTCGATAGGAGTTTTCCATCGGTTGGTCCCGAGTCCCGGACACACACACAGACAGCGCGCGGAACCTGTCAACTGGGGTTCCGGACACCGAAAGGATACGGCGCGATGATGGGTTTGAATATTTTGAGATCTGGTGCCTTTGTTCATCCATCTGTTTGACAGGGTGTCTGTCTATCCTTTCGGCTTACGGCGTCCCTTCCGACGACTCTACCTTCCCATCCGGGCTGTTCATCGAGTAAAAGGATGTCGACATGAATGTGAGCGAATTAAAGTGATGCCGCCGGAGAGAAGGAAAACCATTTAACACCTTCCCTCGACGGCACCTTTCGGCTCCGGTGAACATTTATCAAAGCAGAATGGGAACGGTGAACGGAACGGAAAGAAAATAAAAACGCCACTCTGGGCACCGGCAGCTTTCGTCCTTTGATCCTTTTCGATGCGAGCTCACAAGCTCGAAAGTCATGAGTCAGATTCCGCTGATGAAAGAGTATATCCACCGAAGAAGTGGAGTACGTTTTTTTCGCAATACCTGTCCAACAGTTTCGTTCCGTGTTTCAGTTTTATCAGCGAATCGCGGAAGTTTCATTAGGGGTTGAAACATTCGAGCAACAAAATCTAACAATTAAAGGGAACCAGCGCGTTGCAGAAAGCAAATTATCGCGATCACTCTTTTGAAGGAACAGTTTATTTTTATGTCTTTTCTCACTGCATTTATAAGGAACTCGAACTCAATTAAATTAAAGTAATTTAAATTCACTACCTGTATTGCATAACACTTCCCGCGGTACATTGTATCGGACACTTAGCTGGGGATGTGTTTTTCTTCACCTCCCCCTCCCGCGTTAACGCCACGGGTGACAATTTATAGTTTAGTGATCAATAATAGGCAACACTTTCGCACTTGGCACCTATCGTTTGATCGCCGACCATTTTCGGCCGACACACGTCTTGCAAGCGAATTAATCGAACTCGTCTGCGTACAAGGTGCAGGTGGATAGTATGGTGTGTTGCAAATGATGAATATTTAATGCACCCGTTCGTTTCGTGACACGTTCCAACCGTTGCTGCAACCGTGTTGTTCTGTGTGTGAAGCACGAAGCAGGGTGGACATAAACATTAATCGATTTTCCAACCCGACATCTGGAAACCGGCGTTGCAACTGTTGTATGATTTGCTTCCCGTTTTCTCGATAATGTTTTGTTCGCACGTGAAAAATGGATGCCACGTCAGAGCAGAGTTGAAAATCGTTTTCGACATTCACTCTATTCGATCGAATAATATACAACAATGTCGACTAACGAGTAAAACAAACATTTTATACTGAGTAAAACAAACATTTTATTACAAATTTAAACAACTTAAAAATTGTTTCAAGTAAGTTGAAGGTGAGTTAGAATTCTTAGAAAATAAAATAATGATTTACAACAAATTTTGGAGCTCAATTTGAAATGATATAAAAACAACCCCGAAAAAAGGCAAACGACATCGACCCCACCACAAACGATGGCGATGGGTTTGCAACATTTGGACAACTTTTTCGACCCGCAAACGCATCCCTCCAGAACGCCAACGACGTACTTTGGTGCTATATTTGGCCAGGTGAAACCGATCGCGAAATGGCCGGGGCCCAGCGTTGGGTTCGGGTGCAGTTTTTGATTATTACTGTCATCATTATCATTGTTATTGCTATTGGGTGTATTTGCTTTACCCAATTAACTGCCCTCGACGGCCCTCGAGCGGCCGGCGGTTGTGACGTCCTTTCGCCGTTTTGCGCGCGTTTCGCCTCGAATGGAGCGCTCGTTGGATGGGCAATTATATTCAGGGTCGTTTGCGATACTGGATGCCGGGGATGCGGGGGAAGATGGCTCGGGGGCCCATCCGAGAGTGGGAGGAATTATAATCCAATACATAAACACGGTCGCACACACACACACACAGAGCAACATTCGCGATACGGGGAAACGGTAGTGCAAAGGGTAGTTTTCGCATAACGAAATAGGTTTTACGCTTAATTGCACCGACCGATAGTCCATAAATCGAGCTCCCGTCTGCTCCTACACCCTCCCAACGACCGGATGGATGAACTTTCGGACCTTCCATCGGGAGCGAGCGGCCGGATTCATGCGAGATAAGTCCCGGTGGATTTTGAAATTTGGCTGCTTAACGGCCGTTTCAATTCGTCTCCCCGTCTCTTCGGTCGGATTTTGGATGATGGCGCACATTACGGCCACGTACCGGCAATGTCATCCGTTGTTGTTGACAGTTTTTGTTTTCGGACACCCCGCCACCCTTCTACCAACCCGTACCGTGGATCGTTGGGAGTTTTTACGAGCGCAGTTAGACGGGTGGACCACCCACCGGAGGCGATACATTTTTGCACGTACATATTACCCGCATTATTCCTGTTTCCATCGGGAGGCGCCTGGGGAATAGTGTTAGAGTGTACGGGGTGAGACACCCCCCCTGGGGGGGTTGGTGTTGGTGCCCTCAGTGGACGCTTCACGTGAAAGGACCCATTTAGTAGCGAGTTGAAATTACAACCCGCCAGGTGTGCGCGCCTGTGTTTGGATCGTGGAGG